>OX359273.1:45661022-46113522 GCA_947179155.2 Hedera helix
CGTTCGATTAATAGCTTTATAGGGTTTTGCATTTGATCAAGATTTAACAATGTACTTCCCCATGGAGAATCATTCCTCCTCCTAAAATCCCAAGAAATTTTACCTAAAACAAAGACATGATCTTTACCTGAATTTAAAGCCCATGGTGTCTGCAACTCGAGCCATTTGACCAAGTCTAGTGCCAAACTGTCCTTAATATCAGTAGACACATTCTTGAAATGCCATCTCAAAATGTCTAGACCACCATAAAATGGTACATAAAATAGTTTAGCATCATTCTCATTGTAAACCCTACAAGGATGTTTTAAAATCCGGGAATGGAATATTGGCTCCAATGAGTACTGATTTGTCTGGTACCAGCCTTTGCCAAGCTTCGGTATCGACTCTCCTAATGCATCATTGCTGAAATATTTACAGAAATCCAACCATGGGAACATATCACCACACTGGCCTAACAAATCTTTATTAAACTTTGGTGGCAACTCGTACACGTATATCCCCCTCCCATCGCAGGTTGCAAGGCCTTTTAAATTTGAGGTCCATGATCTGTGCACTTGTAGCTGCTGTTTCACTACCTTCACAGCATATATAAACTCTGCATCGCTATCTTTATCAGTCAAATTATTTTTGACAATAAGATTTGTGTTGTTTTCAAGAACAACACTAGGAAGAAACTCTTTTATAGTAAGATTTGTGTTGTTTTCAAGAACAACACTAGGAAACTCTTTTATGTCACCTTTAATGGCATCATGATCACTAATTGAGCTGCCATTAATGGGTGAAAATGGGATTTCAATGTTGGGATTGGTACCAGCAGATAGGCAATACAAATTGTTGAGTTTTCGAGACGATACACATATGTGAACAATGTTACCAGAAATAATGGTGGTGGTTGAAGACCATAGAAAGACAAGAATCAAGAGAAGAAGTGTGGCAGGGACTCGATAGAGTGATTTAGCTAGGATGGACTCGAAGAAACTAAGCTCTTTCGCATCTCTTTTGCGTAGTTTTGATTTTTTCTTAGACACAGACACGGCCATTTCTTGTTGCCTAAACAAGCATTGCTTATTTGGTCTAGCTTTGCCTCTGTTTTTCTAGTGAAGGTTTGGCCCGGCCATTTTGAACATGAAAGCACGTTGTAGTATATGAGACCAAGGGTTGTTCCAGAACCGGTATGCACGTTGGCTTGTACATTGTACAATAGCCTTTCTAATATAAATAAGGTACAGCTATAAATCCTAATGATTGATAATTGTTTATTATGTTACTCTCCATCCAGAATAAAATCCACTTATTATGCTTAACAATATTATAAGTTAATATCAAATTCTTTCTCGATGATAAAAATTATATTGCACTCAAATTTTCAACGGCCAAAGAGTAATAGCTAAGGCTATCAATAGAACCTGAACTTGTAACTGGAGATAAATACTATAAGAGAGTACTATCAAACAACAACTAGACCATACCAAAATAAGAATATGCAGAAAAAAGAAAATTTAAAATAAATTTAGTCTTGCCAGCTATAAATCCCCGTATCTCCGCCTCATCCGCCAACACGCCCATAAAAGTCATCTTCTTGATGGGACTATAGAACTCTCGACGAGCATCATCGTCATCTTTAGAATTATTATTTTGTGCAAGCATAAACCATGGCCGTGGCCGTGATGAAAAATGCAGGCAGCATTGAGTTGAGGAGAGGAGTAATAGTGTAACACTTCCTTTCCGATTAGTGGAAAAGAAGGTTACACAAAAATAAATAAATTAAACTGAATGTCAAAATAAAAAGAAAATTCTTTTCACACTTACTTTTGAATTCCCTTATAAATCTGTCGGAAGAAAAATACAGCATGAACTAAATGTCCAGTACGGATAAAGAGTGCAGAAATAAGAACTGAAATTGAATAACAAAATTAACTGAACCAAACTGAGATTAACAAAATCAATTGAACTGAATAATATAATCTTACTGAACTGAACTAAATAACATAATATACTAAATTGAATTGATCTACTGAATTGAAACTGATTCACTGAACTGAACTGATTTACTGAATAACATAAAAGGCTGAATTGAATGGTTGTGTTTATTTCATACCAAGCTCAAAACAAAATAGAAATATACCTTGTTACAAAGACAAGTCAAAATACTGCTACACAGAGAGGTACACATTGGACTGCAGATCTAAATGTATGCAAAATCAGAAAGGTATGCTCGGTACTACAAACTGAATTGATCCACTGAACTGAACTGATTTACTGAACAACATAAAAGGCTGAATTGAATGGTTGTGTTTATTTCATACCAAGTTCAAAACAAAACAGAAATATACCTTGTCACAAAGATAAGTCAAAATACTGATACACAGACAGGTACACATTGGACTGCAGATCTGAATGTATACAAAATCGGAAAGGTGTGCTCGGCACTACAAACAACACCAGACTGCAGAATAGAACAGAATACTAGGGCCGACCCATACGCCTCCCACAACAAAACCCCAAATGCCTACCGAAACACAAAATTGAGACGTTGATCATACCGCCACGGAAGATATCATACCTTAGTGTCTAAAGACATGTCTGTGGTACCCCCCACAGGTAGTTATAGCTCAGGTATACCCTACGGTACATTCTAACAAAAATATCACATTACAATACATGCGACACAATATTAACAAAGAGGTTCTAATATGCACATGCTAAACCAAATCAAATTGACACAAAATCTCTCAAATATACTAGTATGTACGTTTCTACAGAATCAAAATAAATACTAGACATGCTTAATAAGTCTAAAGAGTACAAGTTAAGTTGCGAATATCTAAAATCAAACAAAACTATCATATGCATTTGACTATGAACAATATATCTAAATAATATCCAAATTCTAATGAGAAACAAAACAAACAAATTAAAATCAAAGGAATATCGCTGAAGGAGTACGAAATCCGTACATGAAATAAACAATGTAATACCCAAAATTATACTGCAAAACTGATTCGTTAAATTCACTCCGTCGAAACTAATTAAACAAAATAAAGGAATTGATAAATAAATAATTAATCAATCGATTAAATTTTACATATTTTTTTTCTCTTAGACGAATTTAAAATTGTTCCGTTCTAAACAAAATTCTACCTAAAGTCATACATACATAAATATTATAATCATGGTAATGTATATATTAATAAATAATAGTATTCTTGTTCATTTCGAAATACATATAAGTATATTTACAAAAATATTCTTTCCATTTTTAATTCTATTACAAACAATTTTTTTTATTATTTATTATTATTATTATTATTTTATGTTAAAACTTTAAAGTTAAAAAATAACTAATTTAATATTCCAAAATGCTAGTTATTGACAAAGGTATGCCAAAATATATCAATTAACAAACTAAATAACATACAAAAATTAAAATTACAAAACTAAAACTAATACAGAAAATTAAATAATTACAAAAAAAAAAAAACATACCCGAAATTATGAGGTTCGTAATCCGCCAACGTTTTCAACATCGAAAAATATTTTAACTAAGGAGCTCCTTACTAAAAAGGTTCTCTCACAATAAAATTCTCTCACACGTATGAGTTATTAAATGTTGGTGAAGTGAACTAAAAAGGTTAGGCCCTATATGTAGTGTAAGGCATGAGAGATAATTTAACATTTAGTTGATACAGGATTTTTTTTTTAAAATAACCAGGTATTACAAATAGGCTGCTTGTGATATATTATCAGCAGCAGCATAAAACTAAATAGACTTATTATATATTATATATAGTACTGGGAATACTTGTAGAACGTAACATGAATTGTAAATCCCTCCTTTCTTCCTAATTTCTATCCCTTCCTGGATTAGATCTAAGTAAATCCTTTTCCAAACACGTCCGTTTAGGAATTCACGATCGTTTCGAGTAGAATATACTTATTCCTGTATTTCTTGCTGACACGTGCGTATAAAGAGGACACAGAAATTACAATTTTTTGACTTCTTGGATTATTTCTTTGGATTTCTCAAAGAAATTTTAAAAAAAAATTAATTATCATTAAAATTAAGTAGTTAATAACTAAACTAATTACAGTATGATTGGCTTATGTGCAAGCAACCGACTAAGTAACTAACTAAAATTACGTTTCAGGACAAGGTATGAACTAATGATGTGATAAACTCAAATAAAAAATAAACTAACTAACTAACGCCATACCAGTGATGCCACACACACTTATATAGCTTGGAAGTACGTAGTCATTTGGCCAATTGGAGATCTTGATTGAATTACTCAAATTCGAATTCTTTAACAAATTATGCTCAACGGTTCAAATAGAATTACTCATATTCGATTCTTCAAATTATGCGAGAGTTTTGTATTCAAAGTCAAATTCAGGCATTCATATCATACTTACTTTTACGATACGTATTATTATCGGGCCTTCACATGTCACCTATTTTTTATATTTATTCTGTTATAAAATTATAGATATAATTTTACTTTTAAGATCAGACATAATTTTGCTAGACTTCAGAGAAATTGAAGAGAAAAGAAAAAAATTTAGAAAAAGATTGAAATTGATTTAATATACTCGATGATTCATTTTCAGTACAAATTAGCCTTATATAGGCTTAGTATCCTAGCTAGGCAGTCAACTTATAACTATTATGCCTAATGGATTTCTCTTAAACTTACACAATACCTTATTCAAAATAAACTAAAATTGATGGGTAAAATATCAATATTCTTTTTTTTGCTCTACATTTTCTTGACAAAATTGCATGATTATTTATTTAAGAAAATTGATATTTTTACGTGAAAAAATAATAATTTTATAAGAGTCTCTCTCGCAATATAAAAGTGGGATAAATTAAGTATTCCATTTGTAAATATCACTTCCCTGTACTTAACTCTATTACATGCACATTATTAAAATAGTGTAAAGATGCCCGGAATCAGTATAATATTACTGTACATGGAAGGTTGCTAGCTAGTAAGCAAGTTGGTTGTACTAGCAAGTATAACTGGTATGATATTTCTCTTGTAGAATTATGTATTCACCCTTGTGATATGTTTTTTTAATGTAAAATTAAGTATTTTTACCAAATACTACTTTAATTTAAGTAGTTCAAAAATTGTTACCAAACTCACACTTCCACTAATAAATTCTGCTATGCTAGGCAGTAGGCACCTTTTGCATGAGGCCAACTGTCACACTTTACTATTATGTGAATTCATACATCTTATTGGAATGAACATCATCCTTTTATAAAGGGAAGATTTCTTGTTATTTGTGAATCAAGTTTTATATAAAGTTTCACTAGCATATATATATATATATAAATATGCAAGTATTTAAATTTATTAATTATAGAGTAGGCAACATATTTGATGAGATCTTGGAGGAAAACAAAAACAAAAACAAAAATTAAAGAATTTTTTGTGCATGCACAATTATGTTTCAGTAAGATAGTTGAATTACTTCCTTTCTTATTTTATTTTTATCCAATTCAAAAAAAATTAAATTTAATATTGGCCAAAAATGGAGATGAAATGAGCTTTTTTTCATAAACGACGTCTTTTTGTAATCGGATATCTCCTCCTGCCGAATTTGTTTCCCTATTTCCCCCTCTTTCACTCGTCTCAATGTCTTTTTTCCTGCGATGGTGCATTGTAAAAATTGGTGAGCGAAGGTGTTTGGTGAACTCCATATCTCGCCCAATATGTTAAATCTGTTTTTGGGTCAAAAGAGGATAAACTTTGAGTTTTATTTTATGTATTTTGTGATTGGGTTATGTGGATTTGTTGTAACTTGTCAACTTGTCTATTCAAAAATATTGTCAACTGAAACCTAACGTGTAAGTAATGTAAAATAAATATTGACAATTTCTAAAAACTTATTACGCGGTATCTCCGCTCAGTTGATTTTATTTAATTAATTTGGAGCTGATTTTGCATTACTTCACAGGGAAATATGTGGCAAAACTGGAATGTTCATGAAATAGTGAAATTGCTCGCGTTAGAAATTTGTACGGTAGCAATCCCAACCTGAATAGGGTTGTATTGAACCCTTGGATAGCAAAAATACTTCTTCTCAGTTTGAGTCCCAATGGGTTTAATGTTTAAAACGTTTTCCGGAATTGATTTCAAATTTCAACTCTCCGTGGGGAATGTGGGCACTATTTTGCTGATCTGTTTAAGCATTCAAGCTGTGCAAAATTCTGAGATTCTTATTCTCTGTTCTACCATTTCATATGGTTGATTCATAGTTCAACAAATACAAAAGCTTAGGACTTTAGTCAGATTTTCTTCTTCTTTTTTTTTAACCCGATAAATAAGTGAGGCGTATATAAGCTGATATACTTATCATTTTATTATCTGAAACGTATATAACTTGATATATTTAGCATTTTATTATCTGAATCTAAACTGTGACATAAATGGTTGGACTTTTTAACATGAAAAAATATTACATCAAAGCATGGTTGAACTACTAGAATGATAAGAAAGAGGACGGTACAAAAATGTTTGTATGTGAAAAATCCCCCTCTTATGGGCTTCGGGTAATTTTACCTTAAATGTAGACTTATAAAACTCGCTACGATCATCATTATTATCGTTATCATCATTTTTAGGATTATTTTTTTGTGCTAGCATGATCTCGATTGATAGAACATTTCGCTACTAACATTTGGAAAATAAATTTTCAAGGTATTGTTGTACTTGTTTCGATGAATCACTTAGTCTTGATGCATTTTCGGTTCCATGGAACTAGATTAGTGAGTTGTTACGCTTTCTTCAAAGGATGACTACTTCCAAGCCCACCTCCTAGTTGTCATGGCTCGATCACTTCTTTTTCTACTAAGTGACTGCTTAGGGATCTTAGCGTACGATCTGGACCATTTCTCTCTCGACTTTGGGTCTTAGCACCAGAAAAGTCTATCCGTACAAACAATCTAGACCTGTATTCGGAGTTTCTATGAACTGATAAGATGAAATAGATTAAATTTAAGACATAAAACTCGCAACGATCATCATTATTTTCATCATCGTCATCTTTACGATTATTTTTTCTGCTAGCATGAGCCATGCCATGATGAAAAATGCAGCATTGATCTATCAAATCTCTTGGAGTCGAGTGCAGCCCATCGCCATGACTGACAAACCCCAGCAAAAGCAATGAAATGTACAAATGAATTCTAAAAATATAATACAAGTATAGAATTGTTATTTTAAAATTTAAAATACATTAATGTCAGAATTTAAATTTAATAATTTAATTAAAATTAAATAAAATTCTTTTTATGAAATTATTGAGTAAATAAGATTATTTTTATAAGACAGAAGAATTATTTAATTTTCTAATTACTACTTTTAAATAAAAAAAATGACGACTTATTTGGCAACGTGGGGGGAATGGGTAGGGGCATTTCCTATTCTACACCCACACCATCCCTGTTCTATAATCTCTGTGCTGCGTAGTGCGTGTAAGCGAGAGATAAAGATGAAGCTCAAAGTATACGCCGATCGGATGTCTCAACCATCTCGTGCCGCTCTCATCTTCTGCAAGTAAGTAATAATTCTTCTTCTACCTCAAAAATATCAGCTCTTACCTTTTTTCTGTTATATATCTTTTCGAATTTCAGTACTCTATTGTAATAATTTGAAATTCTTCTTCTTCTTCAAATTTTATGTTCTCTGGTAAGCTTTGAAGCTTAATTTGATCTTTAGCTCTCTATTTCTTTTGTAGGGTCAATGGAATTGAGTTTGATGAGATCAAGACTGAAATCGCCGAAAAGCAGCAAAATTCTCCCCAATATAAAAGTCCGTCCTTCAATATTATTGGTGCAATTTGTGGTTGTTTGGGTTAAGTTCAACTTAAACCACGATTATTTTCACACTTATCACGGACTTTTTTATGTTTCTTGAGGCTTACAAGCACATTTTATGCATCTCTCTAGTTCTAATTATAAAAATCGTAGCTTCTATTGGATTTGTTAAGTTTAACTGTAGTTTAGCTTCCAGATATCCGTCCCTATGTCCCAAAATGATAGTCCACCTGTAAAAATTATGTTTTCCAAGGAAAGATGTGGGTGGACAATATTTACCCAGAAAATTATAGGGGAAATAGTAACATAGTGCTACTAATGATGCTTAATATAATTAATTTAGGATAACGGACATGCAATAGTCTATGGAAGTTATAACAGCTTGCATGCATTACAATTTTTTAAGAAAGTTGCTGGCTGTGGATAATTTTTTCTTCTCTCCTTCTATGATTTTTCAGAAATAAATCCCATGGGTAATGTTCCGGCAATAGTCGATGGAACATTTAAGCTGTTTGAGAGGTATTTTAGTTTCCTTTATTTGTTTTACTTGTTAATTAAGTGATAGAAGATGTACCTCAAATACTAAGAACATTTTGTACAGAGTTTGAAGTCCTTATGTGGATCTTTGCATGCCTTATTTCACAGTTCAGTCATTTCCAGAAACGTATATGGAAACATCTTAGCAATATTTTTCCTGTACTTCTTTAGAGGTTCTTAAAGACCTTAACTTAATATGATGCAAACTATTTTTGGCGTATATGAATTTTACAAGTTTATTATCATTTTTCAAATTTCAGATCTAAATTTAAATGGCACTTTTAGTGATTGTCGATTATTTATAAAAAAATTAGGTCTTGTTGGTGTATCTTATCAGTTCTCTTGTTTAAGTTACCGAATTGACCAAATCAGGATTTTGAAGCTTGTGATCATAAATATGATGCCTGAATAATTTTCAGTTTTGAAGAACCATCACAAGATTACCCACGAAATTAAATATGTGAGAGTATATCATTGATGCTAAGAACTATCTTGACTAGATTTAGTATATACTAATTTACCTTTTCACCTGTATATGTTAGTTCGCGCCACAAATCACTTGGGTCTAGTTTCCTGTTTGGAAACTTTTATTGAAAGAAAGAGCACACTCTTGTATGTGTGGAGGCACATATAATGTTTGGAGCTATTCTTGATGGAGTCAGCTTCAAACCATTTAATTTTGTTTGGTTGTTTTTATGTTTTTGTGCGAGTGTTTTATTATTAAACTAGCTGGTGCCTACCCATGTTGCTATTTATTTTGATCATTGATGTCTGTCCATAAAAAGGGTTGATGTATAATGGATTTAGCATGGTTCATATTAAGGCTTGGACTTGCTTAACATTGATGTGTTTAAGGGTTGTCAACTTTTTTTTTAATTGGAAAGGATGGTGCACTGTTTGAACATTGAGATTAGAGAAACCAGACGAATGTCTTGATTCTGGGTGTGTGCCTACAGTTTTCCCGTTAATATTTAATCACATCATAAAATGTTGTGTGGTTTTATTCATTTGCTAAATTTCAGATAATATAGACAAAGGGTTATCTCTGACCTAAACATAATGAATGTGTTTCTACATTATGAATATATAGTTGCACATCCCTAATTGATTATCTGTAAAGTCGGTCCAGATGTGCTTAATGCTCATTCAATAAGCATATATCCTTAATTTCCTATGTTAATACAGGTCTTCCTAATGCATTAATTACGGTGTTCTAAAAACCCCTACCTAGGTCCAATTAATCTCCGCCTAGGCGCTTGGTAGTACTCTACCGCTTCAATTTGGCTAGACACCTAGGGCCTCGCCTAGGAAAAATTAGAGCTCTACTTAAAACTCTACCATACTTGAAATGATTTTTTTAAGCATTAAAAAGATTTTTTTTTGGTAATTTGTCATCAATACCTATATTTAAAAGTAGGACTTGAGATTACTTTTCAATTAATTGAAAGATCAACCGAGTTAACCCGGTAGTAATTCATATTATCTAACCAAGTTGACTCGGTAGTATTAAATGTTTAGTTGAATTAATTTTTTTTAATTATTAATTATAGGTACGGAAATCTTAACGTTGGTAAGATACATCTAATTTTGTTTTCAAGTTTTATAAATACATCTAATTTTTAAATTGACTTAATAATATATCTTCATCTGTATAAATAAGAGAATAAAACTTAAAAAACGAACAGGTTTTTTGAGTTTCACGTATGCATTGATAAGACGTCATCATAGACTTTTATAAAATATAACAAATTTACACTCGGTACAAAGTAAAAATTTACATATATTTAAACAATTGCTATTATTTTTATTTAGATTATTTTGAATTGTACAAATTGTTATGTTATTATTTATTACATATTTGATTATAAAATTTTAAAAACTAACTATACATAAAAATTATTGAATTATCGATTTTTTTTTATAAAATAACAGCCAAACAAGGCCCGTGCCTCGCACGGGCTAATATACTAAATGTAAAATTAAAAAGAATTACGTCTACTGTATATTTTGTATAGTATATCAAGTATATATAATAGAAAAATAAATAAATAGGATCACCTAAGAAAACGCCTAGTTCGCATAGGACACTGCCTAGGCGCTAGGCAGGGGTGTCCATTGGTAAAAACCTGAACCGGTACCGAACTCAAATTGCCGCTAAAACGAGAATCGGTATCGGTACCAGTTCGATACAAATTCGGTTCAGTTTTTTTTGTTTGATTTTCGGTTTTTACCAATTGGTAATATATATAATTATAATTTATAAATAATAATTATATATTAATTTATTTATAAATTATAATAATATATATAATTATTATTAATTATATATATTATTATATATATAATAATATATATAATTATTATATATATTATAATAATTAATATAAATTTATTATTATATTATTTAATTCGGTTCTTTTGGTATACTGGTTTTTACCTAAATTCAAAAATGTTCATATCACTACTAGTACCGAAAAGTATAAAAAATTGGTACCGAAAAAACCAGTACAAAAAAAAACCTGATCCGAAAAAACCGATACCGATTGGTTCGGTAAAAAATCAAAAAAATCGAATATTTTGAACACTCCTAACGCTAGGCGCCCCCCTCCGCCGCCTAGCAACTTTTAAAACATTGATTAATTATCGAATGTAATTCACCATTCATCATTAATGCTTCTTGTAGGAAATGTTGTTTTTCTAATGTTGTATGAATCTACCTTCCACATATCATATTTAAACTTAAGGTAGTCCCACTTTCAGATTTTACTAACTACTAGTTATGTTATCCTGGTTTTAACTCTTTCTTTGACTATGCTTGGGTTTTGATGTGTTTTGCAGTCATGCAATTCTAGTCTATCTTGCTTGTGCATTTCCTGGAGTTGCGGATCATTGGTGAGAGAGAATCTCCTGTTGTTGCAAATTCCGAATAAGAACTACATCTTACATGATTACTTCAAATTGTGTGAATTTTGAATATGGGCATTTCCTATACACTTCATACTTGTCCGTCTCCCAACGTTAGGACTTTGGAGCACTAAATTTCTGCAGGAGTTTCTAATAGTATCAACATTTATAAAATTGCTGACCGCTAAATTGAAAAACGTCGACACTCACTGAGCCTGTTTGAAATTTATATTTCACATTTTGTATACAAGAACAACATGAAAAATGACAATATTTTGGTTGTTTTCTTGCATACGATAACATTGAAGTTAGGCAAAAATGAGGTCCTGGAGTGCTCCACTGAACCTGGATACAGTCCATGTTACATATATTTTAGGCTCTCTTAATTTTATGTCTACTACATATTATTATTGCTACTACTCTGCATCCAAAAAGAAGTTGCATCTAATTCTATTCTGATGTTGCTATTTCTACAATTTAATTTAATTCTTATCCTGATAATGACTGAAGGTATCCAGCAGATCTTTTCAAAAGAGCTAAGATCAACTCAGTGTTGCATTGGCATCATACCAATCTACGCCGTGGTGCAGGTGCTTCATACTTAGCTCCAGAATATGCTTTCAATTCTTGGGCAATGACTATTGCTAATATGCATAATGCACTAATTTTTCTTGAATAAAGTTGTCTGAGGACTATAACTTCATATTGGAAAGCAATTCAAATAAAAGTTTATTGTTACTTTTGAAATTGAATTTATTTTCTGTTTTCTTTCCTTCAAAGCTGTATTAACTTCTTAGCAGGAGCTCTTATTCCTCAAAAAACATATACTTACACTCCATTATAAATAAGCTTCAAATAGATTTAAAATTGTGCTATATATATATATATATATTATAAATTACTTTGATATGGTTGTCTATGAATTATGTGGAATTTCTGATTATTGTATAGCTAATAAGAACATCCATCAGATCAAAAGTTCCCTTGAATTGAAGTCTTGCTTTTATATCTTTTTCAGCTTAGACTTCATGAAAGTTCTAAAGTGTAATCTTTCTCTGTTAAAAGAGAAAATCTGACTACATGTGTCATACTAATCAACCAAATTATTATAAATAATACACGAGATTTGTTTAGTGTGTTGGCTTCAGGAATGTCTAAGATCGGTTTACCAAATCCCGGAACCTGGTGACAAGCATCACAACTTATTCTTCCTTATTTTTTCAATTATTAGGTAGAGTAAAATGGTGTATTGGTAGATAGAATGTTCAACATGGGAACTTAATCAGCAATCATACAGCAGAAGTGACTTGCATAAACATAATAAAATTTTATACATTCATATTGAAATTAGGCCATCATTTTGGGACGTTATAAAAATGAAATGGTCTCGCATTTTGAGATGATTGGGAATATATTGTTTGCCTTCTCCCTTTTCACCTTTTTATTTGGCTTTGGCTTTCTTGGTTGAAACTTTCTTTTTTCAGCTCCTCTTGTTCTGAATAGTAGACTTGCACCTGTACTTGGCCTTCCATTAAATCCGCAAGCAGCAGCCGAAGCTGAAATAGTTCTGACTCGATCTCTTGCAATGATCGAATCCATTTGGCTTGAAGGGAAAGGTCGATTTTTGTTGGGAAACTTCAAACCATCCATAGCAGATCTCAGCTTAGTATGTGAAATTATGCAACTAGAGGTAAATCGAATTTATTTATGTTGTTATCTTATTTAATTTAATATTACTATCTTTTTAAAGTATTGAAAACATTTCACTACTTTTGAATGGAATAACAAAAAACTGACAGGAGAGGCCTGCAGGAAACACAGTGATTTTGGTTATCCAGCATACTCTATCCTACAGCGTTATAAGTTACAATTTTCATGAATTTCTCTTGATCACACACCTTAATTTTGAAAACAGAATGAACACAAGCAAATTGGAAGAAATGAAGACCTTTTCATGTTATATGAACTAGTACTGTATTAGTTAGCATTTGACATTATGGGAGAGAAACTAGTGTCACTGTTCTTTTGTCAAAATTTAAGTTTATTGCCGGACGAATGATAAATTGGTTGAAAAAATATATATTATAATGTCTGATGAATACTTTCTGTTGGGTTTAGCTATTAGATGAGAGAGATCGCAATCGAATATTAGGTCCACACAAGAAAGTTCTGCAGTGGGTCGAGGATACCAAGAATGCTACAAGACCTCACTTTGATGAAATACATGAAATCCTCTACAAGGTCAAAGCAAAACTGGCAGGGCTGTGGGAGGGTGGAGCAATGAGTGAGACTGTTGCTGGTGGCAAAAGGGAAATGCTCTCAAAGATGTGATGATACAGTTTCCGTACACAGTGTCTTTCCAGTTACGGTTCAATCGTGTTCACATGGTGGAAGCAATTTTAGACGATGATCAACTTTAAAGTTGATGTTCTTCGTTGCCTTTATGTTGTGCATCTTTCTGTTTTGTCATTGCGCACAAAATAAATGGACATGTAAAACAGTAAAATAAATACTTATCTTGTTTAAATCAGAAGTCGTCCTTTATGTGCCTCATTCTCTCCCCCTCTCTCTCTCTTATTTTATTTAACAGCAAAATAAACATTATTGAATGCGGAAAACAGAGTCCATACATCAAAAATGTGAAAATTGAATTATGTACTATAAAAACTTAATGGCTAAAAATGGAAATTTCAGTATGGTTGTGTTTGGACATGGCATTACAAGATCTCAACGTGGAGGCAAGGAAGCCAATAGTGGGGGAAATGGTAGATAATGTAACCAACAGAACAAAGCAATCCATCATTTTTTCTTCCAAATTCAAATCCCACCTTTCATATTCCCCTACAGCCAAGGATCTTTTTTCTCCCTTCAATATCCACTCATCTGAATAAGATGAAGTATAATTTGCGTACCATTGATCAAGATGCTGATAACACACATTGCATTGTATATGCATTATTTATGTTTTCTTCTTTCACATGATATTGCTAGGCGAATGCTGCGTCTGGAATGGCGGCGAATGACGAGTGCAAGTCGAAGTTTTTGGAGCTCAAAGCCAAGAGGAACTACCTGTACATTGTGTTCAAGATTGAGGAAAAGATTCAACAGGTGATTGTTGAGACAGTGGGAGAACCTAATGACAGCTACGAGGACTTCACCAACAGCTTGCCCGCTAACGAGTGTCGTTATGCTGTCTTTGATTTGAACTTCACAAATCACAACCAATGAGAACTGCCAAAAATGCGAGATTTTCTTTATCGTGTGGTAATTATAATTACATACTAAAACACAACACAACTAACCAGCTAGCTAGCTAGGACTTCATACAACTTAGGATCACAAATTATTTGTACAACAACTGAATAAAGTTTGGTATTTTTTTACTTTTTTCACCATTTCTTGAATGTTATTTTTGTGGTGTAGGTCTCCGGACACATCAAGAGTCAGGGGTAAGATGGTCTATGCCAATTCAAAGGATATGTTTGATGAACATATTTTATATATATTTATTTATTTTTAAAATAAATTTTTTAGTCTAATTTTATATTAATTGGATTTATTTTAATGAACAGGTGTTGAGAGTTTAAAAGGCCCGAATAATGGATCCGGATTTATTACTTGTGGTTACTGGGCAGCAGTGTGGCTTGGTCCAATAAATTCCCAAGCCAAGTCCATTATTTTATTAAACGAATTCACAGCCTTTAAGCCCAAAAAGGAATTGATAAGGAGGGTTTTATAAAAGCAATTGTGGCAGCAAATAAGGAGGAGGATGAATATATATATAGCGGCTAGGAGAACATCACAGAAATCCAAGGACGCACCACAGCAGCATAGCGGTACCAGTGACAAGACAGTCTATCGCAGGAGAGAAGAATTAATGAGCAGCCGTGCATATATAATGATTTATTACTTCTTAATTTCTGTTTTTGTAAATTTTGTCATTGTTAAAATAATCTCTGATATGTAGGATGAAATAATATTATTTATGTATAAATTAAAATTTATTATTATTTTTTAATTTGATTTTAATGGTTAATAATTCTCATTTATTTGATTGAGTTGAATTAAATTGTTTCATTTATAATATCATATATTTTGAATAGTCTTAATTAATTTAATTTAATTCAGCTTGAGATTTAAACATTTTAATTAAGAACTAAGATTATTTATTTTTCAAATAGTGAATACATTTAATACTTTGGTCTTATTCATTAAGCGTTGAAAATAAGAATTTATAAAACAAATATTTTTATGAACTTAAATGAATAATCTTGAGAAAGTATTGAATTGATTTTTAAAATGCTACTCCGAATTAATAATGAATTGTAAGACGTACATAGTTAATATTGTGGATTCTGAACCTCAAAATTTTTCTCTCATTGATTAAAAGTTTAGTTATTTAATTAGTTTTGATTTTCATTATATGTTTACTTAGTTTTAATTTTAATTATTTCAACAATCACTTTTCTTTAACTAGATTAAAATTAGATTTAATTAATAATTCAATAATTCTCGTAGAATCGACCTCGTATTTTACATAAAACTATTTTATATTAAATTTGTGAGCTTGCGAGTATTTTTATAAAATTAAAGCACAATAATATTCAAGAGACAACTTGATGGGATTCAATATGAATTACAGGCAACAAATCCTAGTGAGATGAGTCTTGAGATTGTGAAAGCACAAGCTCAATAATTTATCTTCTTCGACCAACTGTTTTTCTTGAGTAATCATCAAACACTTCAACTTTATCAATTTCCTCAATTGGGGCATTTTTCTATCCCTTTTCCTCTCCATAGTCCTCTATGACTTTGGTTTACAAAATGATTAAACCAAGTGGGTATATCTAATTACCATAATGCATTATTTTTTTTATTTCTTAGGGTCTCAATTTCTTGAGGTTCAACACAACTGTTTTGCTGATTTTGTGAACTTGGTGATCTTTTCAAGCACCAAGATAAAGTTTGCGCTATCTTTGTAAGACTTGTTGACACTCAAAGGGCTACTGGCTAGCTAGTAATAGAAAGAGTCTCTTAATTTGTTCATTCTGCAAGCATTGTATTTTCCATTGTGATCTTTATTTGATAATTGAACTATTTTCTTTTTTTAGATTCATGGCAATCAATAAGAGACTATGAGAGGAAAGGAGTAATGGAAGTCCGTCCAAGGAATATTTAGATTCACTCAAAGTTACAAAAACTCAGACATATTGCGAGAATTCAAAAAATGAAAATGATATACGTGTTGATAAATGTGTAACAAAATAAGATTACGACCAATTTGAACATTTATGTGAGAAGATATGTGATAGAATAAATTAGGTGGAGCCAATCTTAATTTTCACATATTTCCTGTACGTCGCAATTATAATTCAACTAAATATTTTCACAATACATAAAAAAACTCCTTTAACTAAATTTGGATTATCATATTTTTGTTTATAACTAAATTTGGATCGTCATATTTTTGTTTAGTTAAATTTTGTTGTGTTTATAAATAGAGAATAATATAAGAATTACAAAAAATCATTGTGAGTTTTATGCGGTCAAATCTATCAAATTTAAACAAAAAACTTTTTCTAGAGGATGATCAAATTTTCTATCATTTTCTTTTATTTTATTTTTTTCTGTTTTAACCGTTAATATTTGCTAAAACTCTGAAACTCCTGTCATAGGAACTGTTTTAAATTTTATAATTTTAGGAATTGAGTTTAAAAGGTTCAAATAAGGCTTTTTTGGGAGGGAGGAAATAATAATGATAATAGTCAAGTGTGTCCATGTAACGACGTCGTTCCAAAAAATTTCTTTGTGATATTCAATCTTTCCCATCTTACCCATGAGAGATTATTTTTGTGATAAATGAACGGTATACTTCCTCTTTCACATGTCTGTGGAGCATAACGGGGTTCACAAGTACATGAGAAAGTTGCCCAGAAGCTGAAATAATTTTTCCTCATGGAGCCAGCACCTGGTTCATGCTGGAGTAACATTGTGAAGCAGCCACCACCACCACCCAATCAACGTCAAAATGGCCAGGCCGCCGCTTCCGTCGCCGATAGAGTATTCGTCGGGAACTGCAAGTCGACGAAGGGCATCGCCGTGGCGGTGGTGGACGCAAACGCCATCATACGGGGAGGAGAGAAGCTTCATAACCGCGCCGACGAGTTTGTCTCCGTGTCGGAAGTAATCGACGAGGTCCGTGATCCAAGGTCCCGTCACAGTCTCAATTTGCTACCTTTCTCCGTCGACACCATGGAACCTTCCCCCTGATTCTCTCAAAAAAGGTCCTTTCTTTATAAAGTTTAGTTCTTTATAATTCTTAGATTTCTGTCTATTTTTTTGGCTATTGATATATATGTACTAAGCTGAGGAAAGAAAATAAGAAGTGAATTGTTGAGTTATTTAGATGTGAATTGTGGAATTGTTCTCACATAACTTCTGATGCAAGTGTTTGGAGTACTTTCATTTTATGGTGATCATTTATTGCTAAAGAGAAATGCTGCATACACCATCTCGGTTTTTTGGTGTAGCTGCTGATGTACCACATCTCATCATTCATTAACTTATAGAATGATAGGATTTGATTTATCAATTTATTTCAACAATACCTTTTGACATATTGGCGGGTTCACAATTTAGGTGCCTTGCATTTTCTCATTGTTGAATATTTTACGTATTGGGTCTTCTTGTTGTTGAAGATTGAAAGGTGGGGATTAGTGGAAGATAACAAGAGATGGTTTGCAATTTGATTTATTGAAATTGCTATCTGAAATTGTATATGTGGCTTGGCAGTCATCTACTTTGCGAGGGCAACTGGGTGATATGCAGACGCTGTAAGATGTTGATCTCAAGCTCATTGCTTTGACTTATACATTCGAGGCTCAAATCCACTGAACTAAACATCTGAGAGACAGCCCTCCCCCTATTCAAACAGTTAACGTGAAGAGGCTGCCTGAGAAAGACTTGACTGGATTGGGCTCCAATTTACCTAATTTGGAAGAGTGGGAAGCACTAGAACATGCAGTTGGGGATGGATCGAACCCTGATTCAAGAATCCTCCCTCTGAAAGATTTGAATTTGAATGTTATGCCCCCAGATGAACATCGTACTATAGAAAATGGTTCGATGGGAAATGTAGCTGGACCTCATTCTGATAATCCAGAGGGTGGTGATGGTTGTTTCAATAAGCCTAGGAAATATTTGCCTAAGAAAAAAGAGGTAAGTGTCAAAGGGAAAAAGATGGTGGCAGATGGAATTGATGCATCTCAGGGAGAATTTGATGATAAATCTGATGATTGGCAGTACGCTGTCAGTCGAAGTACCCATAGAAGATTTCTTCGATGAAAGGCACGACGTTAAATGTATGAGGCACCTGTTGAGAAAGATGGTGACCAAGATGCAGCAATTAACATAGAAAATGAAAATATTGAGGACACGGGATGCCCAAATCTGCTGATGGATCAGAGTTCAAATGAAACACGTATTGAAAACGGGAATTCAGAGGGAACTGATATAACAGAAGGGAAAACAGGGGAGGGAGATATTTCCACAATATTGAACCAAATGAGTCTGGAAGAAGATTCACTGGAGTCCCTTCAAGTTGGCAATGATTTGAGAAATTCCCCTCAAGAACCTGAATCTAACAATTTCTCTGTGGGAAATATTGCCTATGACAACAGTGCAAATATTGCTGATGAAGCTGAAATCATTAGTAAAGGTTTGGAACACTTGGATATCACAAGCCAGACTAGTGAAAATGCTGATGCATCATTTATGGATGATGATAGTAGTGAGCAGAACTGGATGCTAAGATCACTATCCGGCTCAAATGTGGCTTGTATAACTAGTGACTTTGCAATGCAAATGTTCTTCTGCAGATGGGCTTACGCCTGTTAGTGCCTGGAGGAATGCTGATCCGTGAGTTGCACAGGTATATTATGTCTTTTGCCTTAATTTTAACATGATGCGTGCCACTGGGTACTTGGTGTTTTTTTGTGCACTTAATTCTTTTCATAAATTTGTTTGTGACATGTGTGTCAGCAAAACTATTAGTTATTATGTGAGTTACTATTGAATTTCTGAAACTTTAGTTTCATTGAGTGGGCATAATTCTTCTTTAGTATTGCTTGGAGTATCTTACATATATTTAGTGGATGAGCATATGCAGTTATGTACTAATCATGTTCATATTTTCAGATGGATTCTAAAATGTCATGTGTGCTACAAGGTGATTATGGATATTGATAGAATCTTCTGCCCTAAATGTGGGAATGGGGGGACTTTACGCAAGTTAGCTGTTACAGTTGGTGAAAATGGCACAGCCCGTCAGTCACATATTTCCTTGCGAGGCACAAAAGTAAGTTAATTTTAAAAATAAACCCACAAGGACTAATTTTTTTAATAAGCGATGGATAATTATTGGCAAAAAATTTAAGCAACTGTGATGGTCCATGATGGAGGTTTGATGACAATGTGCAAAACAATCTATCTTAAGAACAATGGTTCAGACCTTGTTACAAACGCTTTGAATTTCTTTTGTGAATGCAAAGATGTGAAACTGGCTAACCATCAGTGTTTCATTCTTTGGTGCTTCTTAATCAACGTTGCGATCTGTCCCTATGCAGTTTTCGCAGCCTATTCCCCATGGTGGAAGAGATGCTCTTACCAAGAACCCTGTTTTACGTGAAGATCAACTCCCACAAAAATTCCTGTACCCAAAGACAAAAAAGAAGAGTAATCAGGTCGGTGTTCCTCCTTCCGTTTGTTTTTTCTTTTTAAAGTCTGCTCTCCTTTTGTATATGTGGTTTTGTTCATGTAATGTAATTCGAATATATACTACAATTTGAACAAAGTGTTGGGTATCCACGTAAATAATTTTGTAGGAAGACGACATCTTTGCTACAAACCACATCTTTCTCCACCATACTGACAAGAGAGCTCCACTGCAACCTCCTATGAGGAAAACTTTGGCAGTTTTCAGCGGGAAGAGGAATCCGAATGACAATCATTTCTCTTGATCTAAGCATTAGATGATATTCTAAGCAAAAATTTTGTCATTCGTGTAGTCATAAAGTTTTGTATTGGGGAATTTAGTTTTGAATATTTGTTGGTTGTTCAAATACTAAGAGGTGGCATATGTCAGACTGCAATTATTCGAAACTATTTGATGAAGAATGTTGAGCATTTCCCATGCATCATATAAAAGCAGCATTATTCGAGTATGTAAATGTAAGGCGATGGCCTGAGTCATCGTGATGGAATAATCCTCTAATTGTTCATCGAGACTTTGAGAGTTCTAAGTTTATGGTTTATCAAATTAATTAGTGTGGATCTGAAGAAATAAAAATAGCATTTGTAGTCTTGACAAAATTGAGACATTTGAAGGTTGTTTTCTCAGGTCGTGACCGGATAATGTTAAGATTCCTCCGGAATATGACCCAACGAGACATAACATGTGCTCCAGCATAAATCTACTGTTCCTGTCTCGTGTTTAAATATTCCTCCAATAATGCAACAATTTGATTTAATGACTAATCAGTGCCTTAACCTACCAAGACCAGTTCTACATTTCAATTTTTTTTTTTTTTTTTTTTTTTTTTTTGGGGGGTGGGGGGGAATCTTAAATTATAACATGAGAACTCTGCGTACTTTTTTTTTTTTTTTTCTCTGATTGATTTTATGAAATGAGTGAAATAAAAAGGGAAAAGAACAAAAACTATTAATATTTGTAGTGCATAAACTATGCAACAAGTAAATAATTGGTACGCGGATTATTCGTTCATAAATGTCCTCTGAAATACATGAATTTAAGTAAAAAAGTAAAAACTAACAAAATGAAAAAAGAACAAAAACTTGTTAGAAGACCTCACAATTCACTATATATAATTTGACTTCTTCACGGACAAGCCGACGGCATAACAAGACAAGTGGATTTTTGTCCCGCATGAAACTCTTGCGTCTCTTAAAACACTAACATTTACATCATTGAAGAGGGAAAATGGGTAAAGAAGGAAAAGAGTGTTACAATTATTTATGGATTTCTGATACAGTTGTTAGCTTTGACTTGGTCACGATGCAAGCGCAAGTTCTGCCCATGCTAAAGATGATGCCTTAAGCTCAGAAGACACAGACGTGTCGAGTCTGCTCTCCAATATGGTGCATAATTCCTTCATGGTCAGCGCGGGAGTTGGTTTGATGCAAAGGCTCACCACCTCACATATTACTTTGAGGTCATCGTATCTGAAATGTTTCAACTCGGGATCCACCACATAAGACATTACTTCTGGTAGTTCAAGATATTCCTTAGCCTGCCAAGGGAGAATTTTAAGATTTTGGTGCATGATTGCTATAAATTCCATACTACACATCACATGATGGTCAATTCAAAAGAGTACTTACCCAGTCAACCAAGCAGCCTTTGTCCTTGCAGTATGGAGGTCTCCCACTGATTAGTTCCAGTAAAAGTACTCCGAACGCATAAATATTACCTTGGACATCCAGATGACGTCCCTCGAGTGAACTTGGAATAACACAAGCAGCACCCTCAGTGCTAATAGCACCAGAATTCTTCTCCGATCTTGAAATAATTGTTTTCCAACTCTCGAAATCAACTAGCTGCAGCGAGAGATTTTTATCAAAACTGGAATGCTAATGGTGGACCGCAGAGCAATAATTTGAAGACTAGGCAAACTTTAAAAACTGAGCCTTCAAGACTGAAAGCAACGAGACTTTCTTCAGTCACCTAATTTGCCTTGAGGCCCAGATCAAGTCTCAATTGGAGTAGGCAGATAACAGTGCAGATACTTGGACGGAATTCATAGGTTCACATCAACCACAAAACTCAATCAAACACCTACTACGCTACTACATGTTAAATTAAGATTTAGAATTTTATGCACCATGGCTCCTCAACACAAAAAACAAAACTGAAGCTCTATGGTTTGGATAAAGGCTTTTAGGGCATACCTTTGGCGAAAAATCATCAGTAAGATAAACAGCACCAGAGTTCAACTCAGATATAGTAAAGGGTGGTTCTATTTCTGTGTGAAGATATTTGAGTCCCTTGGCGATTCCTATAACAATATTCATACGCCTTGTCCAACTTAGTTGACATCCTTCTCCATCTGCAGTTCAACAGAAAGCTCTAGGTTTCAGCCCCTTGGGTTTATTGAAAAACCAACCTTAAATAAATGTCTTACTTACAATGTAGGTGCTCATACAATGTCCCATTCGATGCATATTCAAAAATCAGCATCCTTGTAAATGGAGAGCTCTCTCTACAATAGCCCAGCAGTTTCCCTGTATTCTCATGATCTAATCTTGCCAAATCCGCCACCTGAAATATGTAGTAACTAGAATATTGAATGCTTGCTTGAAATATTCTCTAGTTAAGCACTACAGAAAATTTCAGTTACCTCTTTCTGAAAATAGAGCTCAAGATAGCCTGTCCAGTGCTCTTCCTTGATGCAAAGGGATATTACAGCAATCTCAGGCCCCCCTTTAATGATGCCTTTGTAGACTAGACTATCTGGGGAAGACCCAATAATGTTACTGAAATCCTCACAGGCTAATTCAAGATCTTGTCTGTTGTATCTCGTTACATCATTTAACATCCCAGAATCTATATTGAATTTTCCACAGGATTAATGAATAGTCATAACTGGAGAAATACACATAAAACTTAGAATGAAATGTGGTAGAATACTTTAAAGCCTAACCTATATAAATTGTTATATGGTCCTTGTTGCTTGCAGATTTTTTCCAGGGGATAATGATAGAAGATTGGCTTTTGCATCTTTGTAGGACTATAAAGAGAGCCATAAGAAAGAGAGAACCAACCATGACTCCTGTAACTATTTCTAGAGCAAAAACCCAAGAAGGTTTTGAAGCAGACTCATGCTTGGATCTTTCTTTAACAGGTTGGTGTTTTGTGTTAACTTCAGAATGGTTCTTGGCATGAGTACCACCTGTATGCAGATGCTATCATTGTTAATCACAATACTGAAGTTTAATGGGAAATTTGGTATATGAAAATTGAAATTCAGGATGAACTACAAAACGGAATAAATTTCTTCAGAGCTCAAATTAGACAATTCATAAATACCAAGTCCAAAACCAACATTTTTTTATAAATGAAAAAAATCGTACCACATTGTTGAGTAGTGCGGTGTTTGGGATCTCTGTCAAGTTGGCAGTTCCCTTGAAAGCTGGTACTGCGTTGGAAGCTTGATTTAGCAAAGATATTATATAGAAGAAAAATAAATCAGCACAACAGAAGCATAAGATACCTTGGAAGATACTCCAAGCACTTGGGCACATTTCCAACAAGAAAGTTGTACGAAAAATCTGCAACTTTCAATTGTGATGAGCGACATAAACCTGTGGGATTCCCTTTTGAAATATACCTGTAGCAAATTAATTGAAGACAAATGTAAGAAACTAGATACTTCAGCAACTGAGAGAGAGATGCAACACAAGGCTTAAATTAATTTTGCTAGAGCCCCTAACATATTGCTATGTTGGCAACAATTCCTGAGTTATCTTACTGAAATGACTTTTATCAATTATGATGCTTGTCTTAGTCAAAATGTTAAAGGTATTTTAAGGAATAAGTACAATATACTACCTCCTCGTATTAAGAATTGCCATCTTTTACATAAATACTTTCCTACAGGGTAAGGTTGCGATGCTCATACTAGTAGTAGAACGATAACATTTATTAGAAGAACATTCAACTATGGCAACAGACAACTAACTTAGGCAGAGCACAAATATTTTTTCAATAATATGAAGCGAAGATACCTGATATATGGAAGTCATGATTATTACTTTTTAATAGGTTATACATGAAGTTCCTGATTGAAAGATGACTTTGAAACAAATTTCTTTAAACGAGCATGAGCAAAGCTTACAGATTTTAATCCTAAAAATTTGAATAAACTTGTACTTATTGTCTCCCATTCCCCAGTTCAAAAGTCACACAATGACTTGATATATCCAAACGCCAAAAGGTAATGCTTCTTCATCTTCCCTCCTTTTCTATACTCAATAGGCGCAAATATGTTCCTTGGAATGGGAAAGAACATTATCAATGGCCTTTATTACTCCATGTACTGTCCATAAGATTAAATATTAACTGTAGCAAATTGCAATAACATGAAGAGATCCCAATGATCTTATCATGGAGAAGGACCATACAGGGTTCCTTTAAAAATCTCAAATCACAGTGAAGAGAATGTTCAACATCCAGACTGGAAGTTTTACCAATTGATGACTTTTATTTCTAACGTGGCATGCGTCAGAGAAATGTTCAAAGACAGCAAGAATTTCCCCAAATCCAGATTGTAGGAACAGCTGGTCAAAAAAATCTAAGTGACAGTGCCTTAGGTAGGATAGGAAACAAAGGTTCATTTATCCATCTTTATTTTCTCCTTGGAAGTATTATTGATAGTACATTTTAAATTAACAATTATTTAAGCAAAGGTGAAACAAGAAGCCTAAGCATCAGACAACACAACAGCAACAACTAACCAAAAAGGTAAAATTAAAAGTGTCCTATGTGGAATGAGACATGCAATATATTCAGAAAGCATTGAGTGGCACAGCAACTAGCTTAAATATTACCAGTTGAAAGATATACTCACATTCCATACCCGTTGGATGGAACTTGCGAACCATTACTACCAGGAACAGTTCCTTGAAGCTTATTCCTATCCAGCCGAAGTTCCTCAAGGTACTTCAAATTGCCAAGCTCAGGAGGCAACTTCCCAGTCAATCCATTGGACTGAAGATTTCTGTAACAATACCACTGAACAAGTAAGAATAAGTAAAAGATAACTAACTAACAAAGTCCAATACATAAAGCCCAATGCCAAGCTTGACTTACATTTTAGTAATGGAAGTTAAATTCCCAATCTCGGGAGGAATTGGTCCGGATAACAGGTTTGACCCCAAATCCAACACCGTGAGGTGTTTCAACAAGCCAATTTCTTTGGGAATCGTACCAATGAAACTGTTTCCGTGTAGAATTCTACATTGGCAAAGTTAAATTTAGTTTACATATTATACAATAATAATTAAAGCTGCAAAAAAATAAAACAAAAAACAAAGCTCAATATATTGTTAAAAATTCATACAGTTCTTGCAAAGAGGAGAGTTGATGCAACTCTGACGAAATAAATCCCTTCAAAGATGATCCAGAAACATTGCTGCAAACAGAATTCCACCGCAATTTTAAAAGCTCAGATAAGGCTTTAAACATGGCAACTCATATTTCTCAGTTAAGTTTTACTAATCTGCACCTACTATTAAACGTTATGTACATGATGAAATTAAAAGGATGGAATGAGAAGTTCTTACAGCTTTATAACATGATCTCTAGCCGTAGAACAGGAAATGCCAGACCAGTCGCAAGGATCTGCATCTAGGGAATTCCAATTTGACAAAGCCAGAGACGGGTCCTCATATATAGTTTCCTTGAAGGCACCAAGTGCAGAAACTGTATAAATTAAGAATTTCCATTCAGAAAATTTTCACATGAAATTTTTCTATAATTATTGAAACACAAATGCAGTAGATTTATCAGTAACAAAAGTCAAGATCTTTCCAAAGAATGGATAAAGCATCCCACATTGATTTAAATACTGCACATATATCAAAGAGTAATTAAATCAAGATCTATGAAATAACCAAATTTAACATATAATCCATACCTTCACTTGATGCAAAGGCATAGCAAGTCACCATAAACAATCCCAGGCATACCCATAAAAGTTGAAGTGGAGCAAAAGAACTCATTTTCATAGAAAATCTCCACTCACTCAAAGAAAACTAGTGGGTTTTTTTTTATAATTTAAAACTAGTGGTTTTTAAAAACCCCAAAACTGAAAGAAGTCATCTAAACTACAGTCAGCCAAACAAATTAAAGAAATGGGAAAGACAAAAAGAGCAAGATGGAGTGAAGAATCAAGAGAACTGCAGAGAATGGAACTAACAAAACCCAAATATAATGACGGGTTATGAAATAGAAAATGAAGAAAACTTAAAAAGAAATTTCCCTTCTTCTTTTTTTATTTGAAGAAAGGGGGAAAACCAAAAAGAAACAAAGCAAGCTTAGGAGTAAATCTATAATCTCCAACAACCATTGAAAGCAAAACACTAGAAGAATAAGAAATAGTGAAGTCGAAAGAAACAGTAACGGAAAACTTAGATTTGAAGGGAGGTTTGTTGTCAGTAGCAGAGAAGGGGAACAGAACCAGAAAGAAATGGTTAAAATGATTGACACTAGCAACAAGAGGAGATACAGATAGAAAAGTGGGTTATTAATGAGGAATGTTTTGCTTCCTTTTGATTTATGTTTATCAGATTATTTTTTTTGCTTTTTTTGTGATTAGTTGGTGGTAGTGGCGTAAAAGCTTTAATCTTTACTGTTAACGATTGTTTTAGTTGGACCAATATGTGGAATAGAATATAATATAATAGAATTATATGTGCACCTTTTCCTTTTCTTTGAGGAGAAGTTTGAGAAATTGAGCCGGTTTCAAGTAGGTTAATTGAATAATTTATAAATGTTTTAAATTATAATTTAAATAAATTGACTTACTTGGAATATTTATGGGTCCAATTAAAAGATGAAACTGAAATAGATTAGAATCAGATAAGACCAGCTTACGTTTTTGCTCTGCTCTTGGTTACTGTATTTAATTAGTGTACTACTACTATTTATCAATGTTGATTAGAGATAAATTACTTGCTCAATTCCTAGTCGTAATATTATGGCTCTCAGATTTTTTTATCCCAGCATTATGAGTTTATTATTTTTGAGAAAACAATATATATATCAATAAATTTTATGACAAAATTAATCACAACTAATATAAAATTTTAAAATAAAATAATAATATCTAAATTTTTATTTAATTTATATATATATTATATATTTATATATATTAATATTTTTCTATCGATATAAATTTGTTTTGGAATTAGACATAAAATAAGTGAGTAATAATATTATCAAAAGCAGAATTTCGAGAATAAGGTACCAGGTTGGTCATGCTAAAATTAATCAAGCACAGAATGTCATGCACAAGCATCAGGCGCAGGCCAATTGTAGGAGTATTATCAAAAGCAGTGGAACATGGGGAGAGGGGTAAAATGGGAAACTTACTTAGTAATCATTTAGCTCTCCCTATTTTACGCACAGTAAATCATGTTCCGCATTCCCGGTGCTTGTTGGAGAAAACACTTGATATTCCTTTGGCTACTTTTAGATTATGGAGATGGGAATAAAATAAAATAAAATTTTTATTTTTGATTGTTTATTAGATAGAATAAATTATTTTCATTTTTGTTAAATTTATTAATTTTATTATGAAATAATTTATTTTAACTAGAATAGAATGAATTATTTTATTGTTTACTTCTTTCTTTATTCTATTTCTTCATTAATTATATTTTTTCAATTCAAAAAAAAGATTTATTTTATAAAATAAAAATAAGCTTAATAATTGTACAAAGCACGAGTAAATTTACAAATGACTTATCAAATCATTTTTAAATATAACATATATAAGTAATACTTTAGTCAGTTTTAAGTCAACTCAACTGCCTAAGTTTAGTGACTCAGTAGTTCAAAAATTATTTTTTTAATTTTATCTTTGCTCAATTCTTAATGAATAATGATACATTATATTTTTAATAGTAAATGTCTACTAAGATTTTGTGAAAAACTTATTTTTTTGAGTTGTTGAGTCAATTTTTAGAAATACAAAATTTATGATAAAGAAGGCATGAAAAATTATATGAAAATAAATAAATTATATACTAAGTTTTCAAACTTAAATTACTGAGCTAACTCAAAATCAACTAAAATGACTAGATATTTATTAAAATCAACTAAAATAACTGCTGAGTTAACTCAAAATCAATTAAAATCAACTACATAAAAGAGGATGGAGAGTAAAGCTGTAACTCAAAATCAACTAAAATATTTCATATTAAATGATATAATATCATTAATTTTGTTATCATATTTTATTATCATATCAAATTGATATTTATAAATATTATAGATGATAGTCTTTTTACGAGACTGATAGAGTAAATAATTAGCGCGCCACAATTAAAGTTCAATTCTGTGTGCTAGTATTTGTCACCGTCAAAGTATCGCGATATATATGTAGGACAAAAAGGTCCACACAGCTGGCGATAATTAGACCTTTATTACTAAAAAGACTACTCATACAGTAAATCTATTATATCTACCAAATCTTTTATTTAACGAGATTGCAGCCCCATATATATATATATATATACACACACGATAGTTATTTCTCGTTTATATATTATCTTACAAAATGCATAAATCTTTCTATACCGTGTTTTTTTATTTTAAATATAATTTTTTTATATTAATAAAAAATATTTTCTCTATTCTAAATTATAAAATTAATATTAATTTTTTATATTTTTAAATTAACATAATTTATTTAAATTTTAAAAATAATAAATTTTATAACTAATAATATATTTTAAATAATTTATGATATTGATATTCATAATTATAATGAAACATACTAAATTAATTAGTGTCGATTGAGTTTTAAAATATTTAAAATTAATTTTTAAAAAATTAATATTAATATTATAATAATATGCTGGATTTGAATACATAAATTACATACAAAGTCATGTCTATTCCATAATTTCCATGGACAATAGATATAAAATTGTTACATTTTGTGGCCACCTTTGGTCAAGATTTCAAACTTTAAAGTCTCTCTTAAAAGTATATAAAACATAAAGCGTGACAGAAGTAGACATAAAGATTGATTAGGCATGACGGGTTCTTGATCACCGACGATGCTTCCAATTTTTTTTTTTAAAAGAGAACAATAACTATAATATTACCTTCCAATTTAATTATTCAACTACTGCATGCACTAGTCCTACTAATTATTGGTAATAATTCTTTAAATAATTGTTGCTTTTCACGTTTAATTTATTAATTATGTTAATTCATTTTTTGCATATTTCCTCTTTATTTTTTTATTTTTTTCCAATTTCAATCCAACATTAAAAAAAAAAGGACAATAGAAGGGGACAAAACTTGATAAATATCTATATTTTGTGGATTAAATTAACCTGATAAATTGGTCTAATTTTTGGACAGAATATGAAAGCAAGCTATAATTCAATGACCTTGTAAAAAAAAAAGATTAAATATGAATAGGGGCTTCACCTTTAGTAAGAAAGAGAAATTCAACCACACGAAAGGCCAATTTAATTGGTTTTTGTTTTACATCCGATCTGATACTACTATCTATATATGTAGAGCACAGGCTTGAGAAGTAGTGGGTGTATGTATGATATGCATCAACCTCGAACTCTTATTAGGGTTTATCTCCAAAAGATAAGGAATTTGTGTTGCTTTTTCAAAAGCCATTGGTGTTGCATGTTGGAATAGATCCCTTTTTGTCTCTCTTAAAATTACAAACCTCGTTTTCTTCTTCTTAACCCTTCCTCCCCCCCCCCCCCAATAATTAAACACTCTCACTAGCCCTCCATGTGCTTTCATTGATATAAGGATATATAATTAATTAAGGACTTGTCCTCTTGCTTTTGGGACATTGTTAGGTTCTTTCCAATAAATAGTTGCCCCCACATTTCCCATCACTCATATTTTTAGAAAATAATGTATTGATGTATATATATATATATATATTGTAATTAATGATTTTCTCGAAATAACCTATCATCATAGAATTAGTAATAATCTAACATAGACGTTTCAATGAATTTGACTATTAAATAATTTCGTAATTTAAAATTTACTAGATAAAGACTTGCATGAAAAGGTTATAACATAAATTAATGATTTATACGAAAAAAACCAACAAAGAAACTCTTCTATCGATCTATATTAATTATCTATTACTTATTATAATAACACAAACGAGGATATTTTATATGAATCAATTAAGAGAATTTGGTTGGTCTCAAAATGAGTTAACTTATACACATTAAATATAACTTATTATTATTTAAAATAATATAATAATAATATTTGCTAAGTTATCTATGCTTCTATTGGTAGTTTGTTATTACGAAAATTTATCATTTAATTGTAAGATCAATATATATATCTCAACAATTTATGATATATTTTTATATTTTATTTGGACTTATGAAATTAGAGTCTTAGTTACATTACACCTCCCTTTATATATCTGTGTGCCTCCAAACCCAAATAATATTAATATTGAATCATTTTTATGATATTTTTATATTTTATTTGGACTTATTAGACTAGGGTTTTAATTAAACATTACACCTCCCTTTATATGTGTGCCCCTCCGAAACCCAAATCACGTTAATATGTTAATATTGAATCAGTGTATTCTTTACCCTCACCCTCACGTTAATATGTTAATGTTGAATTTTGGTTTGCAAAAAAGTGAACAAAGAACAACTTTTGATTATGAGAAAAAGGCTTAGTTGATACATGTATGAAAATTAGATGGTGGTGTTCTGGCAGTTTTGTTGCTGAATTAACATGCATGATGTAGATTTGTCTTTTTTGTATGTATGTACTTTTAACTTTTACTGTTATTGGGTTTAATTATCTTATTTAGTGTAAAATTTAATTTTATTATAAAATTGCTAGAGTTTTTAGTTTTTGCTTATTTAAGAGAAGATATTATAAAATTTAGTTTCATTTTATTGTTCACGGATTTTTATGGCTTTTTTGGATCTCTAATTAAAAAAATATTTTTTATTTTTTGATGTAATAGGTACGCCCAAAAACTTATAAATCTAATATTTGTCGAAATTAAAAATTAATGATAGGATTTGAAATTACCATCCAATTTGTTAGAATATGATTTATACTCTTGTTCATAAGATATATAATAGAATTTGTAAGTAATTCGATTTTAATGTACATATAAATTGGTAATTTTTTTCTCTCTGTAGACATATAATTGTAACTAATTGATGAAACTTAAATTGTATCATATATATTCATTTATAATCATCGTTTAATTATTTTCTTTCTTTTTCTTTTTTGTTTTGTCTTGATAAGCCCATGTATTTTATTAATTACTAAAAATGAAATATGAATATCATTAATGACTAAGATTACATGTGACGCCCCCAAATCTGAGCCCACACAGCCCAAACTTGAGTCGTCAAAAGACTACAACAAAATTATTACAACAAAGCACAACGTACAACAATACAGTGTATAATAATACACAACTAAGTCTTCACTATTATTGCCACACTATTTTACAAAACGTGAAGACTATGATAACTATTCCTCGGACCCTCACTCCATTCCCCGGCTAGACCCTGTTATGTTTTCATCTCCTGTTGAAAAACAATGGAACAAAAGAAAGGGTGAGCTCAAATAGCCCAGTAAAGAATATCATGACTAAGATAATGACGAATAAATTATCATTAGTCTTCAACAGCTGAGTTCTTGATAGAATACAATAGACTACAAGGTTTATATCAAAAACTGCAGTTAAATTCTTAAACAACGTTCAGATCAATAATAGCAGCGGAATGAGTAATCTATTAGAAGAATAATGCAGACTATAATGTCCACTCGGTTCTCTTTTTAGGAAAAACATCATCAACTTTTATCATCTGAAATATCATTAGTCAAGATAATACAAATTCACAGTTCTTGATCATAATCATGCAGATCAACAGTTCATCTTTGCACTACGGGCCAAAGACATTCAATATAACACCAACGGTCATGATTATACCAGATTCAGCCTTTGGTCATAATCATACCAAACAACAGTTCATCTTTGCACTACGGGCCAAAGAGAACATTCACCACGTGCCATAAAAGACACCGAACAGATGTATCGCCTTTAACCTATTATATCGCCTTTAACCTATCATCTGTTCAACAAATATATCACATCTGTGCCCCCGGCCACAGATATTCACAACAACTTGATTTTTGGATGATTAGAATAATATAAATGATGAACAGAAGAAATAGGATAACAATAAGTATCGGAAGTTTACTTTGTACAGATTCAAATAATGTCCAAATTGTCAACATGATGTGGAGTGAAATTCAAGATCCACAGTTCAGAATAACGGTTACAATTCAATAGAAAGGTTCACGTAAATAGGAAGGTTCAGTTGAAATAATGAAGTTCAACTATTATGGAACATATAATATTTTCAGGAATTATAGAAGCAATAGTTCCATAATAAATTTCGATTTAGGAGTATGAAAGAAAATAACATCCCTTACCGTAGCAGGTTTGATTAACAAAAGGTGAAGGAAATTAATACAAGGGTTATTCACCAACAGGCGGCAATCCGCTCCGTAAGGTTATTCCCACAATTTAATAGAATTTGAGTACAAAGAGTTATTCACCAAACAGGCGGCAATCCGCTCCGTAAGGTTATTCTCAGAGATTAATAATGAATGAATACGAAAGGTTATTCACCAACAGGCGGCAATCCGCTCCGTAAGGTTATTCCCACAATTTAATAGAATTTGAGTACAAAGAGTTATTCACCAAACAGGCGGCAATCCGCTCCGTAAGGTTATTCTCAGAGATTAATAATGAATGAATACGAAAGGTTATTCACCAACAGGCGGCAATCCGCTCCGTAAGGTTATTCCCACAATTTAATACATGGAAATAAAAGGCACGTCTTATGAGTAAGGAAGAAACAATATTATTATCGAGAATCAAATAATGATAATCCCTTACCATAGTATGTTTGAATAATGGAAGATGAAAAAGATGGTATCCCTTACCTCAACACGTGACTGGATATTGATTTAAATGAGGTTGATTAACTTGAACAGTATACGTATACTTATAGATCTTCACAAATACTCAAGATGACTTAAGCACACTTAGAGAGAACTTTCACAAGAAGTATTTAGAGAGAGAAAGAAAGAACAAGTAAGGAAGTTTATGAAAAATCCTTAAGTTAAGGCTTCTATTTATAGCCAAAAATCTTATCATTCATTTAATCTAAACCATTCATTTAAAGATCACCTTTTAATCTACACCATCCATTTCAAATATTATATTATCTTTAATCTACACCATTCATTTCATATCACCTAATAATCACCTAACTTTATATTATAAACAAATCAATTTAATTATTCAACAATAATTCACACTTTAATCTACACCATTCATTTCATATCACCTAATAATTACCTAACTTTATATTATAAACAAATCAATTCAATTATTCAACAATAATTCACACTTTAATCTACACAATTCATTTCATATCACCTAATAATCACCTAACTTTATATTATAAACAAATAACTTTATCAATTCAATTATTATGACTAATTGTTATAAATACAGTATAGTTAGCTCTTAGATATCAAGTCAATAAATTAATCAAATACAACTGTTTAAATAACATCATAATAGAGATAACAATAATGTAAAATAAAGCATACGTTACTGTGTAATGACAATTATTGATTCAATAATGTGAATTACTGTGCATATGTTACTGTGACAATTATTAGGTTCAATAATTTTAAAAACAGTGCAACAACAATTATTGAATTGATAATATAAAATATTATGCAGTGACAATTATCGATGAAATGATGCATAACAGTTACGGTGTCAATTATCAGACCAATAATATGAGACACTATGCAATACCGTGTGTTACTGTAGAGTACCGTGTGCTACAGAAAATACCATAAACCACCGTATGCTACTATTCTTTTATCACCGGTATTTTAACAGTTCCGTTGACTATTTTTATTTAAAAAGGTTACTTCTGTCGTTTTCTATATCCGACAAATATTCCGTTGTGGGGTCCACCAATAATTTATTATTTCGGCGCCGTCGTACGGCACGAATATTCCCCGACCAAACGAATATTCCCCGACAAAGCGAATATTGTCCGACAAAATAAAATTTGCACATAACATCCTTAACTTTCAATTTTGTTAATTTAACCACTTACTGTTTCAAAAAAAATATATATGAAGAAAAATTAAATTTTGTATTTCATAAAATTCGGGGTCTTACAACCTCCCCTCCTTATGAAATTTCGTCCCCGAAATTGACGTACCTGACATATCGAAGAGGTAAGGATACTTAGATTTCATCTCAGATTCTAGCTCCCAGGTCATTTCCTCAGTATCTTGGTTCCTCCATAAAACCTTAACTTGAGGTATAACCTTTGAGCGTAGGATCTGCTCCTTCATATCCAGGATCTTAACAGGTACCTCCTCGTATGTTAAATCCTCTGCTATAACGTCTGGTTTTAACTCAATGACGTGGTTTGGGTCCTTCACATATTTACGTAACATAGATATGTGAAAAACGTTATGGATGCGAGACATACTTGGTGGTAGGGCTAGTCTGTAGGCTACGGTTCCTATTCGATCGAGGATTTCAAATGGGCCAATAAATCGAGGGTTGAGCTTTCCTCTCTTTCCGAATCTCGTAACCCCTTTCCATGGAGAAACACATAAGAATACATGATCTCCGACGTTGAAATTTTCGTCTCTCCGATGAAGATCAGCATAACTCTTTTGTCGTTCTTGTGCGGTCTGTATTCATTGTCGGATCATTTGGATCTTTTCGGTCGTCAAGCGTACCAACTCGGGTCCCAACAATTTTGCTTCTCCTACCTCATTCCAACATATTGGAGAGCGACACTTCCTTCCATACAAAGCCTCGAATGGAGCCATGCCTATGCTTGCTTGGTAACTGTTGTTGTAAGAAAATTCCACCAACGGCAAGTACTTATCCCAACTTCCTTTGAAGTCTAATACACAAAGTCTCAAAAGATCTTCGAGGGTCTGGATCGTCCTTTCCGATTGTCCGTCCGTTTGAGGATGGTATGCAGAACTAAAACGTAGTTCAGTGCCCATCGCTTTTTGTAGACTGATCCAAAAGCGTGAAGTGAATCTAGGATCTCGATCAGAAACTATGGAAACTGGCATGCCATGCAATCTCACGATCTCATTTATGTACATACCGGCAAGACGTTCAAGTGAAAAGTTTTCTCGTATAGGCAAGAAATGAGCAGATTTGGTCAATCTATCTACGATGACCCAAATTGCATCTAAGCCTTGAGAAACTTTGGGAAGACCCGTCACGAAATCCATATTGATGTGTTCCCACTTCCATTCGGGAACCTCAAGTGATTGTAATGGACCTTTAGGAACTTGATGTTCTGCCTTGACACGTTGACAAGTTAGGCACCTTGAGATAAACTCCGCAATCTCTCTTTTCATATTGTTCCACCAAAATGTATGTCGAAGATCTCGATACATCTTGGTACCTCCTGGGTGGATTGCAAACGGCGTGTTGTGTGCCTCCATCATGATTTTATGCTTTAATTCAGGATCGTTAGGAACACAGAGTCGAGAGTTGACTCGAAGTATTCCTTTCTCGTCGATTCTTGCTTCGGGAATGGCACCTTCTTGTACTTTCTTTATCATGTTTATCAGTTCCGGATCGGTAGCTTGAGCAGCTTTAATTTTATCGATTAAAGTTGGTTCTACTCGCACGTGAGCAATCTTCGAGTGGGTCCCTGGTGTCTTTAGCTCTATCTCCATCTTTTGCAAGTCGTACAAAATACACTTTTGTGTTGTCAGCAGTGCACTTGTACTTGCATAAGATTTTCTGCTCAAAGCGTCAGCTACAACGTTCGCCTTTCCCGGGTGATACTGGATTGTGTGGTCATAATCCTTTAACAGCTCAAGCCAACGTCGTTGTCGCATGCTGAGTTCCTTCTGGGTGAAGAAATACTTGAGACTTTTATGATCCGTATAGATATCCACTTTTTCTCCGTACAAGTAGTGTCTCCAAATTTTCAACGCGAAAACGACTGCTGTCAACTCTGGATCATGAGTAGGGTAATTTTTCTCATAATTTTTCTCACCTTTCCATGTTGCATAAGGACACAGCCTAGACCTTTGTCTGAAGCATCGCTAAATATGACGAATTCTCCCGATCCCGATGGTATGGTCAGAACAGGAGCTGAAACAAGTCTCCTCTTGAGTTCTTGGAAACTCTTCTCGCATTCCTCGCTCGATATAAGTTTTGTACTAGAATGAATGATACCGATATCTAGTAATTAAACTTTCAACTCTTGGTGTTCTATGGGGGCTATTTGGTATGGGACTTTAAAAATGGGCTTAGTGCCGGGTTCAAGATCGATACAGAATTCAATTTCACGGTTTGGGGTAAGCCAGAAAGTTCCTCAGAAAAAAACGTCAGGAAACTCATTAACAATGGGAATATCATTCAAGTTTGACGTGTTTTTGTTCAAATCAGTGACATGAGCTAAAAAGGCTTGACATCCGTTTTTCAATAAACGAATGGCTTTATGGCTAGAAATAACAGTTATAGATTTCAATGGTTTAGTTGCTTGAATTTGCATGACAGGTTGATTAGGAATATGAAAACTAATAATCTTATGAAAACAATCAATTTTAGCATGATGGGTAGTCAACCAATCAATTCCTAAAATCACATCAAATTCACGCATCTCCAAAGAAATAAGGTCAACAGGTAATGTGAGGTTGTTGATTTGAACTAGGCAAGATTTATAGATAGTAAATGTAATAGGTATTTCTCCCAATGAGGTTTCAACTGATAAGACAAGATTTAAGTTTTCAATAGTCAAATTTAAACGTTGAGTACATATAGGTGAGATAAAAGAGTGGATAGAGCCAGTATCTAATATGGCATAAACTTCACGAGAATTTATGAATAGCTTACCGGTTATCACCTCATTCGGTTTCTTGACTGTTATCGTCAAATCGAATCCCGAATACTTCATTCGGATCTTCACGTATTTCAACCTTGGGAATACCACTGAATAATTTTCTAGCAAACTGTTTCTCGGGTTCATCAACTTCATCAGTAGTAAGGTACCAATGATTTCCATTAAAATAGTATTTTCGATAGACTGCAGTTTCCACGATAATGACTAACTTAACCTGAATTCCTCTAAATTGTAACGCCCAAAAGTATAGAAACATCATTTTTAAATAATCTTGAAAATCATAGCTGGAACACCATAAATCCCAAACACTAATATGAAAAGTCCATATATTCTGATCCTTTGTTATAGAGCATAACCAGGTGATATCACTCTCCCAATTAGTGAGTAAATTAAAGGCAATAATTTCCGCAAGTTCGTTACTTCCTTTAATTGCTTCTAAGAATGGATCTGGAACGACTGTAGCAGAGCTTTCACCTTCATCCTTACTGGATAGAACACGCATAATTTTTGCCTTAGGCAAATGATTCAACTCTGAGTTTGTAAGAAGATTATTCGTCGCCTCTTGTTTTGCAGCTACATTTGTTTCGGTAATTTCATAGTTAACCTCCTGATTTCCAGATGCCATAATTAACTGTGGTCACAAAATAAATGTTAGTTCAAATAAACTGACTCATCTCTTCATGTTCCTACATTCAAATCGATTCATTAGATTAAAAATAAATCTAATTTAGGTAGGACACACTAGTGATTGATTCTATTCGTCTCTCCCCTCCTAGTTCTAACCCCAGATCTCCATTAAAGACCATATCCCTAAGCTCTGATGCCAACTGTGACGCCCCCAAATCTGAGCTCACACAGCCCAAACTTGAGTCGTCAAAAGACTACAACAAAATTATTACAACAAAGCACAACGTACAACAATACAGTGTATAATAATACACAACTAAGTCTTCACTATTATTGCCACACTATTTTACAAAACGTGAAGACTATGATAACTATTCCTCGGACCCTCACTCCATTCCCCGGCTAGACCCTGTTATGTTTTCATCTCCTGTTGAAAAACAATGGAACAAAAGAAAGGGTGAGCTCAAATAGCCCAGTAAAGAATATCATGACTAAGATAATGACGAATAAATTATCATTAGTCTTCAACAGCTGAGTTCTTGATAGAATACAATAGACTACAAGGTTTATATCAAAAACTGCAGTTAAATTCTTAAACAACGTTCAGATCAATAATAGCAGCGGAATGAGTAATCTATTAGAAGAATAATGCAGACTATAATGTCCACTCGGTTCTCTTTTTAGGAAAAACATCATCAACTTTTATCATCTGAAATATCATTAGTCAAGATAATACAAATTCACAGTTCTTGATCATAATCATGCAGATCAACAGTTCATCTTTGCACTACGGGCCAAAGACATTCAATATAACACCAACGGTCATGATTATACCAGATTCAGCCTTTGGTCATAATCATACCAAACAACAGTTCATCTTTGCACTACGGGCCAAAGAGAACATTCACCACGTGCCATAAAAGACACCGAACAGATGTATCGCCTTTAACCTATTATATCGCCTTTAACCTATCATCTGTTCAACAAATATATCACATCTGTGCCCCCGGCCACAGATATTCACAACAACTTGATTTTTGGATGATTAGAATAATATAAATGATGAACAGAAGAAATAGGATAACAATAAGTATCGGAAGTTTACTTTGTACAGATTCAAATAATGTCCAAATTGTCAACATGATGTGGAGTGAAATTCAAGATCCACAGTTCAGAATAACGGTTACAATTCAATAGAAAGGTTCACGTAAATAGGAAGGTTCAGTTGAAATAATGAAGTTCAACTATTATGGAACATATAATATTTTCAGGAATTATAGAAGCAATAGTTCCATAATAAATTTCGATTTAGGAGTATGAAAGAAAATAACATCCCTTACCGTAGCAGGTTTGATTAACAAAAGGTGAAGGAAATTAATACAAGGGTTATTCACCAACAGGCGGCAATCCGCTCCGTAAGGTTATTCCTACAATTTAATAGAATTTGAGTACAAAGAGTTATTCACCAAACAGGCGGCAATCCGCTCCGTAAGGTTATTCTCAGAGATTAATAATGAATGAATACGAAAGGTTATTCACCAACAGGCGGCAATCCGCTCCGTAAGGTTATTCCCACAATTTAATAGAATTTGAGTACAAAGAGTTATTCACCAAACAGGCGGCAATCCGCTCCGTAAGGTTATTCTCAGAGATTAATAATGAATGAATACGAAAGGTTATTCACCAACAGGCGGCAATCCGCTCCGTAAGGTTATTCCCACAATTTAATACATGGAAATAAAAGGCACGTCTTATGAGTAAGGAAGAAACAATATTATTATCGAGAATCAAATAATGATAATCCCTTACCATAGTATGTTTGAATAATGGAAGATGAAAAAGATGGTATCCCTTACCTCAACACGTGACTGGATATTGATTTAAATGAGGTTGATTAACTTGAACAGTATACGTATACTTATAGATCTTCACAAATACTCAAGATGACTTAAGCACACTTAGAGAGAACTTTCACAAGAAGTATTTAGAGAGAGAAAGAAAGAACAAGTAAGGAAGTTTATGAAAAATCCTTAAGTTAAGGCTTCTATTTATAGCCAAAAATCTTATCATTCATTTAATCTAAACCATTCATTTAAAGATCACCTTTTAATCTACACCATCCATTTCAAATATTATATTATCTTTAATCTACACCATTCATTTCATATCACCTAATAATCACCTAACTTTATATTATAAACAAATCAATTTAATTATTCAACAATAATTCACACTTTAATCTACACCATTCATTTCATATCACCTAATAATTACCTAACTTTATATTATAAACAAATCAATTCAATTATTCAACAATAATTCACACTTTAATCTACACAATTCATTTCATATCACCTAATAATCACCTAACTTTATATTATAAACAAATAACTTTATCAATTCAATTATTATGACTAATTGTTATAAATACAGTATAGTTAGCTCTTAGATATCAAGTCAATAAATTAATCAAATACAACTGTTTAAATAACATCATAATAGAGATAACAATAATGTAAAATAAAGCATACGTTACTGTGTAATGACAATTATTGATTCAATAATGTGAATTACTGTGCATATGTTACTGTGACAATTATTAGGTTCAATAATTTTAAAAACAGTGCAACAACAATTATTGAATTGATAATATAAAATATTATGCAGTGACAATTATCGATGAAATGATGCATAACAGTTACGGTGTCAATTATCAGACCAATAATATGAGACACTATGCAATACCGTGTGTTACTGTAGAGTACCGTGTGCTACAGAAAATACCATAAACCACCGTATGCTACTATTCTTTTATCACCGGTATTTTAACAGTTCCGTTGACTATTTTTATTTAAAAAGGTTACTTCTGTCGTTTTCTATATCCGACAAATATTCCGTTGTGGGGTCCACCAATAATTTATTATTTCGGCGCCGTCGTACGACACGAATATTCCCCGACCAAACGAATATTCCCCGACAAAGCGAATATTGTCCGACAAAATAAAATTTGCACATAACATCCTTAACTTTCAATTTTGTTAATTTAACCACTTACTGTTTCAAAAAAAATATATATGAAGAAAAATTAAATTTTGTATTTCATAAAATTCGGGGTCTTACATTACATGTCTAACTATTTTAATAAATAATTATTAAAATAAACTGTCAAAGTCAATTTATATAGGATTTATAAATAATAGTCACTCTGTTTCAAAATTACGAATACAATTTTTTTTATTTTGATCTTAATTTATTATTATTATTTCACTATCGTTTATAGTATCACATTAACATTACTTAGCTAATATTAACAACACATATAGTAGCATAAATTACAATTAATTAATAAAATATAATTATTGTGAATCCCGTGCTTGACACAAGAGACACCAATGCGGTATAATTAAAAGCCTTCATAATTAAAAGCACAAATTTGGTTTGATTTTACCAATTTTTTACTTCATAAATTTTTAGTTCAGCTACTTGTTTATATTAACACTAACTCAATGTCCCGTGTCAAGCACGGAATTTAATAGGTAATACTTCTGAAATTTGAAAATAAAAAGAAAAAAATAAACACCATTTACATGTAAAGGATGAGCAACCTATGTCACCTAAGGTAAAAGACTCACTATTCAATACTCACCATATGGTTGCTTATATTATATATTATTTATTTAGTTTATACAAATACAAAACCATAAACATGAATAAGGTTTAATTCAATTTCAAAACATACATATATTACATAGTTTTACACATAATATTGCGTAATTCAATCTTTAGTACTTAATTAATATCAAAATATCAACTATCAAACTAATCTTATACATCCACTTTACACTTTATACTCAACTCTTAATATTTTTTGAAATTCGACATTTAAGATTCAGTATTCAATATTTAGAGTTTTCTTTAAAATTAAATTCTATTTTTGAATTTACTCCCTATATCTTTAATTTATGTCGGGCTGCATTCCTATAGTTCTAAATTTTGTAAATGTACATTTGTTAGGACTGATTGAAAGAATAATTTGAAGTAAGAGTGAGATTTCGTGGATACTTGTTTTATATAAGAAAAGAAATAGGCTTTATCTGATGTATAATAAGGATTGTGATTTTACAAAAGATTGGGGGGGGGGGGGGGGGGGGGGGGGGGGGGGGGGGGGGGATAATTAATTAAAAATAATAATAATGATGAATTAAAATCATCATGTCACTTTATTATTCTAAAATAAAAATACATATATATATATATATATATAAAAATTTGGACCGAACTAAAAATAAAAGCGTATCCATAATTTTAAAATAGAGAAAGTATTAGTTAAAAAACTTATATAAAATGACCTTGAAATATTATTTTAGTCGTTATCTATTGCTTATCAAGACAAAAAAATAAAAAATGAAGAAAATGATTAAAAGAACTAAATGAATGTATAATACATTATTAAATGCCTACAAAGAGAGATAATATAAATATAATAAAAATAAAAATATCAACCAATTAAATTCAAATATAGTTTCACAAGTCATATAATAAAATATTATTTGTGCTATTATAATGGAAATAATAGATTAAAAAAAAAGAACCAAAATAAACACACACAAAAAGAAGACTTAAAAAAAGATTCGAAATGGATAAAATTGATAGATACTACAATTTTTGATATATATCTCATAAATAAGATAATACATATACAAAACAAAAACAAACAAATAAAAATAAGAATAAAAATAAAAATTTCAATATCAACCAATCAATTTTATGAATCAACTCGGTTCAGCACCAACCAAAATATCCTGGTTAATTCATACAACAAAACGTTATTTATGTTATTATAATAAGTATAGATAGATTAAGTACTATCTAATTTTGTATCAATTAAATATTATCAAAATTTAACAATATTCCTATTTTTAATTGAAATATAAAGAAAGATTTTTTTTTTCCTTTTCAAATTAGTATAAGTACTATATATACAAATTTATAATAATCAAATATGTACTATCCAAATTTGTAAAGTACTCGAAACAAACCCAACCAATCTTTAATAAAAAAAAGTAACTTCTAAATGAATTTTTATTTTGGTTTTACCAATTTTATTACAAATTTTTTTATCACAAGTTTATTTTATTAATTTAGACAATATAACACATTATACTATGTCATATATTCCAATTTTATGTTAGACAATATATATCTTAAGAAATGTTATGTAAGATAATTATTCCATATATCAAAAAAATTTCTTAACATATTACGCTATTTAACTATATTAATATTAATCGCGAATTTTATTATTAAATTAACGTTCTAACTAAATTAAATTAATTAAAATTTAAAATTTTATCAAATCACAAGATTAATTATATTAATATATGTGAATTTTTTAAAACACAATAACTAAAAAATTAGTTGAAAATCATAGTGACTCATTGATTTATTCAAATAAGAATTTTAAGTAAGTTTTGTCAATATAAATATTAATATAGAATTTCATTACAAGCTTAAAAATTAACATAATTATTTATTCATAATCAGAACTAAATAACTTTACACACTACTCAAATATTTAGCTTAATTTGATCGCAAGAACATATAGTATATAATTCAAAATTTTATTATTTAGACAAATATTTAATAACTACAACTATCTTTTCAAAATTCTAATTAAATATTTATCCTATATGTAATTAATTATCTTAATAATTAACATAATGAACCATTATCATCCATGTCGTCTGTATTTCGCACGAGATTTTTGTGAGATTGTATATAATAAACAGTAGAAAATCGTCTCTCAACCCTAAAATTTAAGAATAGTCTTTCAACATTAAAAAAATTAACTTTCATCTTTTATTTCATTTCAAAATCTTTTTATCTATATTCTACTATCATATAATTATATACTTATCACTATCTCTTATTATCGTCAAATTTTAATATAATTAGTGTTTTTTAAAATTTATATTCTTGATAATAGTAATAATAATATTATAATTAATATATTAGCATAGTATAATAAAAAAATTAATTTTATAACAAAACCGGTGCACGAGATGATGAGCTGGTTTCCATAAATTGATAATTTTGGTTTTTGTAAACGTACAAAAAAAGCTGTTAACATGCATTATGCTAGATTGCCCTTTTGGGTTCTGTTTAGCTTTATTTCTGAGTAATTAGATTAAACTATATATTATACCTTAAAGTTATAAGAATTTTGAATTTTGTATTTTAATATTTAATACATATTTAAATGCACTTTAAAATATTTTTTTGTTAAAAAAATATAGTTTACACTCAAAATTAAGGGTGTATTTCGTTTATGAGAAAGAATTTTGGGGTACATTTTGTCTAGCTAAAAGTTTTGAAGGGTGTACTTTGTCTAATAAAAAGAATTTTAAGATGTACTTTGATAAATTTTAAACATTAGGATGTAAAAATCAAATTTTCTACAACATTGAGGTCGAATCTGTATTTTGGTAGATTAATTATAACAAAGTTTAAATTCAAATTATCATAGTTATAATAGGAAGGTAGGTATGCAGTAAGTATGCTGTCTCCCTCTCTTAATCAAGATGGATCGAAAATCAAGAAATTTCAAAGGGTCCAGTTAAACATTTGAAAAAAGCAAGTAAACAATTATATATATATATATACAGACACACACACGTACTTCACTAAAATGGTTTGCTTTAATAATGGTTTGGTAGCAAACAATCCAATGTGCCAAAACAGTTTCATGGTTCCATCAGGAGTCAGGACGAAGAATTAAATTCAAAAATATCCTACCCCTCCGACCTAAAACTACCAAATTAAAGAGTTTGGATATCTAGTACAGACATAATTTACGTGGGATATTATTAGCTTGTTTATACTTATCAATCATTGCCTTAAATCTAATTCTGATGTAGGATGTCATCAGTCACCTTAATTAATTAATTACTCCTAATTAATTATTCTGTCCGTCTAAAATAAAAGTTCTAATTAACTTTTTACGTATATTAAAAAAAATGACAACATTATTCATGTTTAAATTTTTATTTAATTATATAATTTTTCGTATATACTGGTGATACTCCATAAATATACATAAAAAATATAAATATGATAATTAATGATAATAATATTATAAATAAATTATTTAAAATAATTAAATATTTAATTTAAGACTACTTAAAATAGATTAAAAAAAATTATCCTGGACGAAAGAGTTATAATTTTACTACTTGCTATACTACATTTACCCCACTAATGTAAATATACTGATGAGATGTATGGCTAGTAATTAATCATTTTCTTTGAATCTCGAGTGGTGGACCATCTCACAATTAAACTCTTCACTTGCTGTTTATTTAAGACTTGCAATAACTCTGGTTACCATTATTGTGTACGACTAGCCGATGGCACACTTGCTGTGGGTATAAATTTTTTGGGGTAAGATAAAAATTTTAAGGATACAAAATTAATATAAAAAAAAATAATAATAATATAATTAAACTTATATAAATAAATAATAATAATAATAATATAATATAATTACACTGTTGACCTCAAGTGCTGTTGAAACAGATGCTCTTATTTTCATACGTGAAAGTATTAAGAAAATGATAAGTTTACTTACACAATAATTAGATATAATATTCGAATACTATACTCATTTACATAATTAAATAATATTATATGACATAAATTTTAACATTATACAATACTATTTAATAATATAAATAAATATAATATTTAAATATTATGTCTTATGTAAATAAACTTATTCTTAAGAAAAAAGTTGTTGACCAACTGCCATTAATAAGTCTATTATCTATTACTCCCTCCGCCCAAAAAAAGTACTCCGTATCATGATAAAGTCTAACAACGAGAAACTTGTTTTTGAATAATTATTCACTTGTCTTGATATATTTTTTATGAAATATCTCATGAGCTATTAATTTAATATTTAAAATAAAATAATTTATTTTAAATATTAAAATATTAATACATGAATGATATAGGGTATTACGTGATATTTAATAATTTTTTCTTTATTTTAGAGAAATGATGGGCTTATTCTGCCTTAGTATCGGAGATAACTAATTAACATTATTTGGTATATCAAATGTAAATGACTCTCTCCTGTTCCTTCTTGTTTTTAAGAGGGAGAAATTTGTTATTTTTTAGTTTTTATCATTTTAACAAATAATTAAGAACTTAGTTTTTCATCTTATGTTTAAATATTAAATATTATTTTTTCTCTTTTATATTTTCAATAAATTTTTAAAAAATAATATTAAAATTGACTAATTAAAAAATATTAATTACATTGTTTTAATATACGTTATTTACTTCCAGAATATCAATTTAAAAAAAAAGGAATTTATATTTCCACAAAGGAGGTCTCACTTACATGAAGTAAACCCCACTCACTATTAATATGAAGAGAGTTTTGTGAAAATATAAATTTCTCTTATAAAAATATCAATTCTCGAACGAAGTGGACCACAAATTTGCATGCGTTAATAATACATCTACAGGCATTATTTTCAGATAAATTTTTAATATTTTTATAAAAAAAAATTTCATATAAAAATAAAACCTATTTTACTCTCATATAAAAAAATATGTAAAAATAGCACCTCCCTAAATCTATGGTCTAATAGATCGGTTCGGGCAGGGGTGCATTGCCAGACACAAAAAGGAACATTAATTAATCAGCTTAGACTTTACTAGCACTAACATTAGAAAACCCTAATCACAATTATATTATTATATATTACTCCATATGTCAATATCATATGCAAATTAAATTATTAAAGTATTGTCAACTTACTAAATTATATCCGAATAAATAAGCAAAAATAAAAATAAAAATATTGGAGTAAAATAAGAAACCAACAAAGTTCAACATACATAAAATAAACTAAATACTAACCACACCCAATAGAATTATACTCATTCCACCCCGAGGTCAAACGTCCATTTACTAGCAACAAACAACTCAAACGCCTCAAAACTTGAGGAGAGCCGAAGTGCCCATTAATGATTCAACAGCCACTGAACAAATTCAGCTATGAACAAAACTATAGAAACACATGCACCCTCCTTCTTTCTCTAACCCGCTCAAGATCTCTCTCCAAAGGCCTCCAACTCCATACCTACATCATCAAGTTAGGGATTCAAACAATCCCACTCATATCCCACCACCTCATCAATTTCTATTCTAAATCCCAACGTCCCCTTGACTCCCGCCAAGTTTTCCAAGAAACCCCAGCAAAATCATCCACCACTTGGAGCTCAATCATCTCTTCTTTTGCCCAAAATGATCTTCCCATCATGGCCTTGGAATTCTTTCGCCAAATGCTCCACTTTGGGGTTCGCCCAGATGATCATATATTCCCGAGCGCAACGAAAGCGTGCGCAATTCTTTCGAGGGTTGATGTTGGCCAATCCATACATTGTCTTTCTGTGAAAACTGGGTATGATGTTGATTTGTTTGTGGGGAGTTCGGTGGTTGATATGTATGCAAAATGCGGGAATATTAGGCAGGCGCGGAAAGTGTTTGATGCTATGCCTGAGAGAAATGTGGTTTCTTGGAGTGGCATGATATATGGGTATGCTCAGTCGGGTGAAGATGAGGAGGCTTTGAGGTTGTTTAAACTAGCTTTGATAAAGGAACTGGATGTAAATGATTTCACATTTTCAAGTGTTATTCGGGTTTGTGGGAACTCCACCTTTCTTGAGTTGGGGAAGCAAGTACATGGTTTGTGCTTGAAAATGAGCTATGATTCGTCGAGTTTTGTTGGAAGTTCATTGATTTCTTTGTATTCTAAGTGCGGACTAATAGAAGCAGCTTATCGGGTGTTTGATGAGATAAATATTAAAAATCTAGGCATGTGGAATGCAATGCTAATTGCTTGCGCTCAGCATGCACACACTGACAAAGCATTTCATTTGTTCAAACTGATGGAATATTGTGGAACAAAACCAAATTTCATCACTTTTTTGTGTGTGCTCTATGCATGTAGTCATGCTGGTCTTGTTAAAGAAGGGAAGCATTACTTTGAGCTAATGAAGCAATACGGGATTGAGCCAGGGGACCAGCACTATGCTTCCATGGTTGACTTGCTTGGGCGTGCTGGGAAACTGCATGAAGCAATTACAATTATTAGGGAAATGCCCATACAGCCAACAGAATCTGTATGGGGAGCTTTATTAACTGGGTGTCGAATTCATGGAAACACGGAATTGGCAGCTTATGCAGCGGATAGGGTCTTTGAGTTAGGTCCTGTGAGCCCTGGCCTTCATGTGCTATTATCTAATGCCTATGCATCTGCTGGAAGATTTGAAGAGGCAGCTAGAGCCCGGAAAATGTTGAGGGACAGAGGGATGAAAAAGGAAACAGGGCTGAGTTGGGTTGAGGAGGGAAATAGGGTTCACACATTCACGGCAGGGGATAGATCTCACTCAAAATCGATTGAGATATACAAGAAATTGGATAAATTAGGAGATGAAATGGAGCGAGCTGGTTATGCTGCCGACACTAGTTTTGTGCTTCAAGATGTAGATGGCTTGGAGAAAAAACATGCAATTAGGTATCATAGTGAGAAACTTGCCATTGCATTTGCACTAATAACCTTTCCACCTGAAAGGCCAATCAGAGTAATGAAGAACTTGCGCGTTTGTGGAGATTGTCACACTGCTATAAAATTTATGTCCAAATGCTCTGGTAGAGTAATTATTTTGAGGGATAACAACCGATTTCATCGGTTTGATGATGGGAAATGTTCATGTGGTGACTATTGGTGACATGGAATGGATTTACCAATGCATAATCAGGTATGACAATATGACGGAAATTGCATGCAATGGCATTGAAAATTTACCCGGACTTTTCCGACGTTTGAACTCTGCTGTCGGGGGGGGGGGGGGGGGGGGATAAAAATGTCCACTGAACTGATACACCTGCCCTTGTCTACTCTTAAAATTTATTTTAGTTCAATTGTAATGTGATTTTATTTTATTTTTTGAAACATTGGACGTCAGTTCCTTTGACCAGACCGGAAGTATGTAATCAAGTGAGAAATTAAATCTGAAATATTGTTTCCAAACTAAATGAAAGTCTAGAGTTTTTAAAAGAATAAGAGTTCATTTATTTAAGCAATACCAGGATGAAGCAGGATTAGGCGGACAAATGGTGTGACGTAGTATACTAAGAAAATAAAGGTCGCTGTTTTTGACCGAGAAAGTCATACAAGCTAAAGGCCAAAGGGCATTTGGGGGAGAATAAAAGGGGGTGTGGCCTCCTCTCGGAAACATGTTTCTTTCTTTCAGCTTGCAAGCACCAAGTTAATTTTCTAAACTATTCTAAATTCTATTAGGGTGAATCAGTGAAACCATAGAGTCATTTATTTATTGCGATAAATTTGTGATGAATTATAATTATAAAATTTATTAATATACAAAATTAATTAAAATTATAAAAAACTTTTATTTATTACCGATATTTATTTACGTATCTGACAATTAAAATATTAACGTAAACATTCGCAATATATATCATTTTTCAATTATAAATATATAATCCACAATGTCACAAAAATCATACAGGGAATGATACTCCAATTATTATTTGACATTCTCTTTGGTAGATATTAATTACTAAAAACATATATTTAATGTATAAATTTTTAACTTTTAATATTAATATACATTTTTACATTATTTACTTACATTAATAGTAAATTAAAAGAGACCTTTCGAAACTGGTGAGTTAATTTGTAAAAATTAGTCAAATAAGACTCAATCTGGAGGGAACAAACAAGTTCTTTGTTAGGTTTTCTTAGAGACACAAAGTAACGGGGTGAATGATATTTATTAAATACTGCTTCTTGGCTTTTATAGCCTTACAAAATAACAAACAGAGAAAGACTAGCTCCACTTAAGCACAAACTTCGCTTAGTGGTTTATTGAAATACAACGACTACTGAAAGCTCATAACAAATACTTAATACTCGGTCAATGCTGCAAACACGTGTCGACATCATTTAGCTCATCATTCTTATCTATTCTGGAACCTTCTTTTTTCTTTTTTCTTTCTCTTTTTGTTTATCTAGGTAGATTTACGTTCCCTTTAGATTTTTAGAAATAATGAAGGAAACAAAGTATAAGAAACAACAAACTTAGCCCTGCCAACGAATTTTGATAAGCCCAATAATTCAAGGAGTTGTGGGCTAAGAATTTTCCGGCACTTGTTATAGGTCGGCCCATGTTATATATAAGATTTGATAAAATTATAAAAAAAATTCACTTATTATACATCTTTTTAAAAGAATAACTACTAATACTTCAATTAAAAAATCGACACAGACATTCAAAATATATATTATTTTTCATAATTAAATAATGAATAATGTTGGGCTCTACTTATTGGTATTTACAAGTATTATCTTTGTCCTACAAAGAGTACCATTTACAAAATTTAAAGATATATTTTCATTTCATAAATTAATAGTAATAGCATGATTATACCGCCTTTATTCTTTAGGTAATTTTTTATTTTATTTATTAACAAAAACAATTATCTAACAACATCACCAATTAATATACAGTACAATACAATATAATTAGTGAGCTCATCCAAATATTCAATTATCTTATCGAATAAAGTTGATTAACAGATAAGGGTCTGAGATGAGCAATCGATCATGTGATTAAGTAGTAACTATACTAGTAAACCATTTATATGGATATAATCTCTTCCCCATGACATAAAAAAAAAACTCCTTTACTATGTTTAAAAATTAAAAAATCCTCAAATATTCCCTTGGAACAAAATTAGATATACATTTTTTAAATATATTTAAAAATTAGACATAAGTTTTTAATATTAGAATAAAAAATGACATCATGTCACTATTTATATTCTACAGAGATTGAACATTATTATGTCACCATTATTATACTCTAAGCAAATGTTAGAGTTATATTCAATATTAATTATTTTTTTGTATAATAAATGATAATTTTAAAAATATATCTCTAATTTTTGAAATGAAGCACTTCATATATTTGACAAAAGGAGCCTTATTTTTAAAACAAAAAAATTATTCTATTTTTATTAATTGTAATTATAAATGACATGACACCTTCAAACTTGTCATTATAATTTTATCATCACTACTTAATTAACTGGCAACTTTTTTATTTTAAGGATTCATCTGGAATAAAAGTACTTTTCAAATACTTACAAATTAACTATATAATTAAAAGTACAAACTTGATTTTATAAATTTTTATTTCAGCTTTTTATTTTCCTATCCAAATTTAAATACTATTCAAATTTCTAATGTATTCAAAAGAAAACCCCAAACTGTTAAAAGTGGGAAAGTGTTTTTTATTTTTATATCTCTAATTGAAAAAGAAACTTTTAAAATAATTTTTACTTTTGAGTCTGTCAAATTTATTACAAGATTTTTTTTTATCACAAATTTATGTAAGATAATATATTTTAACAAATTTTATATTAGATTATTTATTATTATAATTTTTTTAGATATTAAAATATAAAAAATATTTATTAACATATCATGATATTTAATTATATTAATATTGGTCGTAAATTTCATTATTAAATTAATGCACTAACTAACTAAATCAAATTCATTAGTAATTGATTGTTCTAATTAAGTTAAAAATTACTAAAACTAGAAGTTCATAGTTTTATTCATATTAAAATTTTAAGCAAATTTTGTCAATATAAACACTAATGTTGACTTTTATTACTAAATTAGATAAAATTAAAATATTTTTTTTTATAATTATAACTAAATAAATTGACACTCCATTTAAATGTTAAGCTTAATAATTAATTGGAAGAATCTAAAATATATAATTCAACAATTTATTATTTAAATAAATATTTAATAATTTAGTAAGTATTATCTTCTTAAACATATAATTAAATATTTAATCTATATTTAATTAATTATATTAATAATTAATATAATAAATTATTATTCATGTGATCCGTACTTCAAAGATACACTTGTTTTACAAATAAAGTGGAGTAATATATTGCTCTCAATTTTTTATTATATAGGTTATTTTAAAAAAAAAATTCAAAATATATAGCGTTTTACATATATTTAGGAGAAAAAAATCTAATAATTTTTTACTTTACTTTTAAAGATGGAATAATTGAGAGAGTAAGAAAAAGAAGTAATTAATTAATACATAAATAATAATATAATTTCAAATTAATATTAATATTAACAAAAAAATTAATATGTGTAATTATATTTTAAATAATTTATATAATAAAAATGAGGGGGTATTTTATTGGGACAATTACATTTACTAATACGTTTTTAAAAAATATTACAACAAAAGTATATACATAAAATATTTATAAAATTAGTGCATCTTTAATATTTTAATTTACAAAATTAATGCATTCTTATCCCTTTAATTTAGTTGTGTGATTTTAAAATTTAAATTTTAAAAAGTCAAAACATCGCTTTTCCCCAATTCCGATTACGTCATGTGCAGGTAAATAGGTAATTGCGCTAGGAATTTGTATAACAGCAGCCATGTTGTTGATATTTAGAATACTTATCATCCCAAGTCCGTTTCAAGGAAATTCATTTCCATGGATTCCTTCACTTTTAACCCTGGAAAAATATGTTCTTTAACCTACGTGTCCTTTACTTCATTTTCTCTCTCCTCCATTTCTTCTTCTTCCTCCTCTCCTCGTCATCTTCTTCTTCATCTGCAATTAAGATATGCATGTTAGTTGCTTACTCTTTATTTAGTAACAATATTTCAACTCTGATTCGTTTCTTTCACACATTTAGGTAACCAAATACTAGTTTTCTTCTTCCTTTTATTTTGTCTTTGTTAATGTGAGTTTGTTAATGTGAATTTCATAATGCAGTTGGTAACCAAACCTTCATACCAAGGTAACCAAAACACAATCAGCAGGTTTCCAAAACGGTGCTCTGTTTTTAAAACACAATCTGCAGGTTTCTGAAGGTAACCAAATACTAGTATGGAGGTAACCAATTCTTAAATGTATGGATACTTTTTGTATTAAAGGTTGGTTTCCTTTGTTTTAAGGTTGAATACCTTTTGTATTAGGGGTTTGGTTACCTGTGTATTAAGAGTTAGTTACCTGTGTATTTAAAGTTTGATTACCTCTGTATTAAGGTTTGATTACCTTTTGTATTAAGGTTGGTTACCTTTGTAGTAAGGGTTAGTTACTTTTGTATTTTGAGTTGGTTACCTTCCTTCTCAAATCATTTTCCATCACGACGACACAGCCGCCGCCGTCCACCGTTTCCCAACCCTCCCTAAAGTTATCAATAAGCTTCTCATCGGCTTCATCGAGGATAATCACCGCTTCTTTCTGTCTCAATCATTGTCCGACTTCCGCCGCCCCATCTACACCTCTTCCTGTCCATGCCCACCACTGGAACGCCAACTGTCGTTCACGGTCACTATGAGAGGTTGCTAGTAAAGATTCGGTCAGCCATTAATGGTGATGAGGAGAGAGAAGAGAAGGAGGAACGAGGAGAGAGAGAGAAAAGGCAGGGGGTGAGTGGGAAAATCCGATCGGCCATTAATGGTCATGAGGAGAGAGAAGGGAAGGAGGAAGGAGAAGAGAGAGAGGAGGCAGGGGGTTGAATAATTATTTAATGAGTTTATTCTTATTGTACTTTTTTTGTAATTATTTTATAACTGTATTATTCTTGTAATTATTTTTTAAAAATTGTATACTTATGTAAAAGACCCTATTTTATTTACTCTTTATTGGGTCTTGTTCTTCTTTTGCATGCTTCGGAACTATACATATTGCGAAAAGATGGAGTGAACACAATATGCACGCCACAAGTCACCCTACCCCATTTTCACGGTGGATTATGGGCCGACTATTATTACTATATATATGCATTAATTCCACTTAATGTAGTTTAATTCCACTTATTGTTTTAGTGACTAAAATCAACCGGGAGTGTTTTCTAAACCTATTGTTTTCCAAGTTTGTGGTTTTTCTTGGGATATATATATAAACAAAGGTTTTTTTTTAACACATGTCCTAAAAATACATATTAAGTACATAAAATAAAAAATAAAATTTATTAAATATTATTTATTTATGTATTTATATTGAATTTAATATATAAAAAAATAATATGTTAGTAAATTCTATATATTTAATTTAATTTAAATATATAAATAATATTTAATAAATTTTATTTATTATTTTACGAATTTAACGTCTACTTTAAGTCACGTGACCCCTAAACAAATTTGGAGGATGGCTCTTCCCCATCTTATATATATATATATATTATTCACTGATTTGGAGGATGACTCTTCCCCATCTTATGTTATATTCTCAGTGTTATGTTTCACGTGAACCTATTTATTAATTGGTTCCACTTAATATGTGTTAACTAAGCGCGAAAAATAATAAATGAAATTTGTTAAAAATTATTTTTTTATATAGTTGTATTGAATTCAATACATAAGATCCATTAATATATTAATATTTTTTTATATATTGAATTCAGTATAATTACATAAATAAATAATATTATATATTATTTTTTACATTTAATGTGTGCCTTAAAAAAAATCCTTACTAATTATATTATATTTGGACTACCATTTTCTTTGCAGGGCGTATCGAATTCTTCAATTTTTGACCATGGTCAGACTAATAATTACTCCTTGTCAATAGTCAGAGTAATAATTACTCCTTCCCTCCTCTTACAAAATATAAAATTGAAATAAATTCCAATTCGTTTCAAAATAAATGACTAAAATGACTTTTGGAATTATAAACGAGTAGCTCATTTTTTAGTAGGATAAATTATTCAATTAATTTATAACAAGTTGCTCTTATAATTAATTTGAACCTAAAGGAGTAATAAATTTTAAAACTTAATAACACCACACGTAAAAATAAAAGTTTGATATCAACACCTTCAATCCTTTCAAACTACGTTGTTTTTATTGTCGGGTGTGAAATCAAAAATCAATGAAAGAAACTGCCAATGGCAACACCTTTTCACAGTTGGGATGCATGTGTATCTCCTTGGCTCTCCTCACCCCCCTCAGTCAACAATACCCTCCCCCCACGCCACGCCACGCCACCCCACCCCACCAAACAAGAAAACACTAATCATAAGTTCAAAAATCAATCAATCAGGCTATAGTTTGATGATAATTTTATCTATATACATGTATATACTTATTTTAAATACAACATAAACTAAATTTGTACTCTAGTTTAATGTTGATGATATCCGTATGAATTATTCTTTTTGTCTTATAATAAACGCCTTAATTTAATTTTTATGATTAAATTGATTTTTTTTTAAATTAATAAATTTTTAAAAATATTCAAGATATACGTTAAGATATTATGATTATAATAAATTACGAAAAATATATCTTTTTTAAAATTAATAAATTTTTAAAAATATTCAAGATATACGTTGAGATATTATGATTATAATAAATTACAAAAAATATATCTTTTTTAAAATTAATAAATCTTTAAAAATATTCAAGATATACGTTGAGATATTATGATTATAATAAATTACAAAAAATATACTATTAATGTAAAGTTTAGTAATTTGAAAATTATATATAAATATTTTTAATTATTTATTTTAAAAATAATCAATTTGACCATTAAAAATAAATTAAAATGTTCATTACGAGACAGAAGGAATATACACTACGGTCTTCGTATATATAATGTTTAACAACCATATGTTATACTGTATATTATATTATATAAAGAGTCAAATAAAGCTACGGAGCTCATCATCACCAAAGATAATGGAGCACAATGTCACTTCCCCTTCATCTTCCCATAAGTTGTACCGGACTGACTGAATATTTGTTCAATGATCTACATAGACGCGTACATACATACATGCATTATCATTACCTGTGATCCTTTGCATGCATATGACCGCTCCAAAAAAATTATAAAAAAAGTAAAATAAATGAAAATGCAGGAATCCCAAATTATTGGTTGAAATTTCTTCCACGTTTTTACTATATTTCAATGTGAATCACATTTATTTCTTGCGTATATTAATAATTCAGTATTTTTTCAAGCTCTCCCAAAAAGACTTCTGAACGTAAGATAATACTAGTATATATTTAACTTCACTTGGACTCTCACATTTGAAAGAGCAACTTTTCTTTAACATGACGAAGGTTTACCCCTGCATACCGTCCTCCTCCTCCTCTTCCTCCTCCTCCTCTTCTTCTTCTTCTTCTACAAGTACTAGTGAAAAAACATACACAATATGGATGAAATCGCTTGTACTACATGGAAATGGATACACAGTTTATGATTCAAACGGGAAGATTGTTTATCGCATAGATAATTACGGTAGCAAGTGTTGCAAAGAAGTTTATCTCATGGATCTTCATGGCAAAGTTCTCTTTTCCATTTTTCGAAAGGTATAAATCTACGCCATCTTAATTATATTACACTGAAAGTCTTCTTAAAGATAATAAACTCATCAAAGTTCCCTTTTTTTTTGGGTGCAGAAATTATTTAGATTTGGACTTTGGGATGGGTACAAGTGCAATATTGGTCCTAAAGCAAAGAATAAGAAGCCATGGTTTCAAGTTAAAAATTGCAGCAGCTTCCTAAAGAGAGATTCGGAATATCATGTTACTATAGGATGTGATGATACTCAAAGTAGTAGCATTAGTTGCTATACGATTAGAGGAATGGCTGGTAAATCAGACTTTAACATAACGGACCGCCAAGGAAGAGTTGTGGTAGAGGTGAGCCTTCTTAATTACGCAGATTAAATACTGATTTGATTTAAACATCATTATGTTCAGTTAATGAATTTATTTTTTATTTTTTCACAGGTTAAACAGAAACAATCTTCTTGTGGAGTTGTGTTGGGAGAGGATGTACTAAGCTTGAAGGTGGAGCCTCTGGTAGAAGATCATTCCTTCATTATGGCTCTTGTCGCTGTGTATGGTTTACTTACACGTAGAATGTAAATTTTCATCCCAATAATAGAGCTTTCAACATATAGCAGGACTTTGCTGCTATATATCAGCAAAGTTCATGCACCTTCTACTAATTATAGGCAACTTTTGTTTAATGTCAAGAACCTATGGTAGATAGGTCTTGGTTTTACTTATATGAAACAACCTGTAAACGTATACAAAAAAAAAAAAAATCTTTATTTTCTTTATGTTCATGGGTTGCGCCTAAGTTTTCGCCTGAAATTTTTCATACCTGGTCTAAAATTGGTTGCGACTAGCCTGGCATTTTGGTTCTTAATTCCTGATGATATGGATCTGAGTTGCATATCCAAGCAATGAATATCCAAGCAAGTTGAACCGGAAATTGCAAATAATAGCAAAGCAATTCCTAGCCAGCTTCATATGAGCACTGGCATTATTTACTACTTGTGATATTGCTCATGGTGGGATATAGGTTCAAAAGACAAAATGGCAGTATCGTGGGGGTTTTTTGAGTTTTAAGTTCGACAAGAATATCAAAAAGACGATTTTCTTGTCAGTTCCAGATTTTAAGAGAAACAAATGCAAAAGGGAATTATGCAGAAAATGAAATTAGGATTCTAATATTTGCAATACAACAAGCCTCTCAAAAGGAATTTTTTTTACCTGCAGTTCTGTAAAGTGAAGCAGCTTCAGTGTACCAAGAAACTGGAAATCATACCACCTTGTCCAAATATGACATTCCTGTGTTATTTCTTGTGAAAATAGAGGGGAATAATCATTTAAAAACTCATAATTCAGCAAGCAAGAAGATAGTTACTTCCTTGTATTATTGCACCATATTGAAAAAATGAAAAGAATAAAGTTATAGAGGAAGTGTTAAAAGAGTCACAATTTTCACAATATGCTCCAAGGAAATTACAAAAAACCAAAAATTTGATACTTTAGGCACAATAACCTATATGGTAGAACTACTTCATAAATTTGTACTATATTCAAAAGGGAAGACTTGTATCATCTGGAAACGGGAAAAAACATATACCAATTTACACAATATTTTATTTTTTGAGATTCCAACAGAAATGTAACATGAAGATTCTCCACGTTCAGAGAGGTATCCAGCTTTTTAGCGTATGTAGTCTCAAGTTTCCAATTCTTCACGGAGGAGTGGCTAACTTTTTTTTCGAATTCTTAATGTCGCGTAGTCTCATTACAAGCTGTTGTCTTTCACCCTCTACCTCTGCGAACTTTAGACTTATTTCCGAATATCTCTCTTGCATATCCTTCAATTCACCTTCCATTGATTGATTTCTTTCCTTCAGTAATTCCATTTCATTTAATAAGTCACCGACATTTCGTTGATCTCTTGAATCAGTAGCAGATTCTTTCAGCTCATTCTCTGACGAAATGTCATCGCTGCTGCATAAGCAAATATGAGTATTAGAATACTCAATGCATTGTTTTAAAGAGGGATTCAGGCTTGAATTTGTTCAAGTCATTCTCACATCGGTTACTCTGAATAAATACTTATGAATAAGGTCAAAGGTGGAACAGATCCAACTTGGATGAAACGAACTTAACAGTTTACTACGACATACCATTTTTTCAATGTCATAGGGCTTCCATTTCTTTCAGATGTGCACTCTACGGAGATTGAATCTTCAGCTGCAAATATTGCTTCTTCAGTCATTCCATCACTTAACGCGAGGTCAGCTACCTGTATTTAATGCCAACGTGAACCCTCATTTGAGGTAGAGTGAGTGATTTTTGAAAGGTGTTTAGAATTAAATTTTAACTCACTTAACTAGTTGATCAATAATTTACCGCCTTTCAATGTTTCATGTGTGGAAAATTAGCTACAAGAGGGTAATATGAGCCTGATCAAATATGAGTATATTTCTGATTTCTCCTTTGAACAGTGTTAGTGGAACATGAAAATATGAGCCTGATCAAATCGATCAGGTCACGTAAGAACAAGCTTGAAGCTATAAGGGGAATTAAGTCAAAAAAGGCAACAATGACTTCAGGAGAAACTAAAAACATACTTAGTTAAACTCTTCAAGCCACCCTATTATTTCTTTATGCTACTGATTCTTATGATGTGAATACAACTTAAACGCTAATACTGATAAACAAACTCAGTTAGCAAATGCAGTATTCTAATTCACTAAATGAACTGCAAATCGCTTACCTTCTCGAATTCATGCCCACGGAATGTTGCAGCATTTTGGTTGAGCATTCCCAAATTTATTTCTAACTCTTCGGTCTTTGTCTGAAGATCTTTCTCCTTCTCCAAAAATGTGTTTGACGATGTTTCAAGAGCAGCTTCCTTCAGCTTTATTTGATCCTGTTGATCATGGAAGCATTGTCAGAACAACAGATATGTAGCAAGAAATGCTTTTGGCTGTGAAAGCAAATATTTTGATAAGGCAAAAGAAAGGTCACATTTGATAATGGTAAACATTAGAGCCCAAATGATAAGGGATAGTCTATCTTGGGTGGCCAGCAACACCTTTATTTCCACACAGTGATCTTCGATGAGATTAAATGTAAAGATAAAAGTAAAATTCAGCAATTTTACCTCAAGTGATCTTGTTTTTTCCATCAGATTCACATAGCTTTTGGAGCTTCGACCACTGTCATCTTTCATGTTCTTCTCTACACTGCTTAACTCATCTTCCTTCTTCTTTAGGTCACCTTTCAGTTGAAATACGTGCTTCCTTAGTTTTTCTTTCTCCAACTCATCCTCTAACAGAGAATGTTTCAATTCATTACATCTATTTCTAAGGGTTTCGACCTCTGATTGCAGATTTCCGGTTATTGACTCTGCTTCATCCTTGAGACTCCTCATAGTGTTCAGTTCTTGCAGTAATTTCTCCGCTTCCATCTTCAGCAATATTCTAATGTTTTCCAATTCCTTTCTTTCAGTAATCCCTCTTTCTACAAGCATTTCAGTTTCCTTAATTGATGCTTTCATTTGTTCTAGCTCAACTCTCAAAGTTTCTCTCTGCTTTTCCAGCTCAGAGATAACATTATTCTCTGTTGTGAGTCTTCCTATTTCAGATTGAAGTATTGAGATTTCTTGTGAGAGAAGTTTGCGATTTTCTTCAGCTTGGTTTCTTTGATTTTCAATCTCAGTGGATTTATATTCAATCTCTGATTGCATCTGTTCCATTTGGTTTAACTTGGAATGTATTTGACTGGAAAGGTCAAGCAATTTTGCTTCATAAAGGCCCCTAACTGACTGGAGCTCTTCCTTAGCTTGCTGGAGCATTTCTTCTAAATGGTTTTTCTCTAGACGAAGTTCATTTGCTTCGGTGCGTGCTTTTGTGGCTAGCTTTTCATTTGCATCACAAGTAGATGCCATTTGCACATAAAGCCCTCTAAATTCCTCCTGAAGCCTCTCCGCCGTATTTGCATTTTGCCATCGTGTCTTTCTCAATGTTTCCTCTGCTAGTATGGCTCTCTTCTCCTGCTCAACTTTGGCACATGTTAGATCTTCTAGATCAGCTTCAAAGCCTTGTGCCTGCTTTTCTAGATCTTCCTCTAAGCTTCTTACATGATTTTCAAGTTCACTTATGGTGACCAAAGAGTTTGAAAATTCTTTTGATTGCTTCTTGAGGTCATTTTCCAAGCTCTCGATCTGGCACTCGAGATCGTTTAGAGTGGCATAAGAAGTTGAACATTCATACTGCATCTTCAGTTGTTCCTGCAGTTGACTTTGCTCCAGTTTATATGAGATATCATGGTTTTCCTGCTGTAGAATCTCGTAGTCTAGGGCAATCTGCTCCATTTGCATCTCTAGATCATCTCTGTCTCTCCTATAGATCTCTATTTCACCATAGAGATCCATGATCTTTTGCTCCAGCACAAATGCGTCCTTAGCATCACTGTGCTCCTTGACAAGCTCTTCTAGTGCTTGCTGGTCTTCATCAACATCGGTATCATGTTTGGAGTTGATTTCCTGTAAGTTGCTTGCATTCTCGCTTACCGCTGATTTATTAGAAAGGCCTAATATCTCCCTATTCTTCTCTTCCAACATTTCATCTAGGTCTTGCACGGCCAAAATCAGCTCAGAGTTTGATTCTTGAGTCTTTTGAAGTTGTAGATGAAGATTCACATTAAGATCCTTCTCATGGTTCAACTCTTGTCTGATTTCTTCAAGAAAGGCCCAAGGATCCCCTCCATCAACTTGCAACTTGTTTCGAACTTTCACTTCATCTGCACGTTTTTGTAAGGCCTTGAGTTTTTCGCACTCTTTCTTGACAGCATCTCCCTCCTCTTTCACGCTTGCAAGTTCTCTTGATAGATCCTGCCCTCTTTTGCTCTCCTTCACAATATTCTTACGCAGAGTCTGTAATTCTAATTCTGAAACTTCTGACTGTCTAGCTAAAACAGCAAGCTCAGATTTGAGCTTCTCAATCAAGATATCAGAGGTGTCTTGAGACCTTTCTATAGGTAGAGTCTCGCGCGGACTGCTTGATGAGTCATCTGTACTTACATCAGGAGCAGAGCCTCCCGACCATTCCGACTGTGATCCCTGATGTTCCTCGTAGATTACTATTGCAGAATCATGAGTTGGCTTCTGCGGCACTGAGGCATTACCCAGCGACGATAGGTAGTTGGTACAGTCTTCATTGATACTATTATTCTTTATGCCATGTTCTTGAGGTGTATCAAGTTCCGAGATGCTTTCAGAACTTGATATAGTAACATCAGATCCACTTGAAGCCCTGTAGTTTCCATTCAGCTCAGCAACGTGGGAAATGACCTTGTTAAAAGATCCATCCTAGTAAACAATAAGCAGAAAGTACAGATAAGTTGATGACCCCTTCTTCACCAATGTAAACTTCTAAAACAAATTATTTTCTCTTAAATAATTCATACTCCTTTTCAAGCAAGGAAAAAAAAATAACATGAAATTTTCCGTTTGGCTGAGATTAAATCCTTACTTCAGAAGAATTGGTTTTAATGTTTCCATCCACATCACTATTGCTTAATTGTGACCTCAAGCTACGATCCTGGGAAATATTTTTTAAATTTTCACCTTCTTCAATTACTCTGCAACAACTCAGAAAACCACAAAATCACAGTGAGAATAACTATATAGTAGTAGTATGCAAACTTTGAATATGCAAGGGGAGAAAAAGTTAATGAAGAAAATAACTGATTAAAAAAAAATCACCTTTGATCGACAGAATCTTGAATCCTTTCAATTGAAACCTGTTTTCAAAACACAGATTAAAAAGAAAAATAAACAAACAAAAAATATCAGACAAATGAGAAACCTCTACAACAGTATAGCCATTATACACAGGACCACAATAACACAGTTCAATAAGCAATGCACTCTCATCAGCAATTAAATTGACACGTAGAGGTCTTTAAGAGGGCTTTCTATTTATCAAAGAAATGGGTTCCTTGTTCCAAGTTGTAGAATGGTGGTTAGTTGAGGGTTCCAAAGAAGGTTATGGTGTCACTCTCTAGATTAAAACCAGAAATGACCATAATGATGAACTTGCTCTCCAAGATGTTGTCCAATAGTGAAGGTATGCTATTGCCCCCTAGCAGGGATGTCTTGCAGTTATTTTGCGTGAGATTATGATCCATATGCAGATGGGGAATACCCCTACTACACAAGTATAACTTTAAGGAGGGCGGGAGAGAGATAGAGAAGAGTGAGAACTAACATGCAACACAGCCTCAAATTTGGTGGTTTTAAGTGGAAGAGGGACAGAGGAAAGCTTCGTGGCCACTGCATAATTTGCAAAATCAATGAAAACCTCACCAAGAAGACCGAGTTTTGACAATCCCTACAGGATGCCAAGAAGCCCATCAGTCAAATTTCAAATATACGTGTCACTTGCTAATTATGCAAAGAACTGAAATTCATAGATTTCAAACATACAGTTGCTAAGATAAAGTGATATATTCTCTCATTAATCTTCCCCGTTTTGGGATCCTGGGTGAACTTTATAGTTTCATACACCGGTTTCTCCCAATAACATCCTCCATCTCTAACTTTCACTTTCTCCAATTTCGCCGTTGGCTTTCCAACATCCGCAGGAACCACACATATCATCAATGAATCCCCTCCAAACTGTGATACCTGAAATATATATCCTTGATACTTAATGCCAAAAATTTGCAGGAAAATATCTACTTTAGATCTATATATTTAAATTACTGGAAATTGAATGGAAAAAAAAAATCTCAGTCCCCCTAGCCAAGCCTATCAGCTAATTATACCGCAGTTGGTAAAATTGAGCTTATTTTATGCACTTAATTATTGTTCCATTACTTAAGAATCTGAAAATAAGATAAACAAAGGACTACAACGTTTCAAATAAAACAAATAAAGGGTATATTTTCCCACTTCTCAATCACAATGGCTTCAACATGGATGCCCAAAAATTCAATCTTTCAATGCAGCGTTTGATGCCCCAAAAATCCAACCTTTCAACTCCATGGATGCTCAAAATTAAATCTTTCAATGCACCTTTTGCTTATACTTGAATTACAAACATATAATGGATAATTCTTTGAATTAATTGGAGGTTATAAATTAGATAGTACCTGAGTTGCATGAAATTGTAACTTGAAAACAGCCTTGATCTTGTTCTTGTCGCTCCTCCATCTCGCCGACTTAAACATTTTCACTTTCCAAGCTTCAATTACACATCACCGAACCTAAGCTGGGGACCCAATTACCACATCGGAGCTCCGGCAACACTGCCGGAAAATCATCATTTCACCTCACGGACCACAAATATATTCATATCTCTAAAAACCCAGTTCGAATTTCAAACTTTAAAGCTCAAAGCGGCACTCAATTCATACAACGACATGCAGAAACACTGATGGGATTTCACATCAAGTTAACACAATGGATTAGTGCGAGTCCAACTCAGTTAAAGATCGAGTCTTTTTCTTAATGGCTTAGCATTGGACACTCGTGCCCGGATTTAAGAACAAGCAGAGAGCATAGAAATAAGCAGATCTTGAGAAATTGTTACCATGTTTCTCTCTCTGTTCTTGTATGTAATGAATGTAACAAATCTCTTTTGAATGAGATGGCTCATATTTTATAATTTTATATTTTCATTTTCCCAATTAGGATAGAAGTAGAACAAATAATTAAAATATTCAACGGGAAGCTTCGTTGCTTCAGTGGGACACTGATATAACGTAGGCCTGTGCATTCTATTCGGTTTTTCCGATTTTACGGATAGGACCGAACCAATTTTTTGGTATAAAATAAATTAATTCGGTATTGGTACAAAAAAAATTAATATATCTTGATTTTTTTATATCGATTCCGGTATCGTATTTTTATAGTTCGGTATTTATTAAACCGATATGATAATACTGAATTTCTAATTTTTTTAATTATTATTATTAATAAATAATAGTAATAATAAAAATATTAATATTAATAAAAATAATAATAAAATATTAATTTCGATTTTTATCCAGTAAAAATCGGTACCAAACTAGTTTACCGGTCCAACCAGTACCAAAATTTTGCCACTTCCGGTACCGATCCGATTCAGACCGATATTTACTAGTTGCACACCCCTAATATAACGTGACAATTGATAATCCATTTAAAAAAAAATAAGTATAAGTGTACTATGCACAACATCCAAACACAATATTAAATACTATATTTATTTTAAGGGTCCACTTAATGTGTGCCCTAAGAGCACACATTAAGCGCGAACAATAAGAGATGGACCCCACTAAATATTATTTTTTTATATATTTGCATTGAATTCAATACATAGGGTCCACTAGTATATTATTTTTTTTATGCATTTAATTCAGTACAAATACATAAACAAATAATATCATGCATTGAATTCCGCGCTTAGTGTGACGCTCCCAAATTCGGGTCACTTGAACCTCGAGTTCGGTACTCACTATTCATTACTAAACAAATATTAATAAACTAAATCTTTAATAACTCGTGAAAAATATACATAATTTCATTACAAAATGTACTTTCAATCCCTAGTTCCACTACCTTAACACATCATCATTACCTTATAATACAAAAGGTTTACACATAAAGTAAAAACTAAATTACTTCTACTCGTTCACCTTTCCTTTGTCGTTGCACTCCTTAGATCACTCGGCTTAACCGAAAAATAGTTCATGATATAGCAAGGGTGAGCAACTACTTTGCTCAGCAAGTTTAAATAACAATAAAGGATGTATCATGAATGAAAAATAATTAGCTCTTGAAACTTCAATAATATAAAATAATTATGATGACATACAACTTTGAGTAAACATTCTCAATTGATTTAACATACTGCTTCTCATGTTGAAAGGTCACAAGACCATGAACATACGTTTTGAGTATTTACAATACCCGGTAGACAGACAACTGTCATTTCGTTTTGAATATTAACAATCGTTTCAATTGTAATATCCGGATATGGGTACTCTAGGTGATCAGCCTATCGTACGTTTATAAAGTGCACAATATAACCATCAATTTCGTTTTGATCGGGAATGTTCCATCCGACTAGGCCTGTCAACGGGTCGGGTTCGGTTCGGATCGGATCGGGGGTGATCCGGATCCGATCTGTCGGGTCCTTATCAGATACAGATCGGGTCCGGATCCTTATCGGGTCATTTATATAATAAAATATATGCAAATTTTAACATTTAATATTTTTTAAAATATTATTAATTATAACATTTAATATTTTTTAAAATATTATTAATTATTAATTATAACATTTAATATTTTTAAAACATAATTAAATATATAGTAAAATATATGTAAATTCAGCTAATCGGATCGGATCGGGTTATTATCGGATCGGATCAGGGGTGATCCGGATCCGACTAAACGGGTCGGATTCGGATCGGGTCCAGTCCCGGTCCGTTGACAGCCCTGCATCCGACCGTAAGCTTATCCGCTTATAATGATTTGTTCATTTCAGCTTATCCCATCAGATTTTGCACCACAACAATATGGTTTGGACTGACTTTAACAATATTCAGATTTATGAATTTAAAACGTACATGGTCTAACAGAAAATAATTGGCATAGAACCCTCACTTAGAACAGTTTATAACAAGAACAGTCATAATAACACATGCAATATCTAGCTGAAACAAATATCATAGATATTTCTCTTTAAATAGTTCATAACGTGAACAATCATGCAAATGCACATAAGTGCTATTGTCAATAATAATATAAATGTGAAATAATTCTTAATAATTATTTCATCATGCATTTTGAAATAAATTTTAGGTTCTACATAAATAACTTGCCAAAAAAATACAAGTTAGGGTTCAGATAAACTTGTCTGTTCCGCTGACTACTGTTATTTAACTTAAAATAACTTCCCTTTGAATGACCTAATATTCAACAATATTGATTTACCAATTAGCATATCATATAACTGTATTACACAATACATAAATCATCTATCACTTAAGCATAATATTTTCTCACTTAATAATATTATCAGCCCTTAATAATATTTTAATCACATAAGTGTCATTTAAGAGCATAACAATCATTTCATAATATTATCACCATTGATAATATATTAACCTCAAATAAATATTATTAACTTTTTAATAATATTTTCACTGCTTACGAATACTATCAACCATTTTAATAATATTATATTTCCTCATTCATATTATAATTATTTAATAATATCTCAATCACATATTAACATTATTAATAATTTAATAATGTCTTACCCTTTTTAATAATATTATTTCTCAAATAATATCATTCATCACTTATACATATTATTAACCATTTAATAATATTTTAATCATTTGTTTAATATTATTAATCATTTAATAATATTTTCTTCTCTTATTAATATTATTAACCATTTAATAATATTTTATTCACATTATAATATTATTAACCATTTAATAATATTTTATTAACTTACTAATATTATTAATCATTTAATAATATTTTATTCATTTGTCAATATTATTAACTATTTAATAATATTTTATTCACATTCTAACATTATTAACCATTTAATAATATTTTATTAACTTACTAATATTATTAATCATTAAATAATATTTTATTCATTTGTTAATATTATCAACTATTTAATAACATTTTAATCTCTTAATAATATTATTAATCATTTAACAATATTTTATTCATTATCTAATATTATTAATCATTTAATAATATTTTACTAATGATCTAATATTATTAATTATTTAATAATATTTTAATATCTTATTAATATTATTAATCATTTAATATTATTTTAATAATATTCTAATATTATTAAACATTTAATAATATTTTATTAATCTTTTAATATTATTAATCATTTAATAATATTTTATTCATCTTCTAATATTATTAATAATATTTTATTCATTATGTAATATTATTAATCATTTAATAATATTTTATTAATTATATTACCTTTTATTTATTACTTAATAAATAATTAGTTACTATCTCTTTTCATTTTAATTATTATTTAATATTAATTAAATAGTAATTAATCACCTTCATGACTCTTAATTATTATTTAATATCCACATAATAAATAATTATATATTTTATTTTTTATTGGGTCCCAAATTAACTATATTAATTTTAAAATATTTTTACCCATTTTGGTCTTAAATGATTTGAACTGGCCTGTTTAAAACGACCCGACCTGACCCGAAATTAAAAAGATCCGTCTGTGAACAGTGATGAAGGCCCCGACCCTCAAAATAACAAAAGAACGAGGACCCCGGCCCTTGAGTGGCAGAATCTGCAAAATTGTCATTTTCAGATTTTTCAACTTTTGCTCCTTTGATTAAAACTTGAATAAAATGAAATCTATATATCCAAATGACCTCCAATTGGTATTGATGGATTCGTATTTTCTTAAACTACAATATTACATCATTGGATCAAATTTTTGAAAGAGTTTTGGTTATGAAAAATAGTCACAATGTGGGTTGTTTGTACATTAGGTCATTAAAATGACATGTTTTGCGGAAAATGCCATAACTTCATTGTTTTTCCATATTTTTGAAAGTTTCAAGTTGGGTTTTCTTTAAAACTCATGTATGTAACTTTATAGCAATAAAAAATTATTTTATAACTTGTACATTTCAAATTACAACATTAAACATCACATACTTAGTTGGGGTTTTACCGGTAAAGTTCGATATGAACATTTATACCATTTTTATGCATACCACACATACCAAAACATGATATAAACGCATCAAACCATAAATATACATATATTACATAGTTTAAGACTTCTAGACCATCAAAACAAGTTTTAATCGGTTAAAAATATATTTTAACAGTTTAAAATCGTTCTAGACTACAAAAATAAAATAAAGGAAGGTTAAAGAACTTTTAAACATTTGTGACTTGTGTGCTCTTCTTCTTCTCCTACCAAAGTATGTGATGATGCTTGTGGACATTCACCAAGACCTTTCTCTAGCTATTTCACACAACACGCAAATGTATTTTCTATTTTCTCTCAAATTCTCTCTACTTTCTTTCTTATATTATTTAGGAAATGTTACAAATAAACTAACAAACCTATACAAGTATGTAGAGTACTCTATTTATAGTACTTCACTAATCCATCATTAACCTACTAATCATCTTGTGTTGGTGAAATTAGGAGCTTAAGTGAGATTACTATTGCATGAATGACCAATTTGAATGACTAGGGTGGTTGACCAACTATGGAAAGAAGTGTGGAAGAAGCAACATTGCAAAATCAAGCAACCCATGTGGGCCCCCTTCAAATCTTAGCAAAATGGCCATTTTTGGCCTATTTTTCCTTTATTTTTTTTATAACTAAATCATGCATATATACATCTATATATATATATATATATATATATATATATATATATATATATATATACATGTGTTCAATTGTTGACCAATTTTGACTTTCTATTGGGCTCCACATTGGACTCTAGGATTATATATATTGGGCTCCTCCATTTAATTTGGTTGGGCTCAATTTAAATAACACATTGGGCTAACACTTAATATTCTATGTTACATTTAATTAAATTAAATATTGAACTTGTTTAATTAATTATATTGACTAATAATTAAATTAATTACATGGGCTACTAGGTTAATATAATTGACTTAGTTTAATACCCCATTTGGATTTAAAATATAATCCAATTAGACTTTCTATTTATAAGTTCATTAGACTCCTTAATTAAGTTAGCTTACATCACAATATCACTTACAAATTCTTGGATTTGTTTTAATAAAATCCTAACACTTATTAATACAAGTACTTTGACTTGATTAAATTAATTTATTCACTAACCCATATCATCAAATTGGGTTTATAATATCGTTACTCCTACACGTACAATTATTCTCACACTGGGTTATCTTAAATAATTCACTTGCTTCTTCTTTCTTATTATTCATACAAGTAATTAACTTGTTTATTATAAATCTTCTTAATTGTCATACAAGGCCAACATTCAAGCTTTGTGATTTCATCACATAAGCTTCTCTTGCAATCTTTTTCCTTCTTTAGTTAATTAATTTAATTAACTAATTTACTACCTCTCATCATATAACTTAACACATACACACATACCTCATACATCATATTTTCTTATGGATATAATTAATAATAATAAAAAAAAATTAGATTCATAATTTTCTCGGTCATTACACTTAGCATGTGCCCTAAGGACACATTCTAAGAAAATCTTTATTTTAATTATTAAAAAGTGAAACATTGAATTGAAATTTGTGTCATACCCTACTTTTTAATAATTAAGATGAATGTAGTATTGTGTTTGGATATTATATATGTAGACTTGTCCTTTTTCAAAATATTTAACTACAAACTGACTTGACATAAATGCCCCTGTGATAATGTTTATTACATTATTAAATAATAAAATATTAATTAAAATTTTGAACATATAATTATAACTATTAAATTATTAAATATTTAGTTAAATTATAAATATTGAATTATATATTATAGGTTATTTCAATCAATTATTAAAATAATTTTTTGAATGAAGTGCATATTTATTTTGTCATGATTATGAAAAAATAATTATTTTAATTTTAATTAAATTTGTAATAGAATTCTATATAAGTGTTTGTACTGACAAAATTTATTTGAAATTTTAATCCGAACAAAAGTATGAAACTCAAGATCGAATAAGTTTTAATTTTATTTATGACAATTAGTTAGTAATGAATTCAATATGAAATTTCAAATAATTTTACAGTTATTACGTTTTAAAATTATTCACATATATTATTAATATAATTTATCATGTGATTTGGTATAATTTTATCTTTTAATAAATTTAAGTAATGTATAGTATAATGTGTTACATTGTCTTAATTAATTTCATACAATTTTGATAAAAATGTTGTAATTAAATTGATAAAACAAAAAATAAATATCCTTTTAGAAGCTACTTTTTCTATTAAAGATTTGTTGAGTTTCTTTTTAATACTTTATAAATTTGGATAGTATATATTTAATTATTACAAATTTGTATAATACTTACACTGATTTAAATAAGAAAATAAAAGATCTTTTTCTTCTTTTTTCTAAATCTATTTGAGATAGAATTATTTTTAAATTTGAATAATATTTAATTAATACAAATTTGAATAGTACTTATAGTAATATGAATTAGAAAGTTGAATAAAAAATTAGTGATACCAAACCAGATTTATACTTTTAATTATATAATTAAAAGTTGATTGAGAGTAGGATCATGTGTGTATTGAATTAAAGGAATTAATACTTTCACAAATAGTTTGAAAATATTAATTTTCTTAATTTTAAATTAATATGCTAATCAACATTAAAATTTTCATTTTGGTGATATCTCTAAACAATAGAATGTGTTCATTAATATTTTTTTTACCTTATAAACGTTTTATCTTTCACTTCAAATGCAAATGAATTAGGATAAGTCTATATATACAACATTTAATTATTATTCTCTCCATACTAGGATAAAAGTCGTTATTACTATTTTAGGTAGTTCTAAGTTAAATGTCTATTTATTTTAAATAATCTATTTTTTACAATAATTTGTCTATAATATTCTTAGTATTGATTATCATATTTATATTTTCTATGCATATTTATGGAGTATCTTTAGTTATGTGTAAAAAACTATGTAATTAAATGAGAATTTAAATATAGATAATTTTATCATTTTATTATTTTTCTTAATATGCATAAAAAGTCAATCAGAACTTTTATTCTAGGGCAGAAAGAGTACATCTACTTTAACTATTAAAAATAAAATAAAATATAATATGAATTTTAATATTATATTATATTTTTTAATAATTAAAATAAATGTTTAAATACTGTATTATTATACTTATTCAATGGATTATAAAGTTATTTTCTCATGGTACTATTTGAACTGGTACACATTTATTCCTAGGATAGTCTTATCATATGGTTAGATGGTATAATGGTCACGAGGGTAATTCATCACATCAGATGTCATGTACTACATAAGAATCATTTAGTTATAATTCTCCATTATTCTCGCAAACTAGTGCTCCTGGTTATAACAAACTAGATATATAACAAGTGCGAGTCACGGGTATATATATATATATATATATATGTAATTAAATTATTATTTGTATTTTTATTTATACGCACCTATGTACTTAAAGAATGATATATCCACCGTTAACAAAGAGTACATTAAGATTAAATTACAGTATATATAGGTATTTAAAAATAATACATATACAAAATATAAAAAGTTTAATATAAATATATGAGATATATTGTATCAATAAAGTTATTCGATATTAACAAAAAAAATCAACATAATTAAGAGTATTAAATGATTAATTTAAAATTAATTCGTGATCAACTAAAATAACTAAATTAATTTATAAAATTATTATGAATCGACTCATGATAAAATTTGCTTAATTTTCACCTTGTTATAATATATTTAGTTATTGATTCATACCATGTTGAAATGGAAATTCAAGTGAATACAGCCATTGAGTTGGCTAAAATAGAAGTAAAAGACAGGTTAGCTTTACATATGAAAAAATCAAATCATCATGCAAAATAACTAATTATTTTTTGTAGGGCAAACGTTACAATTCTATTCATTTAATTGTAGATGATAAAACAAAGAATTTGAAGGATAAAAGGATTTGAACAGGGAATAGAAGACGAATTAGGGGTATTATTGTCATCTAAAAACTTAACCTCATTTTTGCCGGCGGACGACTCGGAAAATCATGCAAAGAAACAAACGGTCAGCTTTGACCACATTAGTTACGATAATTTTAATACTAGTCCGTATTATATTTATTTAACCGATTTGGAAAATGACCTTTTAACAAAAAAATATTCTCTCTATACAGTATAATTAATTTTATGAGATGCTTCTATTATTATGTTCACTGACTTATACTAATAATATATATGACAACTTAGTTTTTGGGGTTAGTTTTCAGCTGCGGATCCTCGTCTGCTCAGATTTGTACAAAACGTTCACAATTTGATGAACGATTGAATCATCGTGAGATAATTTCAGTGTAGGTGTTCAGTAAAAAGAGTCAAAAAATAAGTTATCAATTGTGTGCGAGTTTCAAATGTAAAATTACATTTAACATTTTCGTGCCTATCTCGACTTCATTTTATAATTCATGTGCTCTCGTCTTTTTAACCTTTCAAATCAACCACATAGACAAGGGATACGGTGAAAAATATATTATCACCTGACAACTTGTGTTATTTAAAGAATGGTTGTCTGAGACCCTTGATCAGAGAGTGTACCTTTGGTTTTTTCAATACATTTCACCCGAGCGGATTGTAGACTGCCACGTTTGAACCTAAGCCCGATTAATGTGGACCAGACCTTTGCACTTGAACCTATATCTTAACAATATACACTAAAAAAACCCGAACAGTATCAATTGTTTTATGTAAGCTACGCAAACAAGTAACGCTTTTGTTTTGTATGTACCTACAACATGAAATTCATATAGACAAATCTGTGTAGTTGTAGTGTCTACCAGTAATTTTTTTTCAGTAAATAATTTGTGCCTAATAATGTAAGGGTAATTTATGCTACCACGATAATTATACTCTATAGTCATTTTAAAATGGAATCTGAGCAGAATGATCAAATGAATTTATGAACTGATTATACATCCAATACGGACAACATACATACTAAACGACATCATCCAGATACAACTGGGTTTAACAGTATCAAATCAATCCATATATCTGCAAAACTAATCAAACTTTGCAGCTCACTTCCTATCCAACTCATCTAGGCTTATTGCTGTTAGACACCGCTAATTCCCAATCAATCTGACCGCAAGCCAAGGACAGGTCAGCAATTAGACTGAATAAATAACTGCAACAAATCTTCAGAAGAGAAGGCAAGCAGCAGGCTAAAGCAGTCAGGTTCCATCTTCACCATCGTGGTTTTTTTTTTTGTTATAATTATATTATCATGTATGTGTCATGATTAATTATACGTGATTTATATTAATTATTTATTTCGTTTTAAATTATAAAATTAATATTAATTTTTAAAAAATACTATTAATTTAAATATCGTACTCATCTTTATAAGTTAATATAATATTTTTTATTTATAAAAACAACTTATTTTATATTAACCAACAAAAATAACACAATATCCCAATGTACTATTTTACAAGTATATACTACCACAACATATAGCAGTCCAAGTGTCCAACTGCCCCCACCTCTAACTAACTGCCCACTAAAAATCAGGGACACCATTAAAACCAAATTTTGCTGGAGTCTGGTGGGTAATCTTATATATATATATATATATATATCTTTATGGATTATATATAGGGTATAGGGTGTAGGGTGGAATCAACAAAAAAATACATGGCTGGACCAGCAACAGTCCGTTGGTCGGATTTGCGCAATTAAAGCCACAGACAAGTTCATGTTTTCGAGTGGATGAGTTGTAGTACTCGTTTGTATGTATGTATATATTGTTTGCAAGCCCATGCACCGAGGAATATGAGCAAGAGGGCCTAATTAACTTTTAAATTAGACGTCATTGTATAACATATTTTCATTTTTAATCCGTTTACTTTTTATTTTGAAACTATGAAGTAAAAAATAACAAAGTTAGATGATCGGTGGAATAAGTACTGCATGTCTCAAATTTTAATTATGTATATCTTAAAATTTTAATTAGCGAAATGTATTATTAAGTAAATTTTTTTATCTTTAGATTTTATTATATATATATATATATATATATATATATATATATATATATATATATATATATATATATAGACTAAAAGATACTTTGCACTTAAACTTTACACCATTATTAACTTTTACACCCTAAATTAAAAAATATGCCTAAATACACCCCAAACTTCACTTTATTTTACAAAAAGTACACTAAAAAAGTTTAGCCAGTCAAAAACGTCCTATTGTGCCCGTAAACCAAATTTGCAGTGATAATTTAGCTAAATCACAATATATTAAATGACAAAATCGTAAAAAAATAATAAAAAATCTAAAACATTTCTCCCTCAGAAAGCCTATCAGATAAGACAAATAAAACTAAAATCTCCATAGGTTGCTTCAGATTCTTACTCCGATTCCTATATCTATCAAACCCCAATTTCAATCCCCCCGCCCCCCACCCCAATTTTGACCCTAAACCTAATTTCAATCCCCCCAATCCTGACCCATCATCAACTCCCGACTCTGTAATCAACACTTGGGAGTTAATGGAAGGCCTTGACGAGTTTGATTTTGATATTGTTCAGGACTCAAAACCTGATTAATCAATTTATAAGAAACCCAATTTGTATTGCAATGGATCTATCACGAATGTTAATGATTATGCTGAATTATTGAGTTCTTATGAGTTGGTGGAACATTCTGAGTTAAAGCCATTATGGAAGTATTTGTTTGAGGAATCTTTGCTAGCTAAAATGGACCCGAATGTTGTCTCGAGTTATAGGCGAGCATTTACTTCAAGGCAATTGGGTTGTTCTAAAGATTTAAACTTTAAAGAAATTCAATTAATTGGTTTTGATAATACTGTGACTTCTGAGTTAGGCAGCCCTTTTATTCATTATTAATAACAATAAACAGAGGAGATCAACTTTCACCATTATTTACTTGCTTACCTCCCTTTACTATTTCCTAGAGCTATATTGCATTGCACCCAAACCATAATTTACTTGGTTCTTAATAACCCATTTTTTATTCCATATAATTAAATGATTGCACTTATCTGTCTTGCTCAATTTGCAGATTTGGTAATCCTCTTTAGGGGTGCACACGGTCGGTTTGGTCGGTTTTTTGGGAAAAAAAATAACCAAACCATTTAAGTCGGTTATAAAAAATTAAAAACCAAAACCGCCCAAATTTTTACATCGTAATCGGTTATCGGTTTATTCGGTTTCGGTTAAATCGGTCGGTTATTCGGTTTCGTAATTGATAATTTGATATTTATTATATTGTCAATTTTTCATAATAATTAATAAATCACTAACTCAATAACTACTAATTATAATAGAAGTTCTCTAAATTCGAAAAATAAAAATCACCTAACTCACTCACTAAGATAGAAATTTTGCAAATTCGTCACAATAAAAATATATAATAAATATATAATTATATAAAATAAATATTTATTAGAAAAGTATATAAATTATATTATAATTTTAAATTGTTTGGTCGATTTGGTCGGTTTCGATTTTTTGAGAAGCCAAATCAAACCGGCCGAACTAGTGTTCGGTTTTTTAGTTTTATAGTGTTCGGTTTTATATTTTTCGGTTTGAAATAGTAACGGTTTGGTTCGGTCCGGTCGGTTTTTCGATTTTGGTCGGTTTTGTGTGCACCCCTAATCCTCTCCATTTAGTTATTTTGTATTTGTTTGGAAGAATTCCTTGCTCTGCTTCAGATTTCATGTTCTTGAATGCTGAAATTTTTAGCCTTAATCATATAGCAACTGATGAACTTGAGAATTGAATTGACTAATTTATACATTTGGGTTTGAGTGTTAGATGAATTCATTTTTGTGAAGGGAAGTTTTATTTGTCTCATAAATCAAGAACTACCATTTGGGATTTTGTAAAGAAACCGTGGGAATTATAGTTTCACCACCTCTTCCTAGGACTTTGTCTCCTCCTTCAGCTAATGTACCACTTCCACCCTCTAATTCTCCACCATTTTCACCAAATCTTTAAGCGGAATAAGGGACGGTGGTTGAGGGTTTGTCAATTGTGTTGGAGGAGGAAGTTGATAAAATTCAGAAGAGAGAGAAATGAGGATTTTTTAATTTAATTTTGAATTTGACTTTAGAATCGATTATATTTGTTTTCTACCCAAATTACCCCTGTGAAGATAAGATTACAGGCTTAGTCGGTCACTTTTGACCGGTTTGTTTGACAAAAGTGTGCTTTTTGTTTAGGTAAAGTGAAGTTTAGGGTATACTTAAGCATCTTTTTTAGTTTATGGTGCAAAAATCAACAATAGTGTAAAGTTTAAGGTGCAAAGTTTCCTTAAGTCATATATATATGTATCAAAGCAATGCTTATCTTTTCTGATAACTAATTCTATTTATACATAATATAGATTTCAAAGAAGTATTAAGGGGGGGCGTATTCAATTAGGATTTTTAAGGATTTATAAAGGCTTTAAAAGTTTTGTTGTATTCAATTAAGACATTTAAAGAGTTTATAAAAATTTAATAGTATTCAATTATAACTTTTGTAATGTCTTTAAAAGTTACGTAATATTGAATTGAGACTTTTATAAAGTCTATAAAAGTATTTTAGTATTCAAAAAGTTAGAGATTTTCAGATTTTTATTAAATGGTGGAGTTTGACAAACTTTTATAAATATCAACTTATATCCAAAGTTTGGCCTCATGTCCAAAGATTTTTAAAAACTTACAAATATTTGAAAAAGAGAGAAAATGAACAAACGTGAGAAGTGAGAAAAATAAACGTCAAAACCTTTCACATACATAAAAGACTCCACTCTTAATCTCCTCTATCATCAACTTAGTTATAATCTCATCTTGAGAATCTGACCTACATACATGTATTATCAGAGATTTTTTTTCTTAGCCTCACCTACATGCATCTTGAGAATCTCACCTGTAGACACCCAAATTTTGCACTTCTCTACTAACCCTGGCAGGAGGGTAAAATCGTGACTTGACCCGACATGCGAAAAGGAAGGTGGACCCCAACACGAAGCCACCCAAACGACTTACGGTCAAAGCCGCCACAACGTACAACGAGCATCAGGTTACTTGAGGCAAGGCAAACAGTTGATCCAGAAGAACCTGATTTGATCACAAAAGACGACTAATGGCCACCACGCTTACGATGTTCGGGGGTCTCGCTCACTGGCGAGTTGGCGGGGATGGAAGGGGGCAGCGCCCCCTGGAAGCCAAGCACAATTAGCAAATTCTATATCAACTCGCAGCCCTTCGAACTAGCCTCCCAGAGCAATGTGGCACGTTTTCCAGGGATTTTCGGATTGCAAAATACGAGCCTTCCAGCGAAAAAAACGAAACACCGACATCAAACGCGGACATCGAGGAAGCAACTGCGGCTGGCACCGAAGCCAGCCACAGCTGCTGTAAGACCCCGAATTTTATGAAATACAAAATTTAATTTTTCTTCATATATATATTTTTTTGAAATAGTAAGTGGTTAAATCGATAAAGTTAAAAGTTAAGGATGTTATGTGCAAATTTTATTTTGTCGGACAATATTCGCTTTGTCGAGGAATATTCGTTTGGTCGGGGAATATTCGTTTGGTCCGACGGCGCCGAAATAACAAATTATTGGTGGACCCCACATCGGAATATTTGTCGGATATAGAAAACGACAGAAATAACCTTTTTAAATAAAAATAGTCAACGGAACTGTTAAAATACCGGTGATAAAAGAATAGTAGCATACGATAGTTATTGGTATTTTCTGTAGCACTCGGTACTCTACAGTAACACACGGTATTGCATAGTGTCTCATATTTTTGGTCTGATAATTGACACCGTAACTGTTACGCATCATTTCATCGATAATTGTCACTGCATAATATTTTATATTATCAATTCAATAATTGTTGTTACTCAGTATTTTGCATTATTGATTTAATAATTGTCATTACACTGTATTTTATATCATTAGTCAATAATTGTTGTTGCACTGTTTTTAAAATTATTGAACCTAATAATTGTCACAGTAACATATGCATAGTAATTCACATTATTGTATCAATAATTGTCATTACACAGTAACGTATGCTTTATTTTACATTATTGTTATCTCTATTATGATGTTATTTAAACAGTTGTATTTCATTAATTTATTGACTTGATATCTAAGAGCTAACTATACTGTATTTATAACAATTAGTCATAATAATTGAATTGATAACGTTATTTGTTTATAATATAAAGTTAGGTGATTATTAGGTGATATGAAATGAATGGTGTAGATTAAAGTGTGAATTATTGTTGAATAATTGAATTGATTTGTTTATAATATAAAGTTAGGTGATTATTAGGTGATATGAAATGAATGGTGTAGATTAAAGATAATATAATATTTGAAATGGATGGTGTAGATTAAAAGATGATCTTTAAATGAATGGTTTAGATTAAATGAATGATAAGATTTTTGGCTATAAATAGAAGCCTTAACTTAAGGATTTTTCATAAACTTCCTTACTTGTTCTTTCTTTCTCTCTCTAAATACTTCTTGTGAAAGTTCTCTCTAAGTGTGCTTAAGTCATCTTGAGTATTTGTGAAGATCTATAAGTATACGTGTACTGTTCAAGTTAATCAACCTCATTTAAATCAATATACAGTCACGTGTTGAGGTAAGGGATACCATCTTTTTCATCTTCCATTATTCAAACGTACTATGGTAAGGGATTATCATTATTTGATTCTCGATAATAATATTGTTTCTTCCTTACTCATAAGACGTGCCTTTTATTTCCATGTATTAAATTGTGGGAATAACCTTACGGAGCGGATTGCCGCCTGTTGGTGAATAACCTTTCGTATTCATTCATTATTAATCTCTGAGAATAACCTTACGGAGCGGATTGCCGCCTGTTTGGTGAATAACTCTTTGTACTCAAATTTTATTAAATTGTGGGAATAACCTTACGGAGCGGATTGCCGCCTGTTGGTGAATAACCATTTGTATTAATTTCCTTCACCTTTTGTTAATCAAACCTGCTACGGTAAGGGATATTATTTTCTTTCATACTCCTAAATCGAAATTTATTATGGAACTATTGCTTCTATAATTCCTGAAAATATTATATGTTCCATAATAGTTGAACTTCATTATTTCAACTGAACCTTCCTATTTACGTGAACCTTTCTATTGAATTGTAACCGTTATTCTGAACTGTGGATCTTGAATATCATTTTTAAATTTCACTCCACATCATGTTGACAATTTGGACATTATTTGAATCTGTACAAAGTAAACTTCCGATACTTATTGTTATCCTATTTCTTCTGTTCATCATTTATATCATTCTAATCATCCAAAAATCAAGCTGTTGTGAATATCTGTGGCCGGGGGCACAGATGTGATATATTTGTTGAACAGATGATAGGTTAAAGGCGATATAATAGGTTAAAGGCGATACATCTGTTCGGTGTCTTTTATGGCACGTGGTGAATGTTCTCTTTGGCCCGTAGTGCAAAGATGAATTGTTGTTTGGTATGATTATGACCAAAGGCTGAATCTGGTATAATCATGACCGTTGGTGCTATATTGAATATCTTTGGCCCGTAGTGCAAAGATGAACTGTTGATCTGCATGATTATGATCAGGAACTGTGAATTTATATTATCATGACTAATGGTATTTCAGATGATAAAAGTTGATGATGTTTTTACGAAAAAGAGAAGCGAGTGGACATTATAGTCTGCATTATTCTTCTAATAGATTGCTCATTCCGCTGCTATTATTGATCTGAACATTGTTTAAGAATTTAACTACAGTTTTTGATATAAACCTTGTAGTCTATTGTATTCTATCAAGAACTCAACTGTTGAAGGCTAATGATAATTTATTCGTCATTATCTTAGTCATGATATTTCTTACTGGGCTATTTGAGCTCACCTTTTCTTTTGTTCCATTGTTTTTCAACAGGAGATGAAAACATAACAGGGTCTAGCCGGGGAATGGAGTGAGGGTCCGAGGAGTAGTTATCATAGTCTTCACGTTTTGTAAAATAGTGTGGCAATAATAGTGAAGACTTAGTTGTGTATTATTATACACTGTATTGTTGTACGTTGTGCTTTGTTGTAATAATTTTGTTGTAGTCTTTTGACGACTCAAGTTTGGGCTGTGTGGGCCCAGATTTGGGGGCGTCACAGTTGGCATCAGAGCTTAGGGATATGGTCTTTAATGGAGATCTGTGGTAGAACTAGGAGGGGAGAGACGAATAGAATCAGTCACTAGTGTGTCCTACCTAAAATAGATTTTATTATCTAATGAGTCGATTTGAATGTAGGAACATGAAGTGATGAGTCAATTTATTTGAACTAACATTTATTTTGTGACCACAGTTAAGTATGGCATCTGAAAATCAAGAGGTTAACTATGGAATACCCGAAGCAAATGTAGCCGAGAATCAAGAGGCCCCAAACAATCCTCCTGCCAACTCAGGAAATAATGTTCCTGATAACATGATGAACGATGGATTCTTTAGGAATTTCATGCAGTTCATACAGAATCAAGGAAGAGGAAATCCAGTCAATAATAACGGTAGAAACGCTGGCAATTTGAGGATGGTCACTGTTAAGCAATTTAAAGAATTAGGACCACCTGAATTCCACGGGAAGCCTGACCCACTCAAAGCGGAGGCATGGCTGAAGCAGACGACAAAAATACTTGATGTCTTACAATGCGCTGATGATCAGAAGGTGCCATTTGCCACTTTTATGTTACGAGGTGAGGCGGCCCATTGGTGGGAAGCGGTAAAACGTATCCAACCTTCAGCACTCGAAATGTCTTGGACAGAATTCGAAGAACTGTTTAACGAGAAGTACTTCCTAGAAAGCATCCGCCATATGAAGGAAGTGGAATTCATTAAGTTGGAGCAGGGAAACATGACAGTTTCTCAATATGAAGCTAAGTTTGCTGAACTGTCTCGTTTTGCGACTCATCTAGTAGATGACGAAGCACGAATGAGTCGAATGTTCCTGAGAGGTTTGAGACTGAAAATTCGTCAACAACTTAGTTCTCATAAATTTAGTTTGTATTCAGATGTTGTGGATAGGGCTCAAAGGGTGGAGCAAACAGATGAAACATTGCAGCCAAGAGTTAATGATCAGCATAGAGAAAGGAGTGACAACAACCACAGGAACGAGAACCATCGAGGAGGTAACCAACACTTCGGTGGTAATTCCACACCAAATAACAGAAGAGGAGAATCTAGTGGGAACAATTTCAAAAGAAAGAGATTCCATAATAATTATGGAAGGGCACCAGCACCAGTACCAACACCAGCACCGACCCCAGTTTCAAGGGGAGAAGATCGACCACCAGTGAGATGCTATAGGTGTGGTCAGGAAGGTCACATCAGCCCAAACTGTACACTGCAGTCCAAAAAGTGCTACAGTTGTGGGAAAGAGGGTCATCTTGCGCGGTTTTGTCCTGCCACAAAATCAAGTCCAGCTGCAATGATGATACCAAAAGCTAGCGCGGATAAAGGAAAATCTGTAGTTCAAGGGAGAGCTTTTGTTGTGACATCCCAAATGGCACGAAACTCGAACGAGGTGATAACCGGTAAGCTATTCATAAATTCTCGTGAAGTCTACGCTTTGTTAGATACTGGCTCTACCCATTCTTTTATCTCACCTGCATGTGCTCAGCGTTTAAACTTAACTCCTGACAATTTGGACTTTGACTTATCAGTTGAAACCCCATTAGGAGAAATGACCATTACATCTACTGTCTATAAATCTTGCCTAGTTCAAATCAACAACCTCACATTACCTGTTGACCTTATTTCTTTGGAGATGCATGAATTTGATGTGATTTTAGGAATTGATTGGTTGACTACCCATCATGCTAAAATTGATTGTTTTCATAAGATTATTAGTTTTCATATTCCTAATCAACCTGTCATGCAAATTCAAGCAACTAAACCATTGAAATCTATAACTGTTATTTCTAGCCATAAAGCCATTCGTTTATTGAAAAACGGATGTCAAGCCTTTTTAGCTCATGTCACTGATTTGAACAAAAATACGTCAAACTTGAATGATATTCCCATTGTTAATGAGTTTCCTGACGTTTTTCCTGAAGAACTTCCTGGCTTACCCCCAAACCGTGAAATTGATTTTTATATTGATCTTGAACCCGGTACCAAGCCCATTTCCAAAGCTCCCTACCGAATGGCTCCCATTGAACTTCAAGAGTTAAAAGTCCAACTACAGGAATTGTTGGATGCCGGTTTCATTCGTCCGAGTGCATCACCTTGGGGTGCTCCTGTTCTATTTGTGAAGAAGAAAGACGGGAGTATGAGATTGTGCATTGACTACCGAGAATTGAACCATGTCACCATCAAGAACAGGTACCCGTTACCTCGGATTGATGACATGTTTGATCAATTGCAAGGCGCTCAACATTTCTCAAAGATTGATCTCCGTTCTGGATATCATCAGTTAAAGGTTAAAGCTGAGGACATTCCAAAGACTGCTTTCAGAACTCGTTATGGGCATTATGAGTTCTTAGTCATGCCTTTTGGACTAACTAATGCTCCTGCAGCTTTCATGGACATGATGAACCGGATATTCAAGGAACATTTGGATCATTTTGTGGTTGTCTTTATTGATGACATCCTCATATACTCCAAGAGTCGCGAGGATCATGAACAACACCTGAGATTGATACTACAAAAGCTCCGTGAAAACAAATTATATGCCAAGTTGAAGAAATGTGAGTTCTGGCTTGAGGAGGTCGCGTTTCTTGGGCATGTGATTTCTAGTCAAGGAATATCAGTCGATCCTGCGAAGATTGAAACGGTACTAAATTGGGAACAACCCAAAACAGTAACCGAAGTTCGAAGTTTTCTGGGTCTAGCTGGTTATTATCGGAGATTCGTAGAAGGATTTTCTCGAATCGCCACTCCATTAACGCAGCTTACTCGGAAAAGCACAAAATTCATATGGAGCGAGGAATGCGAGAAAAGTTTCCAAGAACTCAAGAAGAGACTGGTTTCAGCTCCTGTTCTGACCATACCATCAGGATCAGGAGAATTTGTTATCTACAGCGATGCTTCTGGCAAAGGTCTAGGCTGTGTCCTTATGCAACATGGAAAGGTTATAGCCTACGCCTCTCGACAACTCAAAGATTATGAGAAAAATTATCATACTCATGATCTAGAGTTGGCAGCAGTCGTTTTCGCGTTGAAGATCTGGAGACACTACTTGTACGGAGAAAAAGTGGATATCTATACGGATCATAAAAGTCTCAAGTATTTCTTCACCCAGAAGGAACTCAACATGCGACAACGACGTTGGATTGAGCTGTTAAAGGATTATGACCACACAATCCAGTATCACCCGGGAAAGGCGAACGTTGTAGCTGACGCTTTGAGCAGAAAATCTTATGCAAGTACAAGTGCACTGCTGACAACACAAAAGTGTATTTTGTACGACTTGCAAAAGATGGAGATAGAGCTAAAGACACCAGGGACCCGCTCGAAGATTGCTCACGTGCGAGTAGAACCAACTTTAATCGATAAAATTAAAGCTGCTCAAGCTACCGATCCGGAACTGATAAACATGATAAAGAAAGTACAAGAAGGTGCCATTCCCGAAGCAAGAATCGACGAGAAAGGAATACTTCGAGTCAACTCTCGACTCTGTGTTCCTAACGATCCTGAATTAAAGCATAAAATCATGATGGAGGCACACAACACGCCGTTTGCAATCCACCCAGGAGGTACCAAGATGTATCGAGATCTTCGACATACATTTTGGTGGAACAATATGAAAAGAGAGATTGCGGAGTTTATCTCAAGGTGCCTAACTTGTCAACGTGTCAAGGCAGAACATCAAGTTCCTAAAGGTCCATTACAATCACTTGAAGTTCCCGAATGGAAGTGGGAACACATCAATATGGACTTCGTGACGGGTCTTCCAAAAGTTTCTCAAGGCTTAGATGCAATTTGGGTGATCGTAGATAGATTGACCAAATCTGCTCATTTCTTGCCTATACGAGAAAACTTTTCACTTGAACGTCTTGCCGGTATGTACATAAATGAGATCGTGAGATTGCATGGCATGCCAGTTTCCATAGTTTCTGATCGAGATCCTAGATTCACTTCACGCTTTTGGATCAGTCTACAAAAAGCTATGGGCACTGAACTACGTTTTAGTTCTGCATACCATCCTCAAACGGACGGACAATCAGAAAGGACGATCCAGACCCTCGAAGATCTTTTGAGACTTTGTGTATTAGACTTCAAAGGAAGTTGGGATAAGTACTTGCCGTTGGTGGAATTTTCTTACAACAACAGTTACCAAGCAAGCATAGGCATGGCTCCATTCGAGGCATTGTATGGAAGGAAGTGTCGCTCTCCAATATGTTGGAATGAGGTAGGAGAAGCAAAATTGTTGGGACTCGAGTTGGTACGCTTGACGACCGAAAAGATCCAAATGATCCGACAACGATTACAGACCGCACAAGAACGACAAAAGAGTTATGCTGATCTTCATCGGAGAGACGAAAGTTTCAACGTCGGAGATCATGTATTCTTACGTGTTTCTCCATGGAAAGGGGTTACGAGATTCGGAAAGAGAGGAAAGCTCAACCCTCGATTTATTGGCCCATTTGAAATCCTCGATCGAATAGGAACCGTAGCCTACAGACTAGCCCTACCACCAAGTATGTCTCGCATCCATAACGTTTTTCACATATCTATGTTACGTAAATATGTGAAGGACCCAAACCACGTCATTGAGTTAGAACCAGACGTTATAGCAGAGGATTTAACATACGAGGAAGTACCTGTTAAGATCCTGGATAAGAAGGAGCAGATCCTACGCTCAAAGGTTATACCTCAAGTTAAGGTTTTATGGAGGAACCAAGATACTGAGGAAATGACCTGGGAGCTAGAATCTGAGATGAAATCTAAGTATCCTTACCTCTTCGATATGTCAGGTACGTCAATTTTGGGGACGAAATTTCATAAGGAGGGGAGGTTGTAAGACCCCGAATTTTATGAAATACAAAATTTAATTTTTCTTCATATATATATTTTTTTGAAATAGTAAGTGGTTAAATCGATAAAGTTAAAAGTTAAGGATGTTATGTGCAAATTTTATTTTGTCGGACAATATTCGCTTTGTCGAGGAATATTCGTTTGGTCGGGGAATATTCGTTTGGTCCGACGGCGCTGAAATAACAAATTATTGGTGGACCCCACATCGGAATATTTGTCGGATATAGAAAACGACAGAAATAACCTTTTTAAATAAAAATAGTCAACGGAACTGTTAAAATACCGGTGATAAAAGAATAGTAGCATACGATAGTTATTGGTATTTTCTGTAGCACTCGGTACTCTACAGTAACACACGGTATTGCATAGTGTCTCATATTTTTGGTCTGATAATTGACACCGTAACTGTTACGCATCATTTCATCGATAATTGTCACTGCATAATATTTTATATTATCAATTCAATAATTGTTGTTACTCAGTATTTTGCATTATTGATTTAATAATTGTCATTACACTGTATTTTATATCATTGAGTCAATAATTGTTGTTGCACTGTTTTTAAAATTATTGAACCTAATAATTGTCACAGTAACATATGCATAGTAATTCACATTATTGTATCAATAATTGTCATTACACAGTAACGTATGCTTTATTTTACATTATTGTTATCTCTATTATGATGTTATTTAAACAGTTGTATTTCATTAATTTATTGACTTGATATCTAAGAGCTAACTATACTGTATTTATAACAATTAGTCATAATAATTGAATTGATAACGTTATTTGTTTATAATATAAAGTTAGGTGATTATTAGGTGATATGAAATGAATGGTGTAGATTAAAGTGTGAATTATTGTTGAATAATTGAATTGATTTGTTTATAATATAAAGTTAGGTGATTATTAGGTGATATGAAATGAATGGTGTAGATTAAAGATAATATAATATTTGAAATGGATGGTGTAGATTAAAAGATGATCTTTAAATGAATGGTTTAGATTAAATGAATGATAAGATTTTTGGCTATAAATAGAAGCCTTAACTTAAGGATTTTTCATAAACTTCCTTACTTGTTCTTTCTTTCTCTCTCTAAATACTTCTTGTGAAAGTTCTCTCTAAGTGTGCTTAAGTCATCTTGAGTATTTGTGAAGATCTATAAGTATACGTGTACTGTTCAAGTTAATCAACCTCATTTAAATCAATATACAGTCACGTGTTGAGGTAAGGGATACCATCTTTTTCATCTTCCATTATTCAAACGTACTATGGTAAGGGATTATCATTATTTGATTCTCGATAATAATATTGTTTCTTCCTTACTCATAAGACGTGCCTTTTATTTCCATGTATTAAATTGTGGGAATAACCTTACGGAGCGGATTGCCGCCTGTTGGTGAATAACCTTTCGTATTCATTCATTATTAATCTCTGAGAATAACCTTACGGAGCGGATTGCCGCCTGTTTGGTGAATAACTCTTTGTACTCAAATTTTATTAAATTGTGGGAATAACCTTACGGAGCGGATTGCCGCCTGTTGGTGAATAACCATTTGTATTAATTTCCTTCACCTTTTGTTAATCAAACCTGCTACGGTAAGGGATATTATTTTCTTTCATACTCCTAAATCGAAATTTATTATGGAACTATTGCTTCTATAATTCCTGAAAATATTATATGTTCCATAATAGTTGAACTTCATTATTTCAACTGAACCTTCCTATTTACGTGAACCTTTCTATTGAATTGTAACCGTTATTCTGAACTGTGGATCTTGAATATCATTTTTAAATTTCACTCCACATCATGTTGACAATTTGGACATTATTTGAATCTGTACAAAGTAAACTTCCGATACTTATTGTTATCCTATTTCTTCTGTTCATCATTTATATCATTCTAATCATCCAAAAATCAAGCTGTTGTGAATATCTGTGGCCGGGGGCACAGATGTGATATATTTGTTGAACAGATGATAGGTTAAAGGCGATATAATAGGTTAAAGGCGATACATCTGTTCGGTGTCTTTTATGGCACGTGGTGAATGTTCTCTTTGGCCCGTAGTGCAAAGATGAACTGTTGTTTGGTATGATTATGACCAAAGGCTGAATCTGGTATAATCATGACCGTTGGTGCTATATTGAATATCTTTGGCCCGTAGTGCAAAGATGAACTGTTGATCTGCATGATTATGATCAGGAACTGTGAATTTATATTATCATGACTAATGGTATTTCAGATGATAAAAGTTGATGATGTTTTTACGAAAAAGAGAAGCGAGTGGACATTATAGTCTGCATTATTCTTCTAATAGATTGCTCATTCCGCTGCTATTATTGATCTGAACATTGTTTAAGAATTTAACTACAGTTTTTGATATAAACCTTGTAGTCTATTGTATTCTATCAAGAACTCAACTGTTGAAGGCTAATGATAATTTATTCGTCATTATCTTAGTCATGATATTTCTTACTGGGCTATTTGAGCTCACCTTTTCTTTTGTTCCATTGTTTTTCAACAGGAGATGAAAACATAACAGGGTCTAGCCGGGGAATGGAGTGAGGGTCCGAGGAGTAGTTATCATAGTCTTCACGTTTTGTAAAATAGTGTGGCAATAATAGTGAAGACTTAGTTGTGTATTATTATACACTGTATTGTTGTACGTTGTGCTTTGTTGTAATAATTTTGTTGTAGTCTTTTGACGACTCAAGTTTGGGCTGTGTGGGCCCAGATTTGGGGGCGTCACAGTTGGCATCAGAGCTTAGGGATATGGTCTTTAATGGAGATCTGTGGTAGAACTAGGAGGGGAGAGACGAATAGAATCAGTCACTAGTGTGTCCTACCTAAAATAGATTTTATTATCTAATGAGTCGATTTGAATGTAGGAACATGAAGTGATGAGTCAATTTATTTGAACTAACATTTATTTTGTGACCACAGTTAAGTATGGCATCTGAAAATCAAGAGGTTAACTATGGAATACCCGATTTTCGAAAATAAAGCATTCCACCGATTTTCATAGGCACACACGCATACACTCACACACACACGCGTGTACAAACACATATTTAGGATTTAAAGGAAGGGAAAGCATTAAGATTGCGGTAACCGTGTTTTCACGGAAGTCGGGGGGTGCCTAACACATTCCCCTCGCTTAAGCAAGCCCCCGAACTCTATGAATCTCGGTTTGCGGACCAATTAACTCGGAGTCACATATGAGCCACTGCGATTACGAAAACAAAATTCGGATGAGTTGGTATATCCATTTCAAATATACCAACTGGCGACTCTGGTCAATTGGCTCATCATAAAATCGATCTTTCAAATCCCGTCGACACTCAAGTCGACCCTTTTCAAAACCACATCTAAACCCAAAGGCTAAAATTGGAAAGGGTTTTTATTATTAAAAGAACGAAACGACTAATCCCGGCGTCGACAGATGGCGACTCCGCTGGGGACATTAGAGGGCTTAAGCTGCGGTCAAATCTTGATGTTTTTCTATCCTTTAAAAATCTAAAAATGTGTGGTTGCGATATATGCCGTGTTTGACATTGTACGTTTGTGAATGTATGTTTTGCTTTCGATGAATGCTTTATCTTCACGAATGCTTTACTTTAATGTCATCATATGCGTGCGGTGAGGTACGATGAATGTATGTTGAGCAGTTCCTCCTCTTGAGGCAAACCTGTCGGATGTGGATTACTGAACTCAAAGGGGCGCTCCCCAGCGAGGCTCAGGAAAAGCATCCACTCAGATCCAATCCAATTGAAAGACCGGATTTATTCCCGTCTAGTATGTTGCGAAGATCTGGGAACCTTCATGCCGAAAAGCCTGCGAGAGTAACTTTAGGGTAGGTCAGCCTCAGATAAACCCAACGCGCGGAAAGTCTCTTCATACCCTATCACGTTTTACGTACATAATATCGTACTTCGGTTAATCATATTTTATCTCTCATCCTGTCAATTAGAATCACTAACCTATGTTTTGCAAGGAAGAGTTGATGAGGCACAATGATTGACATTACGATTCAAGTACCTAATTGTTAAAATTAAAAATAAATAAATATATGTATAAAAAATAAAAAAAAATAAAAAACTGCTAACACTGTTTTGCAGGAAAAGATCAAAAACTGCTACCCTCTCGGTTTCCTCCTTCACCATTCTTCTTGTTCCGTTCCTGATTGTGCTTGTTTAAAGCTTCATTCCCTCCTTCAGCTATGATAGCTTTCTCCAGCAATGTTGCAAAGTTTGTGATCTGGAGAACAACTACCCGACTGTAAACCCACGGTTTCAGCCCCTGCTCAAACCTTCTGGCACGCCTCGCCTCAGTATCCACCTGATGTGAAGCGAATCTTGCCAATTCATTGAACTTGGCAGCATATTCGGATACAGACAAGTTACCCTGCTTAAGTTCTAGGAATTTGATTTCCATCCTAGCCTGCGTACTCTCTGGAAAGTAATTCTCCAAGAATACCTCATTGAATCGCGCCCATGCGATTATTCCCTCTCCTGCTCTACTTTTATTGGCCTTCCATCAGTGGCTGGCCTCCCCTTTCATCATGAAGGTAGCAAATGAGGTCATTTGCTCCTCCCTAACTCGTGCAACCTCGAAGACTTTTTCCATCTCCTCTATCCAGGTCTGTGCTTCTATAGGATCCGTGGTCCCTTTGAACTCGGGTGGTCCTATCAGTTTGAAATCTTTAAAGCTTGCTAGTGGAGCGGCAGGGTTTGTTGCTCCAGTAGCTTCTGCGTTGCGTCCGCGAAATGCTCCCATTAGCATTTCCACGAACTCTTGGACAGGGTTGGGTGGTACCCCTCCTGCATTCACCGACTCTTCGGGTGGTGGTGGGGGTAGTCGTTGATTTCTTCTCTGTGGCGGCATTTTCTATATAAAGAAAATTTAATTTATTAAAGTTGTTTCAATCTTTTTACTTTCGTTTTGTAGCTTAAGTAGTTTAAACCAAAGCACAAATAATCATCTCGACACATATAAACATAAACGGAAGTGCATTTATATTCATATGCTAAAACACAGTGCATAGCACTTTTACATCATAAGCATACTACTATAAACGCTGCTAATCCCGATGGACAAAACAAAAGACGGGATCTAACATATCCCACAACTTCATAGAGTTGAGATTTACAACATACTAACCCTCTATCAGAACAAAAGTAGGGTTTCTACTGCATCTATGTACATACATCATAACGAAAGAAAATATAACTAACGGCGCATCCCTCGACGAACCGCATCGTCGTACTCCTCATCTCCAATGGCCCTGACCACGCCCCTACTAATGGTGTGCAAGGTCTGGCCCTCCTCAGCAGGGTAATAGTGCACCCTACTCTGGAATCTACCAAATGATGAGCGATAAACGTAACTGAGCCTATCTATCCTCACCCTCTTCTCTCTGACCTTGTCCTCCAGCTCCATCATCTGTCCGTGAGCTGCATCACGCTGAAACTCCATATCTAACCTCGCCTCAATGGCCTGCTGTATTTGGCCCCTCATGGCCTCCCTCTCTGCCTGCGTCTGCTGAATTTTCAGCTCAGCAGCTACCAACTTGGCCTCCATCTCGGTCATCCTCGCCTTCAGCTCTATGTTTTCGCCAGAGAACATATAAGCTGTATCTCTGTACTGCTGCTCCGTCTGCTGGTGGATCTGGTTCTGCTCCTCAAGGTGTTGAACCCTCTCCTCTAACTCATCATTAGCCGTAGTGAGAGTATCGATGATGTTACCGGCGACAGTGCTCATGCCATCAACATGCTCAGCTGGCTCCTCATCCTCCTCATCATCAGTATCGGCCTCCTCCTCACTGAACTGCCCCATAACTCCGCCCCAGACAGCGTCCTTTCTATCTCCCTCCTCGGGATCTGACTTTGGTTCCTCGACAGGTGCAGTCACACGTGGCTGTGCGGTATCCATAGGGATATCCGTAAAAATCAACTCCTCTACAGCAGTGCTCGACTGTCCTATCTCCGTCATCCTACAATAACATAAATAACACATGTTAGTACAACAATAAAATATATTCATTGATGAAATGAAATGATATTTTATCATGTACATCTCAGCTCGATGGATTTTCTCAATCCATCTCCAAAAATACATAACATGATTCATCTCCCCGATTCATCTCCTAATGCACTCGATAAGAGTTTAGTACTAAGGTTATAACCTAGGTTTCGCAATCCTAGCGTTTCTAACCTACAGCTCTGATACCAACCTGTGACGACCCCAAATCTGGGTTCTTTAACCTCGGGTTTGGTTCTCACTGTACAATACATAACAACTATGAAATACATATATTGTATTCAAACTTCGCGGAATAATACAAAAGGTTCCTTAATCAAAAGGCTACACTTCCCAAGGTCTATTACCTTAATCTTAACATTACATATCTTAAGGGAAATACAAAAGATTTACAACAGTAATTACATAACAGTAATATAAACTAGCATGCAATTACTAAAACTAAACATTCGCTTTCCCCTTGCCTTTGTCCGATTTAGAGCTTTCGGGAATGGCTGAAATATAGTCATGATATAGCAAGAATGAGCAACTAAATGGCTCAGCAAGTTTATAAACAACAATCATACGATATATCATGATGAAGGGAAATAACTTCAAGGTTTCAACAATAGCAATTGTGAAAGATAACAAGAATCAATGTTCAATAAAAGAAGGAATTGACTCTTTACTGCTGAGTGGTCTTTAATGACCATGAACTGCTACTAAGGTAGAACAGACATACAATGTCTGACTCCTTGTTAAAATAACGGGACACTTGAGGGGATCAGTCCTCTCATGTCCTATGTATATGCATCACATTTAGTTTTCTTGCACGCTGTCGGGTCTCCGACAAATAAAAATCCCCTTTAACTAGGGTTGTTCTATCTCAGTCTTACTGTAAGAATCCGCACCAGCCAATGGTTTGGATAAGTTTTTATAATATTCAACTAAATGAATTTAACATGCATTTGTCTAGCCAAAACAATTAGCTTAGACGTTCTTAAACAGTTTGCAAAAGCACTATGTGCGAATACAATAATCAATAACGATGTGAAGTAATTTTCGATAATTAATTCACTCAAAGGTTTGTCAAATATCTACGAGTGTAGATACTTGCTCAACAATAATTGAATTGCTCAAAGTAATTAAAGTTGAATAATAATTGCAACAATAAGTACAAGTTAAAGGTAGAAGACTTGCCTCGTGCGTCGTCTACGGTTAACCAACTTAATTTAATAATCCTTGAACGGACCTAACAATTAAATCAGTTTGATCTTAAATTAGTATCATATACACATTAGTATAATGACCTTTATAACTCTTACGAACGACATAATTATATAATTATGGGTATATAAACACATAGGAAACATTATCATTAATTACTTGATAATATTTCAAACACAAAGAACCTATATTAATTATTTAATATAGTTCATACACTTATATAATATTATTAACAATTTAATAATATTTTATTAGTCTTGTAGTATTATTAATCGTTTAATAATACATTATTAGTCTTCTAATATTATTAATCTTTTAATAATATTCTATCAATCACTTAACATTATTAATCCATTAATAACATTTTATTGTCCTTATAATATTATTAATTATTTAATAATATTTTATTCACCTCATAATATTATTAATCCTTTAATAATATTTTATTTATTATTTAATATTATTAACTATTTAATAATATTTTAAATCATTATCTAATATTATTAATTATTTAATAATATTTTATTAATTATCTAATATTATTAATTATTTAATAATATTTTATTTAGTATCCAATATTATTAATCATTTAATAATATTTTATTATCTTATTAATATTATTAATCATCTAATAATATTTTAAATCATTATCTAATATTATTAATCATTTAGTAATATTTTATTTATTATCTAATATTATTAATCATTTAATAATATTTTATTCATTATCTAATATTATTAATCATTAAATAATATTTTATTCATCTACTAATATTATTATTTATTTAATAATATTTTATTGACTTATTAATGTTATTACTCATTTAATAATATTTTAATCTCTCACTAATATTATCAATCATTTCATAATATTTAATTACTTATTAATATTATTAACCATGTAGTAATATTTTAATACTCTTTAAATAATACCAAAAGTTAACTTTTAAATTGGGTTAACCTTAGTATTTAATTTAAACATTTAGGTAGCATTGATTTACAAATAGACTCCATATGAATTTGTTTAGTACCCAAATATATTCATTTTACACTTATTTCAACTTAATTTTTCAAAGAAAACTCGACCCGGATCGACCCGACCCGACCCGGACTGCCCAAAAGCTGATTGGCAGTGCACTCGGGCGCAGGTGCGCCCGTCCCGAGCGCAGGTGCGCTCGGCCAGTCTGTCCGGAAGTCAACTGTTTGACTGCTCGACCCTCCGACGCTCCGACAGCCATAACTTCTTCATTTTAAAACATTTTGGGGTGATTCTTGAGTCCATTCTCATCCGAATTTCCCCCTCTATAAATTCTCTTTATATCACAAATCCAAATTCCAAACTTAACTAGACTCAAAATGGCTCACAATGCGACCTAGGGTTTTAAAATCAACATCATTTGCGGTAAAAGCCATAAGTTCTTTGTTTTTCAATATTTTTGTAAGCTTCAAGTTGGGTTTTCTTACAAACTCATACATAAAACTTTCTAGCCATATAAATCAAGTATTTAACTTGTACATTTCGAAATGACACAAAATATATTACATAGCTACATAGGGTTTTACCGGTAAAAATACAATATGAACATTTCTTATGTTTTTATGTAAAATACACATACCAAATCATGACATAAACACTTCATACCATGAATATACATATATTACATAGATAAACACTTCTAGACCATCAAAACAAGTTTTGATCGGTTAAAAATACATTTTAACCGATTAAAACACATATATGCTATAAAAATGAAATAAGAAATGGTTGGAGCACTTTTAAACCTTAATGTTTTGTGTGCTCTTCTTCTCCTCCTACCAAAGTATGATATGAGATTATTGGACATCCACCTAGACCTTCCTCTTCCTATTTCTCACACTTACAAGTGTTTTCTCTCAAATGCTCTATATTTTCTCTTTTGTATTCTCTAGGAAATGAGCTAGCAAACTTGGCTCAAGTGTGGAGTGTCTTATTTATAGCACTCTACTAACACTTCTTTAAGTTTCCTAATTCACCAATGTTGGTGAAATTAAGGCTTAAGTGAGCTTACTATAGATGGAATGACTACATGATGGACATATGGAATGACTAGGGTTGTTGAACCACTTTGGACTTGTGTGAAAATGAAGCAACAAGGAAATCAAGCAACCCATGTGGGTCCCCCTTTAAAATCTCAGCAAAATGACCTTTTCCAAGCCACTTTTCTTTTAATTTTTCTACTTTAATTATACATATATACATCTATATATGTATATTCATATATGTAGCAATTTTTGACCAATTTTGACTTCCTATTGGGCTCCATATTGGACCTTAGGATTAAATATATTGGGCTCATCCATTGAATTGGTTTGGGCTCAATTTAAATAACACATTGGGCTCACATTAAATATTCTAGGTTACATTTAAGTAAATCAAGCATTGGGCTTGTTTAATTAATTACATGGACTAGTAATTAAATTAATTACATAGGCTACTAGGTTAATACCTTTGACCTAGTTTAACAACTCATTTGGATTTAAAATATAATCCAATTAGATTTACTTTATTTAATTATACACATTGCTTTAATTCTTTAAATAAATATACGAATACACAAGTACATTTATTTAATTATCTAAAGTACAATTAATTAGTACAAAAAATTTAAATTCATTGCTAAATATTTATTAAGTATATTTACAATGACTAATGAAATTCGTGGTCATTACAGTGACAATGATGTAATGACCCTCCGACCTGAAATCACTATATTATTACACGAGAATTTATGTACTTTGATATCATCAAAGGTCACCTTTAATAGGATGGACAATAAAGGTGATTATTGGGTAAATCATGAATCGTGTGAGGAATATGAGTGATCTAGTTGGAATTTAACCCTCTTATATAATAGGGGTGATATCTATAGGCCTCTTGATTGAGTAGGACTATGAAATGCATGATCGTGCTCAAATAGTGATTTGTTTCATATAGTCTACTCATTGATCAAGAAAACTCAGATTAAATTATGAAGAGTATGACACATTCCATGCCTCAAGTTTAATCTAGGATGCCAGGGTTAAAAAGATTAAATTACATTGAAACATTGATTACGAAAAGGTTGCATCGAATCACCGATCTTATTATTACTTGGGTAGTAATGATGCATTAGTAAATGCCGCTCATTGTTTATAATTTTATAATATGCTTTTAAAATTATTGTCAACGCAATAATAACTTATAGGGTCACACACTAAGAACGTAATTAAAAGGAAATTAATTTAAATTGTAAGGATTTAAATATGTCAATATGATTGATAGTTTCTTTTTGACTGCTGTATATATATGATATATTAGCAGAGAAAGTAACGTAAGAAGAAATAAATTATAAACCCTAGTCGCTTTTAGAAAGATACTAGAGAGAAAAATTTTCAGAAAATTCAGATTTTGATGGCTAGTACCGCAGCCCCCTTTTGCTACAGATCGTGTGACGATTCGCGGAGCGTTCGTGTGGATACCGTAGAGGCGCAGTTCCGTTGAATTGCGTTGAGGATTCGAAGCTATTCCAAAAGTTTCATCGTCTCCATTCAAGCTCGGATAATCGGTAAAATAAATCTAAACCTCTGAATTAATAAGTTTTCGCATGGAACCTGTTTTAGGGTTTTATAAATTATCTTGAAATTTTTTAAATTCCACTGCTTTTACGATCCGAAATCCCTACAGACACCTTCATAATTGAAGATATATTTGGACTTATTTACATGTATTTAGGTATATACAAAATTTAAAAATAAGTATAGCGTAATATGAATTTTTCTAACAATTTGTTTAGAATAATTTAATTTGAATATATATTTTTTATTAATATTTTACTACTCGTTATATTAAGAATGTAATAGTTGCACAATTACCGACTTAATTTTCCATCAAAACTTGTGTTTTTATTTGAAAGCATAAAAATATACATAAAATTTGTAAGAGCATTAAATCAATGTTTAATATAATAATAATAATAATAATAATAATAATTTAATAGTTTAATCTTATATAATTAGTATTATAATAGAATATTTTCAAGATTTATATGTTATTTAGTATCAAATTAAAATATATGAATTATACCTTCCCTTGAAAAATTATTAATTACTCAATATTAAGATATTACTTAATTACATTCTCAATTAAATATACGATTTTCTAAATAATACTATTTAGAAAATTTTAGTGAGAAATTAAATTACATAATACTATTTCATTTTAGTAGTATTTTTTTTTAAAAGTCTGAGTATCCAAATTTATCATGAAATGAGTAGAATAATATGAAGGCCTTCAACACATATGAAATCTCATGCTACAAGAATTCAATGAAATAATGAGATTTTCTCTAGTTCATGAAAAAGAGAGTGAGATGTTGTACATATGGGCTAATTGATATATTAGAAGTATATAAAAATCTACCATAGTCTTGATAAAAAATATATAAAAGTCTATCACTTATTTCATGAAATCTTTATAAGAATTAAAAGTCAATTTAAAAAAGTCTTTAAAAGTCATTAAAATCTATGAACTCTACAAAAATCTATCACTTAAAAAAAGTCTTTAAAAATTTTTGAAAGTCTTAATTGAATACACCCCCTAAATATCTTATCTTCTATATTATTTTTTTATGATTAAAGACTAATTTATTTCTTTTTTTAATAAATTGAATATTTAATTTAATTAATTGGATAAAATATTAATTGAAGTTTTTAATTTATGTATATAATTTTAAAACGTCATTTAAAAAATACTCATAAAACGGAGGTGGGAATATATCATAAAACCCCATTTATTTTTACATAATAAAAAATGACGAATTAGCTAGGCCTTCGATCATCCCTTTAAGATTGTGTCAATGGTATAAATACCTTAGTAGACATATACATGCATACTAGTTCATTAGTTTGGAGACAGGACTCCATTTAAAGATAAAGTGCAAGAACAATTAATTAGTATGATCTTCAACCGGATTTATGCTCCCTAAATCTTCCCAGCTTTACTGTGAGAGGGACCCACCCCCATATCTACTTTGACCACCCTCGTCGTCGTCGTCATCATCACTTCTCTTTCAATTGACGATCGGTTAAAGCTTTACTGTTTACTAATAAAATCACAATTCTCGTGTAGCGTATTACTACTCTCATTGTTAATAAGCCTTTTTCTCTACCAACCGACGACAAATATGGCTTTTACATAAGATAATCATGGGGCTACATGAAAGTTAGGGGCATAATGACGTCATAGTTTGATTTAATCCTGCAACTAATAATAGGATCGATGTGGATGTGGATGTACACTCCTCCAATTTCACAATGACACTTGAAATGTTTTTTATTTCGTTATTATCTCTGTTTTAAAATATAAGTTCATTTTGCTGTATTAATTTTAGAGTGTAGATTTATATAAGTTCATTTTGCTGTATTTACTCTTGGTAAGCTTTGTATAGTGGGTGCGCGCATGTAATATATATCCCAAAAAATATATACATGAATATTGGATAAGTTTATATAGTAGTTGAATATTAATCTCATGACCAATTGATAGCTTGAGACACTTCTGGAATTCCCTAATCACTACCATACTAGCCAGCCAGCAACTCGAAATAATTGAGTTCTTAGGTGACATTTTCGCTTAATTAGTAGTAGAATAAAATAATATGGTGATGGAGTTTCATCAACAATATATGATGAGCTAGAAGCACATGCAGCTGGCCTGTATACAAATATATTAATTATCAATTTATCATTATCAACTTGCATGTGTTAAGCTCCGTTAATTTGTGAATTTTATTAAATGAAATTCTTTTATTAAACGAAGAGAATTTATATCAATTTAAAGGTCTGTAACTTGGGGAAAAAAGAAGAAGAAAAGAAAGTAGATACTCCTCCGATGTTCTTTAAACTTTTTTTTTTTACGTACGATATAGGACTCCATCACAAGGGAAGGTGATTGCTTTAGAGAGACGAACATTACTTTTAACTTTTTTGTTTCATTTTATGTTTTATTTATTTATTTGAATTGTCAGGATATCTTCAGGCTCTGTCTGTTATATTTAGGATTATTTTTATTTGAAGTGTTGACCCCAGAATTTAAATTTAAAAAGTTAAAGAAAAAAAAGTAACAAAATATATATCAAATCACATGCTAACAAAATATCGTATCAATATATAATAGCTGTTATATATATTAGTGTTACTTAAAAGGGGTCATTTGGGATAAAAATCAAATCAAAAAAGCTAGCTAAGATTTAGTCGACAGATCCCCACAAGGAATTGAAGAGATGATGATGATGAGGTTAGCTAGCTAGGTCATTATGTTATGTGCACTCGTAAGAGACAAATGAAGATGCATGCTCATGGTCGACCCCACATACACACACTATCTATCTTCCACTGTGTGTGGGAGAGGGGAAGAGGAGCGCAGAGACACTAATAAGAAGGTTGAAACTTTAATTATTTCCGAAGGAAGGAACATCCCATTACTTGTTTTCCCTGGGTCCCCATGAAAGTTGTTCATGTACATATATATATATATATATATATATATATATATATGCATGTTATTTCCATTCTTAAAAAAGTGTCTAAATTATAACGTGCTTATAAATTATGAAATGACAAATAAGAGGAGAGAATATAAAATTAGTTAACAAAACGTTAGTTTACTTTTAGACGCGATTAATAAAAACGCACCCTTAAGATGTGCATATAGAGTTTTGGAATGCAGAAGAAGTATGATACTTGAGGAGAGTTTCAAGTTTATTTGTTATGCACCATTAACATAATGTGCTGGAGATTTAGTTTTTCTTAAAATATCTTTTAAATTTTATAATCAACTTATACTGAAAGTATTGACTAATAAATACTTTTATCTATTTTGGTTAGAATAAGAATAAATACACAATAACTAAACACTACATTTATCTATATTATTAAAATATAAGACGTAATATTAAAATTCGTGACATGCTTTAGTTTTTAATAATATAAATAAATATAATATTTAGTTATTATATATGTGGACTTATCTTTTTAATTATAATATTAATCATATATATATATATATCTTATAAAGCGGTTCGCGTGTGTCAGGTGCTAGTGTATATATATAAAGAGAGAGAAACAAATTTTACATATAAACATGCGTACGCAGTGTTTATATAATAATTGAATGCAATTAAAGGTAAAGAGACAAGAACAGATGCAAAGGTGGGTATAGATAAATACCTATCACAGTTACAAAAATATACATGTATATTCTATTATAAGTGAAAAAATATACTATTTACTTGTCCGAGATATAAAATAATCTCTCCACTACTACCGCTGCAATTAAGTCTGCAAAGTCAGTGCCAAGAAAAAGAAGATCACGTGCTGTCACACCCCAAAGGCCAAACCAAACTGCAAAGCTCTTACCAGTCATAAAAAAGTCAATTAATTTAGCACCAAAAAAAAAAAAGTCTATTGCCAGGTTGCCCATATCATATCATGTGGAAGGGCCTTTTGGTTGTTGGAGCTCAATTGGCACAGACTCTTTAATTGCTCCAAGTAAAGAATCAAATTAGTGCTTTATCTTTGAGACTATTACGCCAACATCAAATCAATGATGACTGCGCCGTGTAGTGGATTGGACTTTGGAGGCCCAATTAACATTGACTGGTCATGAGCACAAAATTTATCTAAGTGACAAGAAATGGAAAAACTTAATATCTAGGCGAAATAAAAACCTTCGCATATTATTTCTTTCTTATATGTCGCTAGAAAATTTAAACCCAATGAGCGAATGACATCACTCGGTCTAAAATAAATTTTTTTATTAAAATATTAATTATAAATTAATAAAAAATATTTTTATGTATTTTAATTTTTATTATTATTTTATAAATACACTAATTTTTAAATAGTATAGGAATTAGATTAAAATCCTAAATCCTTTAGCCATATTTGTTTGTAAGGATTATAATCTCAGAACAATAATTTCAATACATAAATTATAATTCCAAAGTTATGTTTGTTGGTAAGAATTATACTTAGAATAAGCTTATTAATCTAAGTGCACCTTGTTTGTTTTTAAATTTGGACTTGAATTAATAGTTCATGGATTATAAAATAGCTTAATATAAGAACTATTTAATATCATATTCAACAAGTGATTATAATTCCAAGATTACTATTTAATTATAGGATTAATAATCTCGAGATTATAATCCCATGAATTATAATATCATAGATCATAATTTCGAAATTATAATTCTTACAAACAAACATGACCAAAGAGTTTAGGAATGAGAAATTGTCGAGAGACCATATTATGAATTAGGGTTTACTACCATTATTCATTCTTAAGCCCAGGTAATTTATGAGAGATATAAAGTTAAAGAACTAGTCACTTTAGAGGTTTTTATAACTTTAAATTGTTTTTTTATTTTTTATCTATATTATCTTAGTGAATAATTTTTAGACTGTTACACACACTAGATAGTTTGTGCTTAATCTTTGAAATTGGAAGAGTGCAAAGAAACGAAGAATTGAAACGTGAAGATCAAATAAAAAATTAATTTGTCTTTATATAATATGATTTTAAACCTTATTCAATTAATAATATCATATAAAAGTAATTTATGAGATTTTAGAAAAATTTAAAATATGACTTATGTTATACTTTCGCGTTTTACATTAATATAATTGCGTGAAATAGTGTGGTCTAGAATTTGCTAAGATAAAGCTAAAATACTACGGTTCAATTCAGACAGCCCATAGTGAGCCCAAGATAGGGACCTCTTTAGAATCCCATTGGGGCCCAAAGTCTTAAGTACTTAACCTCACTTTTTGAGGGAAAAAAATACTTTGTACTAGCAACAAAAAAAGATTACTACTACATGTATAAATTATGTATCGACCATGCACTAAAAATTATATACTAATAGAGATATAAAAAAATAAAAAATAGTAAGCAGATCCTGTATCAAATAATAGTCTAAAATAAAATGCAAGAGCTAACTAAGGTGGAGTACAATTTGTTCGTTACTCCCATTGTTCCTTTTTAATTGAAGTTTTAAGATAATTAAAGCACATAGATTAAAAAATATAATAATTAATATCTCGTGTAATTGATTGAGTTGAGAATAAAAACTCTATATTGCCTTTTTAAAATTTATTAAAAATATGTAAGAGAAACAAGACAATATAATAAACCAAATCATTATTTCTTTCTTAAAATCTGCAAATAAAAATGAACAAATATTTTCTCTCTAAAAAAAACTAAATAGTAGAAAAAAAGAACCGGGAGTATATATTGCGATAGGACAAATATATAAGCCACATTAAGCCGATCCAAAAAGCTAGCTACAATGTACATGCAGTACTTAAGCGGAGAGGCAGCTAAAAACTACATTAGAATCATTCTGATAAGCAGCAGCAGCAGGCGATGGCCGGGCTTTGTTCTCCTTATCATGATGATCATCACTACTCCTCCTCGGCCTGCCGGATTCTGAAGATCCTGATCTGGCTCCACTTGCAGCTGCCTTTTTTTCAACTCTTCTTCTCATTACATATTCTTCCGAAATAAATACATCCATATATATATGATATATCAAATTATAACGAGGTGACAATGTTGTTACAAGTCTTATGATACGTACGTTGAATAAAACAAGCGAGTGCATATATATATATATATATTACTAGAAGTGAAGAAATGAGCACCGAATTTATAGGGAAGAAGATGTATATATATGTACGAGTGAATTAGTATATTCTATGGGCATGGGTATAGGTGGGTACCATGTTTTTTCGCTTAAACAACCAACACGTTGCTGTTGGTTCCCAACTTACCTTGGGCGCAGTAGTACTACTGCCCTGCACGGCTGCACCTATCGATTTCCGTTAAAGTTGTGTGCTCTCTCTCTCTCTCCCTCATGAATCAACCTATATATACATACGCGTATAAATATTATTGTAATTACTGAGTCGTGTCCAAAACGATTTTACTGTTCAAGAGCATCAGTTTAGTTGAGTGATCATTTTGACTGTCAGTACAATCTGCGCTTAAATCTCAAATGTAATATCGTCGATATGTCATGTGTGCGCTGTAGAACTAGCACCCCATCCAAGTCCACAACTTAAGCCAGAGTAAAATTATATCATGTTTGTTTGTTAAAATTTTACTTGATTCTTAAAGTCTTTTAATCGGTAAGATATAAAATCAAGTCCAAATCATTAAAAGCGGCCTTTTAATAGAAATTTTTTGATAATTTTTTTTATATAAATACATTCAACAATATTACCCACTCATTTTTATTAAATTAAAATTTTAAAATTATTAAATAAAATTTTATCCTTTAAAATGGTAAAATATTGTGTTCATTTTTTAGTTATCAACCAATTTGTTAAATTCGGATAATATTTCACTCAGATCGATGCTCTTCTTCTCTACTCCTGATCACAAATGTTTTGAAAATATGCTAGCTAGCTCTGAAATTTCCCCGTCGCTTCTTTGACTACTTTTACTCTACTTTCTGCCTGTTTTTTGAATCCATTGTATTAATTCGTGGTTTTCATTGTCCCACCCCCTAAACCATTTCTTCAGTAACTAGATACTAAATACTCTTGTCCCACCCCCTAAACCATTTCTTCACCTAATGTAACCGGGATTATACCAAACTGTATATATACGCTTTCGTCACAATAATTTAGGGAATTGATATTTTCTCAAATAAAAATAATAATTTCTTAAATAAAAACAATAATTTCTTCTCTCACATAAATAGCATAAATAGTAGATGAGTCCTACTCTCGTAAAAGAGACCTCGTAATAATATCAAATTTTACTTGTGAAAATATCAATTCCTTATTATTATTATTATTATTATTATTGTAAGTATATACATTTGGTCGGTCGGTTGTATATTATGTGAAGCAAGAGCTTGTGTATTTGAGTCCACTTAATCCAGATGCTTTAATACTTTTAGCCTGGACTCCGGCCTTAGTTACTGCAGAAATTGCATGCTGAGAAACTGAAAATTTGTTGTGCTGGCATTGTTGCATCAGGTTGATATATTTAACAAATATACCGAAAGTTAAAAAGGAGCAACCACAGAAGAAAAATATAAAACCCAGAAATCTAAAATCCACATGATATACATGATAATTAATCACGTGATCAACCGCTTGCTTTGTTTAACTATATATATATATATATATAGCTAATCAACCGCTTGCTTTGTTTAACTATATATATATATATATATAGCTAAGAAGGAACATGGTTTACAATTCTTAAACACTGTGTCTGTCTCAATTACTTAATTGGTTCCTTCCTTCCTTCCTGCTAATGAATTATTATATCTGTTTTAGGAGTACGTACTACCCAATTCCATTTATCTTTTATTTCTGCAATTGTGTTGACTGAATTCTGCAACCACGGTATAGATTGGAGTATGTATGTACCTCCTATTCCCATTCTTATTTGACTCTGTACCATAAAAATAGTCACATCTCGACCTTTTAAAATTAATTTATGAAATTTTAAATTTAAAGTCGCTATGCATACATATATAAGCATAATTAATATTAAGAAAAGAAACTTCCAAAGGGTGTTGAATCCCTAGTCTGATTCGTGCTTGTTCAAATCCCATGTTCATGTTAGCATCCTTTTTATTTGGAGCATACGATTGCTGGACTGTTTCAAATAAATAAATAAATAAATAATGTCAATTTCCATTTGGAGGGTTCAATTAATTAGTTGAATACCATATACATACATATACATATACATACATGGTCCAATAACACAGTGAAACAATTACTAATATAGTAGTAAATTACTTCAAAAGTCTATATCACTCAAAAAATTTATTTAATGTATTTTCGAGTAATTTGGTCATAAAATTTTCTTCCAACACTATAGCATTGGTTGTATCTTTTACCTACCAATTCCTAGAATCCAACTTTTGCCATCTCATTATTATTATTATTATTATCACATCTGGGCACTTGAAGAAAACAGAGAGAAGATGGGAGAAGAATCAAGCTCAGAATTAGCACCTTCTTCGGCTAAGCCCCCTCCTCCGGTTGCTGAAAGTAATCTCTTATTTATCTTCCTTTCTCTTAGAGAACCATATATAAATATATTATAATACTCGAATTTTATTTAAAATTTTAATTTTGGGTTTGTGGCAGAGGGTGGTATTGAAAAAAGTGGGGGAAATTCAAATGAAAAAGGTAATTAATTAATATATATGTTTCTTAAGGGGCCGATGGTTTTCTTATTTCAAGAACAGGAAATGAAATACTAATCATTTTTTGTATTCTCATTATTATGTTATGTGCCTGCTGGGCTGCTGGCTGCCCCTTCAGCTGTTGCACTCACACGGGTCGAAACACAGAAGAGATTGGCTTTGATTAAAGCATGGGAAGAAAGTGAAAAATCAAAAGCAGAGAACAGGTATAAATCAATCACAGACACACACAGAGAGAAATTAATTTTTACTGCTTTTGATAGACTTAATTAAATTTAATTCATAAAGTAGCATATGATTGTTCTCATGTACATTGTTCTAGCTTCTTTCATAATTTATATGCAGAGCATATAAGAAGTTGACTGCCATTGGAGCATGGGAGACCACTAAAAAAGCATCGGTAGAAGTTCATCTCAAGCAGATTGAGGTATGCAATTTTTGGTTTTGGTATGATCGAAATTCTGCTGTGGCTGTAAATCCTGGCTAAGAAGAGGAATCTGAATTTGATTACGAACGATTTGAAACAATAAAATAAAATTAATATCAACAGGAAGAAATTGAGAAAGAGAAAGCAGAGCATGTAGAAAAGATGAAGGAGAAGATGGCTAATATCCACAAAATGGCAGAAGAAAAGCGGGCTACAGTTGAAGTTAAACGCGGGGAAGATATGCTCAAGGTTGAAGATATGAGTGCAAAACTCCGAGCAAGTGGAACTACACCAAAGAAGAACTTCCTTAATTGCTTTGGCTTTGATTTATTTTCTTGAGCTAAAAACAGAGTAAGGGGAAAAACAGAGGACTTTTGAAAGCTTAATTTCCATTCTTGTTCTTGATTCTTGATTAGGCTTTGTTTATTCATTATGCTGGGTTTTTTGTTTTTACCTTTAAAATGTTCATTTTGATGTGCATGGTGTGATGCTTGTATATGTGAAGCATTTTTACTCAAATTTTGAGAATAAAGATTGAAGCTTTTTCATCACCAACTGTATGAATTGTGGCCAAGAAATTGATTCATATTTGCAAATTGCAATCACAGTCATCAAATCAGCAATATTGGATAGAAATTGTATCAATAAAAGTAGTTGAACACAATGTATCATGGAGAGAGAACAGGAAAAAGAAAGAAAAAACCTAGAGACATTGTATACGTTAGATGCTCTATCATTAAAAATAGGTGGGACCAATATGTCTAATTAAGGTGCGTAATTTGATTGTTTTTAGACGTTAAGGTGGGATGTCTTTGGAAGAGTAGCTTTTAATTTTAATTACATTTATCTTAACTTAGAGGATACACATTTAGTTCAATGAAACCAATTGGGTTATAGCCAATTAACATGAAGTTAACCGGCCCCACAACCAGGATGCATAACTAGTGGGAATAATTGCCGGCCCCGGCCAATCTCAGTCAGATTGAGCTGTAATTCAGAAAATAGAATGGTCAATGGAGTCCATTAATCACTAAGGTCTAATATTCAAAACCAAATATAAATTACTCCGCCTTTTTATTATATAGCTGGTTTTAGAATTTTTTTTTTTTTTAAAAAATATAAGACGTTTTACATATAATTTAATTATTTTTTATTTTGTCCTTAAAAATAGAGTAATTAAGAGAAATAAGAGACAACATGAGTAGTAATGAAATTTTAAGTCAACAATAATTGCCTAACATTAATATTAATAAATTTTTTTAATATATGTAATTATATTTTAAACGACCTATATAATACAAGAGTAACTTTTACCCGCATAAAATATCTTAATTTCGCTAAATGTAAGAATGCCAAACCAAAAGCTCCAAATAATACAAGAGTAACTTTTACCCGCATAAAATATCTTAATTTCGCTAAATGTAAGAATGCCAAACCAAAAGCTCCAAATCCATATTGTCAAAGCCTATTACACCATCCATAATCTTGACAAAGCCAATTGATTGGAAAGTCAGAAATCTGATTAGTACAAAAAGTAATGTCGCGTTTTGAAAAAAGCAAAATGTCATGCCTTTGTTAAAATCGACTTAATAATCTCTTTAGTTATGATCTCTCTCTTATGTATCATTTTTTGAAGCTCGTCTATAGGTTGCAAGTTTGAGTGGAACACGCACACAGAAGAAAGGAAGAATGTTGAGGCAGCAGAGTCAGCTTTACAAGTCCAAGAGAAAGCTCCAAATAGAGACTCATCCGAAAAAGCTCTCCTCCTCCTTTCGGTAGACAAAGAGTCTTCCTCGAAATTCCCACCTATTCAACGAAGTAATTACTTATCCTGTATCTTTCTCTATTATAACTTATTAGTAGTTAGTCTAGTTCTAGCGCTAGTGTATGATGACATATATATACACACACGGGGCTAGAAAAGTGTTTGTCCGAATAACGGTATAACAAGTATTTATTATGAATCACTCCTCAAACATATAAGGTAATGGTTTGTGGCAGAGGCTGCAGCTAATGGTGTTGAAAAAGCAGCTGTAGGGGACTCCATTGATAGAGGTATGTTAATATATTCGGTGCATCTCAAAATCAAGCTTCTTTTCTTAAATATAATTCACTACTAATTTCATTCAGATGCTGCACTTGCAAGGGTTGAAATAAAGAAGAGATTTGCTTTAATCAAAGCATGGGAAGATGGTGAAAAGACAAAGGCACACAACAAGTATGCATTTATTTCTCTTCTTTCTGTTTTTCCACGTACAAAACATTGAATTGAAATCAAGCACAGTGAATCAAATGGTCAGGGCATATAAAAATTGTCTGCAATCGGAGCATGGGAGAAGACTAGAAGAGCATCTGTAGAGGCTCAGCGCAAGCAGATTGAGGTAAACAGATTGCATTTTTCAATTCCTAAAAACCATAAAATTCACATGGATAAAAAGTTTTTTTTATAAATTGTTAAGCAAATGATTCCTCTATTTTTATTGATTAGAAAAACTCTGACAGAATTCTGTGTGGGCTCACAGGTACATTTTGAAAAGAAGAAGGCAGCCTATGTAGAGAAGATGAAGAACCCAATGGCTGATATCCACAAGTCAGCACAAGAAAAGAGGGCAGTTGTTGATGCCAAACGGGGACAAGATACACTCCAGGTTGAGGAAGCAGCTGAAAAGTTCCGTGCCACTGGAAATACACCCAAGATGTTATTCGAGTGTTTAAGCTACTGATTTCTTCAAACCTTTAAACACAGAATAAAGAATATGGGAATCAAAACCATCATTCCACTTATTCGGTTATTTGGTAAACATTTTACCAGCAAAATATTTGAAGTCTGAAAATGATACCCAAAAGGACAACAAAACCATGATAGATCACTTTAAGCTTTGATTAGTTTTCTCTACATCATGTAATGTTTCCATTCAAATTTAAGGAGACAACTAAACAGGCTCCGAGTGCCCCCACCTAAATCGGGCATGGCGGTAGTATTATCGCACTAGTGTTCCAAGCACAGCTTTAACATTTTTAGGCAGGCACAACTTTTAACCAACCAAACCAAAGCATAAACTTGAATTCTTTCCATCAAGCAAAAATCCTATTTTCATAGCATACACCGATATATATATATATATATATATATATATATATATATATATATATATATATATATATATATATAGAGAGAGAGAGAGAGAGAGAGAGAGAGAGAGAGAGAGAGAGAGAGAGAGAGAGAGAGAGAGAGAGTATAATAATCCATACATAAGGTACCTTCGACATGAAAAATAGTTGGTCAGAGTTTACATTCACCAAATTTTACATTCAACATGTAAAAAAGGATGACAAGAAAGAAAACTGGGTAAAACATAAAAATATAAAGTTTTGTAACATAAGCTTTAAATGAGTACCACAAAACCTGCAGCTTGAAATTACACTATTCTACAGCCCTGAGATTCTTCAACCTTATCCCTAGTTGAGTGCTTCTGTCTCTACCTTACAAAGCTTGGAAATCAGGAAACAAGTTGCATAACATTGAGAAACGACACTGAAAGTCAGGTTAATTGGGTCATTAGATTTGATAAACCAAAAGGGGATGTCTAGAAATCCAGATAAGAATGTGTAGCATCAAAAAAACCATCCATGCACTTTTACAAGCAGAAAGAAACATGAGCTGCCTTCGTCTATATTACCTACAACCATCTGGCGTGCTTGGATTTGGCTCATGAATGAAAGATGATCACGTAGTTCTACCATGCGAACAACGGTAGAAAGTTACCAAGTGAAGAAGCCTCAACTAAGCATAAACCAGTTCTTTAAAGGTTGTATGTGACTACATGAAAGAAATGCTGTCAGACTTGTGTGTCCTTCAGCATTGTTAGACTCAAATCATCGACAGTAAACAGCTTGATCTACAAGGGCAGGAATTTGTTTTATCTCAGTCCCAAGCTCTTGCTCAATCCTATACCTGAAACATGGCACAAGAAATATGAGACGTCAGTGATGTAAGAACATTACCTAAAGTGTCTGTCACACATTACAAGACACAAATTTTCTTGTAGTAAATAAAATACTTACAAGTTAAAGCGGTCCTCATATGTTATCAAATTCACAGCTAATCCTAGATGTCCAAACCTTCCTGAACGACCCACCTGAGAGCAGACCCAACATCCGTCAGGAACAAAATAGGCAAATTTCATACTTCAATAATGAGCTCAACATACCCTGTGTAGATATGTTTCCGCGTTCCTAGGAAAATCAAAATTTATGACGACATTGACTGCTTGAATGTCTATCCCTCTTGTAAATAGATCTGTCAACTCAGAACACTTCAAAATGATTACTTTTCCAGTCAAAGATAAAATTAAATTAAAAGAAGCTAATAAGATTTCCATCGTGGCAATGATATTGCAAAGGTGACCGCACAATCATTTATTCCCAATTCCTTTTAAATATTACAACAGTATGAGACAACTGGGGTCACATTAACAACTGGAAAATAATAAAATTCATAATATACAAGGAAAGTACAACCATTACTATTCAGCAAGTGACATATCGTGGATAACTGCAACAAATTTAATACTGGCATCAGAAAGTTTTAGTGACCTCAACAAAGTGCAAGAAAAATGCATACTAGGAACATACAGGGAGTTGGACACTTCTCTCCTCGATAATCAAATGAAGGGACATACATAAATAATACTTCATCTCTTCCACAAATATTGCAACAAGACTTTTTGCACAAAGTTTTAAAAACTTTCAAACATTTACTTGCTTTCCTAATTAATCAAGTGCCATAACTAAGAAATTGATCAAATGCCATAAAAATCAAAGATTCAAATGCTACAAAAGTTCCAATGAAAATAAAATAAAATATTACATCGTATTATCTCATAGATGGCATCTAACTTCTATGGGAATTTTAACAATATACAGAAATATGATTGTTATACGCAGACACTTGGTACAAATCACTGACAACAGATAGTAGAAAAGTGAAATTTAAATTCAGAAACCCCAACCACATAATAATGGAATTTACAATTTCATCTAGCAGATTGCAGTCATTCATTTTTTTTAAGCATTGTTGCATAGACTAAGCTAGGGTATCATCCCGTTCAAGTAGATTATTTGATTAATTTCCATAGAAGTTCTACAACAAACAAATTAGAGATATGATATCAAAAGACTATAATTTTCAGGGTTTCAACAAACATAGCACAAAATTTGATCTCAAAAACTAAGTAGGAGGTCCAAAAAAATAAATTAAATAAAGATATCAAAAAGGCTGTGGAAATGAGCATGAAAAGCATACCAGTACAAACAAGATTTCTGCATGCACCATTGCGGAAATCATGAAATACTCTGTTGCGATGATCTTGCAGCATCTTAGCATGAATATAAAAGCAAGAGTAGCCCAATTCTGTAATTTTCTTGGCCAACAGTTCCACCCGATTCACGGAATTGCAGAATATAATTGATTGATTTATTTGCAGCTGTAAATAAACCATCAGATGCATGACACTTCTGAATAAAAAATGGCAATAGAAATGTTAAGTTGAGATCTAACCTTTGAAAAAAGAGTATTGAGACAGTGAACCTTCTGTCTTTCTTCAACAAAAGCATAATATTGTGTGATACCTTTCAGAGTTAGCTCATCCATTAGATTGATAACATAAGGTTTTTCCAGATATCTGTCTTTGAAATCTTTCACAGTAACTGGAAACGTAGCTGAAAACATCAAAATTTGGCGATTTTGAGGAAGAAAATCAATTAACTCCTCCAAAGAAGGTTGAAATTCTGGGGATAACAGCTTATCAGCCTGGGAGATATAGGTGCATGTAAAGTTAGATTCTCGCAGACCCCTTAACGCAGAAGATGATTTAAAAAGCATATGCACCCATTTTGCAGCATTGCAGACTCAACTTCAAGATCCATTATACAATAAGTATGGACATTATGCCAAAGAAATATTCTAAAGCAACAATTTTGGATCCATGATTTGTAGAAACTCATCTTAGCATTTAAAGTTCTTTAAGTGCTCTTAACAGCTTAATGGTTCATAATTACATAAGTTCTTCAAAAGCATATTAGCAAATAATTAAGCTAAAAAAATCAAAGAATAAACTACAAAAAACATTACCATGACATAATATTCTTATTGGATGAATTCAACACATCTGTTAAAAATTGCATCAAATTTATTCTATTAAATACCTCATCCAAGACTAGCATCGTACAATCATTCAACAGGCATACTCCCTTTTTGGAAAGATCTAGTATTCTCCCAGGAGTTCCAACCAGCAAATGAACTGGTTGATATAAACGCATAATATCATCCTTCAAACTGGTTCCTCCAGTCGTGACCATCACTTGAATCTTCAAATGCTTCCCAAGTTCCTTGCATACTTGTGATGTCTGAAGAGCCAACTCTCTGGTTGGAACTAGTATAACAACTGCATTGATTTTCGTAAGCATAAGGCAGCTATAAGTATGAAAATGAACTATGAGATGTGCATCGTCAATCTGAGTGGTCTAAAAATTGTCCATGATTTGATGCTAGGATACAAGTACCTTGAATGACGCTGTTATCCGGATCAATTTTTTCCAATGCAGGAATGCAAAATGCAGCTGTTTTCCCAGTTCCATTTTTGGCTCTAGCAAGAATATCGCTTCCAGCCAGAGCAATAGGGATACTTTCTTCCTGAATGGGAGAAGGTTTTTCAAATCCCTTCTCATATATTCCCATAAGAAGCTCTCGTTTCAGGAAATAGTCTTCAAACTCATTTCCTTTTGTAGCAGTAACATCCTGTAATAAAAGCAAGATAGTTTAAATTGTTCAATCCATACTTGCATGAAAAGAGTCCTGTAAATTCAGTTACCTACACAGAGATGTTCAAGTACTTTTTGTTCCTGTCCTTTTCTAGATATGAAGTGATCCCAAGTTATAAATCAATTTTTCATGGTCATGGTTCCAAGTAACAAGTTGTACTAAACATATTTTAGGTACTTCATCTAAAGAATAAACTCAAAGAAGTATACCAATAAATTTTAAGAGAAGGGGAATGGTAACTTATTAAGATTCATGATTTGATTAGCAATTCATAATTTAGTATGATTATGCTTTGATACCATAACTCTGCAGCGAAACCTTGTATAGTTTATTTTGACTCGTACCTCTGTCTTGTAACGACTGTCAGGTGATGGAATCTTTAAGTAGGCCTTCCAATCTTGAGAGCTAAGTCCCCAAACAAGAGATAGAACAGTCAGTTAATAAGTAAGCTAATACAGACATATGTAGATGCCAACACCAGTACAGAAAAGAAACAAGAAAATGACAGTTAAAAGTCTTAAGAGTAATGCAAACATGCCACGCCAGCTGGGAAACCATGAGGTAGAGCATAAATGATGCCTGGTAAACTCTCCGCAGTGCTACAGTTCAAAGGTCATTAAGAAAAACCATAATTTATTTGAAACTTCCTGAGTCCTACAGTTTGCAAGGGCATGTTCTACGACAAGCCTCAGCTTGCTTTGCTTGCTCGAAGCTGAAGTACATAGTTGTCTCATTTACATCATACTTCTTACAAAAATTTAAACACTGAAAATTCAACCTTCAGGAAGCATGAAAGCAAACCAGGAAGAGAAGTGTTAGAGGAACAAACTCCAGTCATAACCATGCATAACAAAGGAAACTTACATGGAAGATTCATAAATATGCTACTGAAACTTCCAGGAGAGGAGAAAGGAAAATGAAAGCATTTCTGTTTTGCAAGCTATCTAATAAGCATTTTCACTTATTATTATTATTATTTTTTTTGCTAATTTCACTTATTATTTGCAATGAGAGTTTCTCAATCCTTTCACAAACTAAGGTTATTGATGACTCTGAGCTATGGACAAGGCTATCTCGTTTAATTGTATATTTCAAGTTTGTTGTACACAAGGACGGCGCCATTGCAATATCAGATCCTCACATGAGATGAAAGAAAAATATATAGCTATAAATTGCATTTCTTTCATTAGGTATCTGAGATACTCAGGCAGAATTGTAACTTATTGTTATTTAAGAACTTCTTGTATATATTTGCAACAATGAGAAAAGAATCATCGGCATTTGTAATTGAAAATAATTAGGGGGTCATTTTTAAATTTCTGAAAACTAGGGATGACATAAAAATGAAAATATTCGAGGGTCGATAAAATGTAGAAGCCAGTCTAACCACTGATGACTCGAAAAAAATCTTTCAATGACGGGGACTAATAAGAAGATGACACGTTCTGGTAACACAACCCCCCCCCCCCCCCCCCCCCCCCCCCCCAAAAAAAAACTCATGCTTTGCGAATCTCTGCCAGACCCATCCAATAAAGACAATATTGCTGAGACACAGGTCATGGGGCATGTGGTGACACTTGTATCCTTGTGGACCAGCTCCATCCAATAAGAACAGGGTATTTCTGCCACACAACCTTCTGAACATGAACTCAATCAGAAACTTGCATACAGTTGCTACCAGGAAACCCAAATCCTGTTATATGACAGTTTGAAACTATTTTCAAATTTAGCCAAAAACTGAAACATACATTGATGCAGGACAAGATTTAGAAAAAAGGTTTAAAAAGGTATAAAATAAAGATAAATAATGAGAAAGAAGGGTAAAGAGGAAGCTATCAAAATATTCAACCCTGAATAGTAACCTTATTAAATAAGGAAACAACTTCCTAATAAAATTATACTACCACCGTTAAAAGATACACATTTATTCCAATAGATTAATCCCTAAATAATAATATAAACTAATTAACTTAATAATCCTTTAATTTCCATACATAGCACTACATCATGGAATGAATATATCACTAATCTATAATACATATACAAAAACACACATATATCTGCAGCATGCTAGAAAATTATGGCACAAAATCTGGTAAAAACTTGTCAACACAAGCAATAGCATTAGCTACTAGTAGTTAAAAACCAGAATAATAGTCTGACTTTGACAGGTACATGTAGAATTAACATCAAAACATCATCACTCATTTATAAGCAATAAAATAATATCTGTTTACCATGTTATAAATTTGAGAGTTTATCAGCAGTATATAACCCAACCCTTCCCCAAAAAAGTTAAATTTTTATTGAAGAAAAGATACTTACTACTACAAATACTTTTTAACACTTCTTAATTTGAGAAAGAAACCTAACCCTGCACTGCTTCTCGTTCAAATTTAAAAGATACTTAGCCCTGCACTTAGTTAATTATCAAAAAGAAAATAAACAAAAATATCAAGAAGAATTTAAACAGAGTATATAATAAGACAAAAAAGATTATTCAAGCATTCTTTTAGGGCACTTGAAAATGCGATGCACGTTTTTAATTTCTCTCCAACCAACACAAAATACGCATCTTGTCTGAATAAACCACAAGTATCCAATCCTATTCTTTTGTCTTTTTGAAGTATAAGCTCTAGTGACAAAGACAAACCGTCACGACAAGTTAATTTCATGCAAAACAAGTGTTCCAAAAGTAATGCCTTCAACCTCTCCTGCTAGAAAAGACATGCTCTGACATTACATCCGGTATAGTAAATTTAGACAGCGTAATACCATACATTGACCAAGAATTGACACCAAATTATTTCATATATCTAGAAAATCCTAACATTTTCTCCTCAATTGTTCATCCTGATTTTAGAATAATAAACTTCAATTAAAGCTAAAAGAAGCCCACTCCTGCAATTGTTTCCAAATTTCCACAAAAATAAAAATACACAAAATCAGACGTCAATTACCATCTCTTGAAAGAGTATATATGAATACCTACATGCACATCAATTATATCATCCAAAAATTCAAATTCCATTTAAAAATGATACACCTTGCTGAATGTATAGAAAATATGCCCCATTTTGCAATCACATCAAAGTATCATGCAGACACTACGAGACCAAATTAAAGCATAAACTCATAAACAAAACAAACAAGACTCTCCAAACAATAACTAGAATTCAAGAAATGTACCTCGAACCAATGTTGGCCTCCGACTGAACTATTTTGTCAACTGGATTAACATTACTAGAACCAGCACTAGGGTTCCGTCTCAGCCACTGTTGTTGTTGTTGCTGCTGATGTGGTTGCTGTTGCTGATAATTCTGTTGAGGTCTCTGCACGTACTGTGAATGTTGAGGTTGATGGTAACTAGGGTTTCGCGTTTGAAAGTTAGGGTTTGAATGAAAATTCCCACCACCACCGCCCCGACCGTTTCCCATCCCCGGCGGATACCTACCTCGATTATTCATCACAGCTATCACTAATAATTCTCTAAAGATCCTTCAATTTAAACTACATAAAGCTCTATAAAAAGTGTGAAGTTTTGCCAAAAAACAATAATGGCGAAAGGTTGGTTACAGATTTAACAGAACCCCATTTAGCTTTCAGGGCCACTAAGAGGGGTCGGGTCTGTGCGTGCTATGAAGAATACCTGGCTCTGCAAATAATTTAATACTTTCCTTCTAAATATATATAGTATATTTTAATTTTTCAAAGTTAATATGAATAAATTAAAAGTAATGTGATTTATTATTTTTTTTATGATTTTTTTTTGTAATTAGTGTTTTTTTATTAATAAATTTGTTATCATTGTATTTTTGTTTAAAATTAAATTAACTTATATCAATTTTAAATTTAAAAATATCCACCTTGACTTTATAAAATCAAATTTAATTAGTTTATATTTGGAATGGAGGGAGAAATTTTTATTAAGATTTTAAGAGGTTGTTAAATAAATTTACCAATATTAATTACAATTAGAAAATTGTGTAATAGTATAATTATTTTAGAATTTTTAAACAATTTTTATACATATTTTGTAATTTTGTGTTCTTCCTTTTATTACAAATACGTGCATGATACCTGTTTATTGGTATAAAAATCAAATTGTTGTGTTTCATCTCATTTATATTTGTATATAGGGGAATAATTCATAACAAATAATTGTTATAAGTATTATTTCAGCAAATGCGTCTTACACCCTTTATAAGTAGATTTAACGATCCAAAATGGGGACTTTTTTCACCTACTGCTAGAAAGAGTGGCGGCAGACCTGAATTGCCGCTATTATTTCTGACGACAGATCTGAGATGTCGTTACTCTTTCTGGCAATAGGGAAAAAAGCTCAATCGTTACTCCTTCTAGCGGAAAGCATCGACACGCATCAGCATGTATCAGCTGCCATTAGCTGATGTTTGTCGATGCATGCAGGTTAGCTGATGTTTGATGTGTGATTAAAGGTTATGATTAAGTATAGATGATTTAAGTGATAATATTAGATCAACATGTTAAATATTAGGTCATCCAAAGGAAGTTAATTAAAGTCGAATAGCAGTAATCAGCGGAACATGCAAGTTCTTATAAATCTTAATTCAATTATTATTATGCAAGTTATTCTGAAACTCAAGCTCATTTCATTACGCAAGTTATTTTAAACTTATAATTGTTATTGTTCAAGCTGGATTAATTATTGACAATTATTCCAAATCATCATTGTTTATTGGTATTCGCACTTATGTGCATTCGCATGTCTTGTTTTAAATATGAACTGGTTAAGAAGTAGGTCTAATTCAATTGTTCTGGCTAGACATTGTATGTACTAGTTCTGATTATGAACTATTTAAGAAGATGGTCTATGCCAATTGCTTTGGCTAGACATTTGCAAGTATAAACTCATTACTTTGAATATTTTTAAAAAACTATCCAAACTAGTAGTTGATGCGAACTCTTATAGTAAGACTGAGTAGAACAACCCTCATAATGGAGTATTCTCTATTGAAAACATGATATTTGTGCACACTATGACTGGATATTATGCATATACATTGGATACAAGAGGTCTGATCCCCTTAAGTGTCCAGTTTGAATGTTTACAGTTTTATAATTGTTAAATACTCCTGAGGCAGTTAGATATGCCATAGCAAGCCCTCCCTACTTCTGAGATATTCAATTCAGAGCTGGAAAGTTCTCACGTATGTTCTTGGTTTTTTTTGATCAACTCAGTAGTAAATATTCTACAAATCTTTTCATTGAATATAGTACGTATGTTGCATGCCTTTACAATTATTGTATATTGTTGAAGTTCTAGAAGAATAAATTTTTTTCATTCATGATATATTTCCATTGCTTATTTAAACTTGTTGAGCAAAGTAGTTGTTTACCCTTGCTATATCATGAACTATTTTTCAAAGAAGCCCAAATGTTTTATGAAGGACAAAGACAAATGAAAGGCAACCGAGTAAATTGGCTAAAAACAAACTTTATTATTATTTTATGTTATATGTAACTCTTTTGTGTATTGAGATGATATATGTATTTAAGGTTAGTGGAACCTGGGATAATGGTATATTTTGTAATGAATTTATTTATATTTTTCGCGAGTTATTGGTGGTTAAGTTTATGAATGTTGTTTAAGTATTGAATCGTGAGCACTGAACTCGAGGTTCAAGGGATCCAGATTTGGGGGCGTCACAATGACTGCTGACGTATGTCAATGTATGCAGGAATCAACCGATACATGTCAATATCTGTAGATGTGTGCCAATATTCATCGCCATAAGAAATAATAGTTAGGTTTGCCGTTAAAAGGAGTAGCGACAACTCAGGTCTGTCGTCACTCTTTCTAGTAACAAGAAAAAAAAAGTCCCCATTTTGGACCATTAAATCTACTTATAGTGAGGGTAAGATTCATTTGCTGAAATAGTAACCATTTGTTATGCATCATTCCCTATATATTATGATATAGAAAAATGTTATATAAGACATACCTTAACTAAGTTTGGTTAATGATACTTAATAAAATGACTTAGTTTACCTCTTTAGATTAAGTTTTTCATTTTAGAATTTTATAAAAAAATATTTAATTACAATTTTATATAAAACTACGTTGTTTTATTAAGTAACCTTAGTCAAGCTTTGGCTAAGGCATGCCTTAGATTATCTTTTCCTATATAATATTGGGAAGTCAATCCTTAACAAATGGTGACTATAAGACTTTATATAACCATCACATCTTACATGTTTAATTATAAGATTTTACAGTCACGATCTAAAAATACAACTCTCCTACGACAACATAGTACTACGGTATAAGAGTGTTAGGGTTTCGACACAGAGAAAGCAGCGGAATTTAAAAAAAATTCCGAAACCCTAAGCCAGGATCCATGCAAAACCATATTAATTCAGAAGTTTAGATTATTTACCGATTATTCGAGATGGACAGGAGACGATGGAATTCTGAAACGGTTTCGAATCTTCAACGCAATCCAGCGACTGCGTCTCTACAGTATCCACACGAACGCTCCGCGAACCGTCACACGATCTGCAACAAAAGGGATCTGCGGTACTAGTCACTAAGATCAGGATTTCTAACCTATTTTTCTCTCTAGCCTCTTTCTGAAAGCGGCTAGGGTTTTAGTTTTTCCTTACATGACTTTTAGACTACTGATATATCATGTGACGACCCCAAATTCGGGTTCCATAACCTCGAGTTTGGTTCTCACTATTCAACACATTACTAACAATTAAATACATATATTGCATTTAAATATCGCGGAATAATACATATTGGTTCCCTTCAAAAGGTTACAATACCAGGGTCTATCAACCTTAACATAATAAAAGTTCCTATCACAAGGAATTACAAAAGGTTTAACAACCGTAAATACATAATTAAAGATTTAATTAGCATGCATAAGCTAACTTAAGCTCTGGCTTTTCCTTTTCCCTTATCATTTTTTGAGCAATCAGGATTATCTGAAAAATGGTTCATGATATAGCAAGAATGAGCAACTAGTTTGCTCAGCAAGTTTAGAACAATCATGTAGATTTAATATATCATGAATGAATGGGAAATGTCATCAATGGTTCAACAATAGATATAACAATTGTGAATGAAACAGGATTCAAATTTTAATAAATAGAATATTTGAATCTTAAAATGCTCAGTGGTCACTAAGGACCCTGAACTAACTAGGGTATAATAGAGTTTCCTCTGACCCTTTGAGTTGTATGGTTTTCAAGGGGATCAGCCTATTCAACCCGCTGTATATGCATTACATTTAGTCACTGGCGCCAAAGTCGGTTTCCCGACACAAAATCCCCTAATTTAGGGTTGTTCAATTCTTAGACTTAATATAAGAAATCCGCAGCCAACAATGGTTTGGATAAGCTTTTAAAAGTATTCAAGTTATTGAATTTAGAAACGCAATGTCTAGTTGAACTATTAGCTTCAGACATTTTTAATACAGTTCATGAATCAAGAACTAACAAGCTTTAAATGCACTAAGTGCGATTGTATAAACAATATGGATGTGGAATAATTTTAAATAATTAAACCACTTCAAGCTTTAACAATAAATACAAGTATGGAAACTTGTTCAACGATAATAATTGAGTAGGGTTAGAGAACTTGCCTGTTTGCTCAGCTACAATAATTGTCTAGCTTTAACTAACTTGCTTTGAAAGACCTAACATTAATAAAGTCGGTCTAATAATTAGTACGGCGTATTTGCATAACTATACGCTTAATAACGAACTTATTTACCACACATAAGTACTAACACATAATTTACATTAGTCAAAACAATATTATTAACCTTATAGACACTTAATCATTTTAGGTTAATAATTTAATAAGTTAGAAAATATTTTTCTTAAGTGTTGGACACTTATTAAACATTTAAACAACTTATTATAATTGTTTAATTAAATTAAATTTATTTTATTAACTCAATCTCTTTTTAATTACTATTTAATATTGATTAAATAGAAATTAATTAATTAACTCTAGTTATTATAAATAATAACTAATTGTACTTACTTATTATTTAATTATAATTAAATAATAAATAACTATTAACTTAGTTTTAACCTTCTTTAATTTAATGTTAATCAACCAATAATTAACCAAGTAATTAACCTTACTTATTATTTAATTAAGGAAATTAAATAATAGTTTACTAATCTTAATCCTCTTTAATTATTATTTAATGTCAATTAAATAATAATTAATTATTTAATTAATTTTAATTATTATTTAAGGTTAAATAATAATCAAATCATTCTTATTTATTATTTTAATTAAATAATAAATTATTACTCTAATAACTTAATTTCCACTAATCGTTATTTAATGTTAATTAAATAATAATTAATTACTTAATTATCCTTATTTATTATTTAATAATATTTAAATAATAAATAATTAATTTATAAATTTTATCTCTCTTTAAATATTATTTACTAGGCATTAAATAATAATTGCTAATTTATCATCTTTATTTATTATTAACATTTAAAATAATAAATAAATAATAAATTTATTTAATTTAACCATGGTTTAGCTAACTAGATTAATATTTAAAATATTTAAATATTAAACTTAATGAAAAATATCCTCCCCAATATTATTTTTGTATTATTATTATTTTTGTTATAATTTTAAATTAATTTTTAAATATTTAAATTAATTAAAATTAACCCGAATGACATTTTCGTAATTAAGTTGAAAAACCGGACCGATGGCAGTTTCGTAAATAATCAGAAAACTGATCCGAGGGCAAAATGGTAATTTCGCCGAAAAAAAACACGGAGGGGCATAAATGTAATTTCCCCGGAAACAGTTGCTCGCGCATTGCGCGCGGTACGCTGAAGCAGGACCAAAACGGTGCCGTTTTGGAGTCACTGCTGTTGGCTTCCGCGCGTACGCGCTGTAAGACCCCAAATTTTATGAAATACAAAATTTAATTTTTCTTCATATATATATATTTTTTTGAAACAGTAAGTGGTTAAATTAACAAAATTGAAAGTTAAGGATGTTATGTGCAACTTTTATTTTGTCGGACAATATTCGTTTGGTCGGGGAATATTCGTTTGGTCCGACGGCGCCGAAATAACAAATTATTGGTGGACCCCACAACGGAATATTTGTCGGATATAGAAAACGACAGAAGTAACCTTTTTAAATAAAAATAGTCAACGGATCTGTTAAAATACCGGTGATAAAAGAATAGTAGCATACGGTAGTTTATGGTATTTTCTGTAGCACACGGTACTCTACAGTAACACACGGTATTGCATAGTGTCTCATATTTTTGGTCTGATAATTGACACCGTAACTGTTACGCATCATTTCATCGATAATTGTCACTGCATAATATTTTATATTATCAATTCAATAATTGTTGTTACACAGTATTTTGCATTATTGATTTAATAATTGTCATTACACTGTATTTTATATCATTGAGTCAATAATTGTTGTTGCACTGTTTTTAAAATTATTGAACCTAATAATTGTCACAGTAACATATGCACAGTAATTCACATTATTGAATCAATAATTGTCATTACACAGTAACGTATGCTTTATTTTACATTATTGTTATCTCTATTATGATGTTATTTAAACAGTTGTATTTCATTAATTTATTGACTTGATATCTAAGAGCTAACTATACTGTATTTATAACAATTAGTCATAATAATTGAATTGATAAAGTTATTTGTTTATAATATAAAGTTAGGTGATTATTAGGTAATATGAAATGAATGGTGTAGATTAAAGTGTGAATTATTATTGATTAATTGAATTGATTTGTTTATAATATAAAGTTAGGTGATTATTAGGTGATATGAAATGAATGGTGTAGATTAAAGTGTGAATTATTGTTGAATAATTAAATTGATTTGTTTATAATATAAAGTTAGGTGATTATTAGGTGATATGAAATGAATGGTGTAGATTAAAGATAATATAATATTTGAAATAGATGGTGTGGATTAAAAGATGATCTTTAAATGAATGGTTTAGATTAAATGAATGATAAGATTTTTGGCTATAAATAGAAGCCTTAACTTAAGGATTTTTCATAAACTTCCTTACTTGTTTTTTCTTTCTTTCTCTAAATACTTCTTGTGAAAGTTCTCTTTAAGTGTGCTTAAGTCATCTTGAGTATTTGTGAAGATCTATAAGTATACGTGTACTGTTCAAGTTAATCAACCTCATTTAAATCAATATCCAGTCACGTGTTGAGGTAAGGGATACCATCTTTTTCATCTTCCATTATTCAAACATACTATGGTAAGGGATTATCATTATTTGATTCTCGATAATAATATTGTTTCTTCCTTACTCATAAGACGTGCCTTTTATTTCCATGTATTAAATTGTGGGAATAACCTTACGGAGCGGATTGCCGCCTGTTGGTGAATAACCTTTCGTATTCATTTATTATTAATCTCTGAGAATAACCTTACGGAGCGGATTGCCGCCTGTTTGGTGAATAACTCTTTGTACTCAAATTCTATTAAATTGTGGGAATAACCTTACGGAGCGGATTGCCGCCTGTTGGTGAATAACCCTTTGTATTAATTTCTTTCACCTTTTGTTAATCAAACCTGCTACGGTAAGGGATATTATTTTCTTCCATACTCCTAAATCGAAATTTATTATGGAACTATTGCTTCTATAATTCCTGAAAATATTATATGTTCCATAATAGTTGAACTTCATTATTTCAACTGAACCTTCCTATTTACGTGAACCTTTCTATTGAATTGTAACCGTTATTCTGAACTGTGGATCTTGAATTTCACTCCACATCATGTTGACAATTTGGACATTATTTGAATCTGTATAAAGTAAACTTTCGATACTTATTGTTATCCTATTTCTTCTGTTCATCATTTATATCATTCTAATCATCCAAAAATCAAGCTGTTGTGAATATCTGTGGCCGGGGGCACAGATGTGATATATTTGTTGAACAGATGATAGGTTAAAGGCGATATAATAGGTTAAAGGCGATACATCTGTTCGGTGTCTTTTATGGCACGTGGTGAATGTTCTCTTTGGCCCGTAGTGCAAAGATGAACTGTTGTTTGGTATGATTATGACCAAAGGCTGAATCTGGTATAATCATGACCGTTGGTGCTATATTGAATATCTTTGGCCCGTAGTACAAAGATGAACTGTTGATGTGCATGATTATGATCAGGAACTGTGAATTTGTATTATCTTGACTAATGATATTTCAGATGATAAAAGTTGATGATGTTTTTCCTAAAAAGAGAACCGAGTGGACATTATAGTCTGCATTATTCTTCTAATAGATTACTCATTCCGCTGCTATTATTGATCTGAACGTTGTTTAAGAATTTAACTGCAGTTTTTGATATAAACCTTGTAGTCTATTGTATTCTATCAAGAACTCAACTGTTGAAGACTAATGATAATTTATTCGTCATTATCTTAGTCATGATATTCTTTACTGGGCTATTTGAGCTCACCCTTTCTTTTGTTCCATTGTTTTTCAATAGGAGATGAAAACATAACAGGGTCTAGCCGGGGAATGGAGTGAGGGTCCGAGGAATAGTTATCATAGTCTTCACGTTTTGTAAAATAGTGTGGCAATAATAGTGAAGACTTAGTTGTGTATTATTATACACTGTATTGTTGTACGTTGTGCTTTGTTGTAATAATTTTGTTGTAGTATTTTGACGACTCAAGTTTGGGCTGTGTGGGCCCAGATTTGGGGGCGTCACAGTTGGCATCAGAGCTTAGGGATATGGTTTTTAATGGAGATCTGGGGTAGAACTAGGAGGGGAGAGACGAATAGAATCAGTCACTAGTGTGTCCTACCTAAAATAGATTTTATTATCTAATGAGTCGATTTGAATGTAGGAACATGAAGTGATGAGTCAGTTTATTTGAACTAACATTTATTTTGTGACCACAGTTTAGTATGGCATCTGGAAATCAAGAGGTTAACTATGGAATGCCTGAAGCAAATGTAGCCGAGAATCAAGAGGCCCCAAACAATCCTCCTGCCAACTCAGAAAATAATGTTCCTGATAACATGATGAACGATGGATTCTTTAGGAATTTCATGCAGTTCATACAGAATCAAGGAAGAGGAAATCCAGTCAATAATAACGGTAGAAACGCTATCAATTTGAGGATGGTCACTGTTAAGCAATTTAAAGAATTAGGACCACCTGAATTCCACGGGAAGCCTGACCCACTCAAAGCGGAGGCATGGCTGAAGCAGACGACAAAAATACTTGATGTCTTACAATGCGCTGATGATCAGAAGGTGCCATTTGCCACTTTTATGTTACGAGGTGAGGCGGACCATTGGTGGGAAGCGGTAAAACGTATCCAACCTTCAGCACTCGAAATGTCTTGGACAGAATTCGAAGAACTGTTTAACGAGAAGTACTTCCCAGAAAGCATCCGCCATATGAAGGAAGTGGAATTCATTAAGCTGGAGCAGGGAAACATGACAGTTTCTCAATATGAAGCTAAGTTTGCTGAACTGTCTCGTTTTGCGACTCATCTAGTAGATGACGAAGCACGAATGAGTCGAATGTTCCTGAGAGGTTTGAGACTCAAAATTCGTCAACAACTTAGTTCTCATAAATTCAGTTTGTATTCAGATGTTGTAGATAGGGCTCAAAGGGTGGAGCAAACAGATGAAACATTGCAGCCAAGAGTTAATGATCAGCATAGAGAAAGGAGTGACAACAACCACAGGAACGAGAACCATCGAGGAGGTAACCAACACTTCGGTGGTAATTCCACACCAAATAACAGAAGAGGAGAATCTAGTGGGAACAATTTCAAAAGAAAGAGATTCCATAATAATTATGGAAGGGCACCAGCACCAGTACCAACACCAGCACCGACCCCAGTTTCAAGGGGAGAAGATCGACCACCAGTGAGATGCTATAGGTGTGGTCAGGAAGGTCACATCAGCCCAAACTGTACACTGCAGTCCAAAAAGTGCTACAGTTGTGGGAAAGAGGGTCATCTTGCGCGGTTTTGTCCTGCCACAAAATCAAGTCCAGCTGCAATGATGATACCAAAAGCTAGCGCGGATAAAGGAAAATCTGTAGTTCAAGGGAGAGCTTTTGTTGTGACATCCCAAATGGCATGAAACTCGAACGAGGTGATAACCGGTAAGCTATTCATAAATTCTCGTGAAGTCTACGCTTTGTTAGATACTGGCTCTACCCATTCTTTTATCTCACCTGCATGTGCTCAGCGTTTAAACTTAACTCCTGAAAATTTGGACTTTGACTTATCAGTTGAAATCCCATTAGGAGAAATGACCATTACATCTACTGTCTATAAATCTTGCCTAGTTCAAATCAACAACCTCACATTACCTGTTGACCTTATTTCTTTGGAGATGCATGAATTTGATGTGATTTTAGGAATTGATTGGTTGACTACCCATCATGCTAAAATTGATTGTTTTCATAAGATTATTAGTTTTCATATTCCTAATCAACCTGTCATGCAAAATCAAGCAACTAAACCATTGAAATCTATAACTGTTATTTCTAGCCATAAAGCCATTCGTTTATTGAAAAACGGATGTCAAGCCTTTTTAGCTCATGTCACTGATTTGAACAAAAATACGTCAAACTTGAATGATATTCCCATTGTTAATGAGTTTCCTGACGTTTTTCCTGAAGAACTTCCTGGCTTACCCCCAAACCGTGAAATTGATTTTTATATTGATCTTGAACCCGGTACCAAGCCCATTTCCAAAGCTACCTACCGAATGGCTCCCATTGAACTTCAAGAGTTAAAAGTCCAACTACAGGAATTGTTGGATACCGGTTTCATTCGTCCGAGTGCATCACCTTGGGGTGCTTCTGTTCTATTTGTGAAGAAGAAAGACGGGAGTATGAGATTGTGCATTGACTACCGAGAATTGAACCATGTCACCATCAAGAACAGGTACCCGTTACCTCGGATTGATGACATGTTTGATCAATTGCAAGGCGCTCAACATTTCTCAAAGATTGATCTCCGTTCTGGATATCATCAGTTAAAGGTTAAAGCTGAGGACATTCCAAAGACTGCTTTCAGAACTCGTTATGGGCATTATGAGTTCTTAGTCATGCCTTTTGGACTAACTAATGCTCCTGCAGCTTTCATGGACATGATGAACCGGATATTCAAGGAACATTTGGATCATTTTGTGGTTGTCTTTATTGATGACATCCTCATATACTCCAAGAGTCGCGAGGATCATGAACAACACCTGAGATTGATACTACAAAAGCTCTGTGAAAACAAATTATATGCCAAGTTGAAGAAATGTGAGTTCTGGCTTGAGGAGGTCACGTTTCTTGGGCATGTGATTTCTAGTCAAGGAATATCAGTCGATCCTGCGAAGATTGAAACGGTACTAAATTGGGAACAACCCAAAACAGTAACCGAAGTCCGAAGTTTTCTGGGTCTAGCTGGTTATTATCGGAGATTCGTAGAAGGATTTTCTCGAATCGCCACTCCATTAACGCAGCTTACTCGGAAAAGCACAAAATTCATATGGAGCGAGGAATGCGAGAAAAGTTTCCAAGAACTCAAGAAGAGACTGGTTTCAGCTCCTGTTCTGACCATACCATCAGGATCAGGAGAATTTGTTATCTACAGCGATGCTTCTGGCAAAGGTCTAGGTTGTGTCCTTATGCAACATGGAAAGGTTATAGCCTACGCCTCTCGACAACTCAAAGATTATGAGAAAAATTATCCTACTCATGATCTAGAGTTGGCAGCAGTCGTTTTCGCGTTGAAGATCTGGAGACACTACTTGTACGGAGAAAAAGTGGATATCTATACGGATCATAAAAGTCTCAAGTATTTCTTCACCCAGAAGGAACTCAACATGCGACAACGACGTTGGCTTGAGCTGTTAAAGGATTATGACCACACAATCCAGTATCACCCGGGAAAGGCGAACGTTGTAGCTGACGCTTTGAGCAGAAAATCTTATGCAAGTACAAGTGCACTGCTGACAACACAAAAGTGTATTTTGTACGACTTGCAAAAGATGGAGATAGAGCTAAAGACACCAGAGACCCACTCGAAGATTGCTCACGTGCGAGTAGAACCAACTTTAATCGATAAAATTAAAGCTGCTCAAGCTACCGATCCGGAACTGATAAACATGATAAAGAAAGTACAAGAAGGTGCCATTTCCGAAGCAAGAATCGACGAGAAAGGAATACTTCGAGTCAACTCTCGACTCTGTGTTCCTAACGATCCTGAATTAAAGCATAAAATCATGATGGAGGCACACAACACGCCGTTTGCAATCCACCCAGGAGGTACCAAGATGTATCGAGATCTTCGACATACATTTTGGTGGAACAATATGAAAAGAGAGATTGCGGAGTTTATCTCAAGGTGCCTAACTTGTCAACGTGTCAAGGCAGAGCATCAAGTTCCTAAAGGTCCATTACAATCACTTGAAGTTCCCGAATGGAAGTGGGAACACATCAATATGGACTTCGTGACGGGTCTTCCAAAAGTTTCTCAAGGCTTAGATGCAATTTGGGTGATCGTAGATAGATTGACCAAATCTGCTCATTTCTTGCCTATACGAGAAAACTTTTCACTTGAACGTCTTGCCGGTATGTACATAAATGAGATCGTGAGATTGCATGGCATGCCAGTTTCCATAGTTTCTGATCGAGATCCTAAATTCACTTCACGCTTTTGGATCAGTCTACAAAAAGCTATGGGCACTGAACTACGTTTTAGTTCTGCATACCATCCTCAAACGGACGGACAATCGGAAAGGACGATCCAGACCCTCGAAGATCTTTTGAGACTTTGTGTATTAGACTTCAAAGGAAGTTGGGATAAGTACTTGCCATTGGTGGAATTTTCTTACAACAACAGTTACCAAGCAAGCATAGGCATGGCTCCATTCGAGGCTTTGTATGGAAGGAAGTGTCGCTCTCCAATATGTTGGAATGAGGTAGGAGAAGCAAAATTGTTGGGACCCGAGTTGGTACGCTTGACGACCGAAAAGATCCAAATGATCCGACAACGAATACAGACCGCACAAGAACGACAAAAGAGTTATGCTGATCTTCATCGGAGAGACGAAAGTTTCAACGTCGGAGATCATGTATTCTTACGTGTTTCTCCATGGAAAGGGGTTACGAGATTCGGAAAGAGAGGAAAGCTCAACCCTCGATTTATTGGCCCATTTGAAATCCTCGATCGAATAGGAACCGTAGCCTACAGACTAGCCCTACCACCAAGTATGTCTCGCATCCATAACGTTTTTCACATATCTATGTTACGTAAATATGTGAAGGACCCAAACCACGTCATTGAGTTAGAACCAGACGTTATAACAGAGGATTTAACATACGAGGAGGTACCTGTTAAGATCCTGGATAAGAAGGAGCAGATCCTACGCTCAAAGGTTATACCTCAAGTTAAGGTTTTATGGAGGAACCAAGATACTGAGGAAATGACCTGGGAGCTAGAATCTGAGATGAAATCTAAGTATCCTTACCTCTTCGATATGTCAGGTACGTCAATTTCGGGGACGAAATTTCATAAGGAGGGGATGTTGTAAGACCCCGAATTTTATGAAATACAAAATTTAATTTTTCTTCATATATATATTTTTTTTTGAAACAGTAAGTGGTTAAATTAACAAAATTGAAAGTTAAGGATGTTATGTGCAAATTTTATTTTGTCGGACAATATTCGTTTGGTCGGGGAATATTCGTTTGGTCCGACGGCGCCGAAATAACAAATTATTGGTGGACCCCACAACGGAATATTTGTCGGATATAGAAAACGACAGAAGTAACCTTTTTAAATAAAAATAGTCAACGGAACTGTTAAAATACCGGTGATAAAAGAATAGTAGCATACGGTAGTTTATGGTATTTTCTGTAGCACACGGTACTCTACAGTAACACACGGTATTGCATAGTGTCTCATATTTTTGGTCTGATAATTGACACCGTAACTGTTACGCATCATTTCATCGATAATTGTCACTGCATAATATTTTATATTATCAATTCAATAATTATTGTTACACAGTATTTTGCATTATTGATTTAATAATTGTCATTACACTGTATTTTATATCATTGAGTCAATAATTGTTGTTGCACTGTTTTTAAAATTATTGAACCTAATAATTGTCACAGTAACATATGCACAGTAATTCACATTATTGAATCAATAATTGTCATTACACAGTAACGTATGCTTTATTTTACATTATTGTTATCTCTATTATGATGTTATTTAAACAGTTGTATTTCATTAATTTATTGACTTGATATCTAAGAGCTAACTATACTGTATTTATAACAATTAGTCATAATAATTGAATTGATAAAGTTATTTGTTTATAATATAAAGTTAGGTGATTATTAGGTGATATGAAATGAATGGTGTAGATTAAAGTGTGAATTATTGTTGAATAATTGAATTGATTTGTTTATAATATAAAGTTAGGTGATTATTAGGTGATATGAAATGAATGGTGTAGATTAAAGTGTGAATTATTGTTGAATAATTAAATTGATTTGTTTATAATATAAAGTTAGGTGATTATTAGGTGATATGAAATGAATGGTGTAGATTAAAGATAATATAATATTTGAAATGGATGGTGTGGATTAAAAGATGATCTTTAAATGAATGGTTTAGATTAAATGAATGATAAGATTTTTGGCTATAAATAGAAGTCTTAACTTAAGGATTTTTCATAAACTTCCTTACTTGTTCTTTCTTTCTTTCTCTAAATACTTCTTGTGAAAGTTCTCTCTAAGTGTGCTTAAGTCATCTTGAGTATTTGTGAAGATCTATAAGTATACGTGTACTGTTCAAGTTAATCAACCTCATTTAAATCAATATACAGTCACGTGTTGAGGTAAGGGATACCATCTTTTTCATCTTCCATTATTCAAACATACTATGGTAAGGGATTATCATTATTTGATTCTCGATAATAATATTGTTTCTTCCTTACTCATAAGACGTGCCTTTTATTTCCATGTATTAAATTGTGGGAATAACTTTACGGAGCGGATTGCCGCCTGTTGGTGAATAACCTTTCGTATTCATTTATTATTAATCTCTGAGAATAACCTTACGGAGCGGATTGCCGCCTGTTTGGTGAATAACTCTTTGTACTCAAATTCTATTAAATTGTGGGAATAACCTTACGGAGCGGATTGCCGTCTGTTAGTGAATAACCCTTTGTATTAATTTCTTTCACCTTTTGTTAATCAAACCTGCTACGGTAAGGGATATTATTTTCTTTCATACTCCTAAATCGAAATTTATTATGGAACTATTGCTTCTATAATTCCTGAAAATATTATATGTTCCATAATAGTTGAACTTCATTATTTCAACTGAACCTTCCTATTTACGTGAACCTTTCTATTGAATTGTAACCGTTATTCTGAACTGTGGATCTTGAATTTCACTCCACATCATGTTGACAATTTGGACATTATTTGAATCTGTACAAAGTAAACTTCCGATACTTATTGTTATCCTATTTCTTCTGTTCATCATTTATATCATTCTAATCATCCAAAAATCAAGCTGTTGTGAATATCTGTTGTAAGACCCCGAATTTTATGAAATACAAAATTTAATTTTTCTTCATATAGATATTTTTTTTTTAAACAGTAAGTGGTTAAATCGATAAAGTGAAAAGTTAAGGATGTTATGTGCAAATTTTATTTTGTCGGACAATATTCGTTTGGTCGGGGAATATTCGTTTGGTCCGACGGCGCCGAAATAACAAATTATTGGTGGACCCCACAACGGAATATTTGTCGGATATAGAAAACGACAGAAGTAACCTTTTTAAATAAAAATAGTCAACGGAACTGTTAAAATACCGGTGATAAAAGAATAGTAGCAGACGGTAGTTTATGGTATTTTCTGTAGCACACGGTACTCTACAGTAACACACGGTATTGCATAGTGTCTCATATTATTGGTCTGATAATTGACACCGTAACTGTTACGCATCATTTCATCGATAATTGTCACTGCATAATATTTTATATTATCAATTCAATAATTGTTGTTACACAGTATTTTGCATTATTGATTTAATAATTGTCATTACACGGTATTTTATATCATTGAGTCAATAATTGTTGTTGCACTGTTTTTAAAATTATTGAACCTAATAATTGTCACAGTAACATATGCACAGTAATTCACATTATTGAATCAATAATTTGTTAGGGTTTCGACACAGTGAAAGCAGCGGAATTTAAAAAATTTTTGAAACCCTAAGACAGGATCCATGCGAAAACAGATTAATCAGAGGTTTAGATTATTTTACCGATTATCTGAGATGTTGAGAAGACGATGGAATTCTGGAACGGCTTCGAATCTTCAACGCAATCCAGCGACTACGTCTCTACGGTATCCACACGAACGATCCGCGAACCGTCACACGATCTGCAGCGAAAGGGATCTGCGGTACTAGCCACCAAGATCAGGATTTCTAACCTATTTTTCTCTCTAGCCTCTTTCTGAAAGCGGCTAGGGTTTTAGTTTTTCCTTACGTGACTTTTAGACTACTGATATATCATATATATAGTAGTTAATAGGAATTAACTAAAACCTAAAATAAATAGAAAAATAAAATCCGAATTTATATATATTATATTTTAATTAAGTCTTACTTAATTAATATACATATATACAAATTATCCTATTAATTTAAATTCGTAATTTCTAAATACTATCAATCATATTGACATATTTAAAATACTTACAATTTAAATTAATTCCCTTTTAATCACGTTCTAAGTGTGTGACCCTATAGGTTATTATTATGTTGGCAATAATTTTAAAATCATATTATAAAATTATAAACAGTGAGCGGCATCTAGCAATGCATCACTGCTACCCAAATAATAATAAGATCGGTGATTCGATACAACCTTTTCGTGACCAATGTTTCAATGTAATTTAATCCTTTTAACCTTATATCCTAGATTAAACTCGAGGCATGGAATGTGTCATACTCTTCATAATTTAATCTGAGTTTTCTTGATCAATGAGTAGACTATATGAAACAAATCAATATTTGAGCATGGCCATGCATTTCATAGTCCTACTCAATCAAGAGGCCTATGGATATCACTCCTAATATATAGGAGGGTTAAATTCCATCTAGATCACTCATATTCCTCACACGATTCATGATGTACCCAATGATCACCTTTATTGTCCACCCTATTAAAGGTGACATTTGATGATATCAAAGTACATAAATTCTCGTGTAATAATATAGTGACTTCAGGTCGGAGGATCATTACATCATTGTCACTATAAGAATTTCTTATGACACTTTGCATAATGCTCCATGTAGAATTCTTATGGTGGGTCAGTCCAGTACATTGTTCTCTAACATGTACCTATGCATTGACTCAAATATCTCATATATTTATGACCAATGAGATTTGGCCATCAGTCAATCCACATACTAGTCTCAATGCATCATTATTGTCCCATTAACAATGATACTCGACTAGGGACATTTAAGAGTAATGATACTAATTATAATTATATAATCTCATGTTCAAGTCACATACTTAAAGCTATATAATTCGTATCATTATTCTAAGGGCTCTTATTACATTAACATTTATTTAACGCAGTAAATGAAATCATAATAAAATAATCCATTTATTCAATCAAATATAATATCAAAAATGTTAAGCAATTACATCAAATAATTAGCCTCTAGGGCATAAACTCTAACATAATTGTCATTACACAGTAACGTATGCTTTATTTTACATTATTGTTATCTCTATTATGATGTTATTTAAACAGTTGTATTTCATTAATTTATTGACTTGATATCTAAGAGCTAACTATACTGTATTTATAACAATTAGTCATAATAATTGAATTGATAAAGTTATTTGTTTATAATATAAAGTTAGGTGATTATTAGGTGATATGAAATGAATGGTGTAGATTAAAGTGTGAATTATTGTTGAATAATTGAATTGATTTGTTTATAATATAAAGTTAGGTGATTATTAGGTGATATGAAATGAATGGTGTAGATTAAAGTGTGAATTATTGTTGAATAATTAAATTGATTTGTTTATAATATAAAGTTAGGTGATTATTAGGTGATATGAAATGAATGGTGTAGATTAAAGATAATATAATATTTGAAATGGATGGTGTAGATTAAAAGGTGATCTTTAAATGAATGGTTTAGATTAAATGAATGATAAGATTTTTGGCTATAAATAGAAGCCTTAACTTAAGGATTTTTCATAAACTTCCTTACTTGTTCTTTCTTTCTCTGTCTAAATACTTCTTGTGAAAGTTCTCTCTAAGTGTGCATAAGTCATCTTGAGTATTTGTGAAGATCTATAAGTATACGTGTACTGTTCAAGTTAATCAACCTCATTTAAATCAATATCCAGTCACGTGTTACGGTAAGGGATACCATCTTTTTCATCTTCCATTATTCAAACATACTATGGTAAGGGATTATCATTATTTGATTCTCGATAATAATATTGTTTCTTCCTTACTCATAAGACGTGCCTTTTATTTCCATGTATTAAATTGTGGGAATAACCTTACGGAGCGGATTGCCGCCTGTTGGTGAATAACCTTTCGTATTCATTCATTATTAATCTCTGAGAATAACCTTACGGAGCGGATTGCCGCCTGTTTGGTGAATAACTCTTTGTACTCAAATTCTATTAAATTGTGGGAATAACCTTACGGAGCGGATTGCCGCCTGTTGGTGAATAACCCTTTGTATTAATTTCCTTCACCTTTTGTTAATCAAACCTGCTACGGTAAGGGATATTATTTTCTTTCATACTCCTAAATCGAAATTTATTATGGAACTATTGCTTCTATAATTCCTGAAAATATTATATGTTCCATAATAGTTGAACTTCATTATTTCAACTGAACCTTCCTATTTACGTGAACCTTTCTATTGAATTGTAACCGTTATTCTGAACTGTTGATCTTGAATATCATTTTTAAATTTCACTCCACATCATGTTGACAATTTGGACATTATTTGAATCTGTACAAAGTAAACTTCCGATACTTATTGTTATCCTATTTCTTCTGTTCATCATTTATATCATTCTAATCATCCAAAAATCAAGTTGTTGTGAATATCTGTGGCCGGGGGCACAGATGTGATATATTTGTTGAACAGATGATAGGTTAAAGGCGATATAATAGGTTAAAGGCGATACATCTGTTCGGTGTCTTTTATGGCACGTGGTGAATGTTCTCTTTGGCCCGTAGTGCAAAGATGAACTGTTGTTTGGTATGATTATGACCAAAGGCTGAATCTGGTATAATCATGACCGTTGGTGCTATATTGAATATCTTTGGCCCGTAGTACAAAGATGAACTGTTGATGTGCATGATTATGATCAGGAACTGTGAATTTGTATTATCTTGACTAATGATATTTCAGATGATAAAAGTTGATGATGTTTTTCCTAAAAAGAGAACCGAGTGGACATTATAGTCTGCATTATTCTTCTAATAGATTACTCATTCCGCTGCTATTATTGATCTGAACGTTGTTTAAGAATTTAACTGCAGTTTTTGATATAAACCTTATAGTTTATTGTATTCTATCAAGAACTCAACTGTTGAAGACTAATGATAATTTATTCGTCATTATCTTAGTCATGATATTCTTTACTGGGCTATTTGAGCTCACCCTTTCTTTTGTTCCATTGTTTTTCAACAGGAGATGAAAACATAACAGGGTCTAGCCGGGGAATGGAGTGAGGGTCCGAGGAATAGTTATCATAGTCTTCACGTTTTGTAAAATAGTGTGGCAATAATAGTGAAGACTTAGTTGTGTATTATTATACACTGTATTGTTGTACGTTGTGCTTTGTTGTAATAATTTTGTTGTAGTATTTTGACGACTCAAGTTTGGGCTGTGTGGGCCCAGATTTGGGGGCGTCACACGCGCGGCGTAATATTTCTTGGAGGCTAAACGACGCCGTTTTGGTCTCCGCGTCCGACTGTGCACAGTGGTCCGCGCATTGCGCGGAAACCTTTAATTTTTTTTTTTGTTCTTTCACAGAATGTGAACAGTTCCGGCTATACACACTTTAATTAAAATTATACCTTCAATAAATCTTTAACTCTTCAATAAAAATCCAAAAAAATTACCAATCACCTTATATTAATTTATAACATGAAAAATTAATTTTTCTTGATTTAATATCATTATTTTTTTATAAAAAATTTTACATCACATAAATTACCATAAATCATAACTTTTTGTATATAACTCCAATTTGAGTGATTCAAACTTTGTTTTTCTCATGATTTAATGTTCTATAATATTAGAACATCAAATCTAAGTTTTACAAAAATATTTTTGGTCATATATTTCAAGACTTGATTATACACTATTAAATACATATTTTAGCATATAAATATACCAAAATACAAATCAAACATATTAAACTCAAGCATGGCATAAATATTACAACTACACATTAATAACTATATTAACATGTTTATACAAACATGATGATTTGTTTAATTTAAAAATAAAATTTAGATTTAGAATAACCATTACCTTGATTTAATGGCTATCTTTCTTTTTCTTCCAAAGTAGGTGATGAGGTTTGAAGGCATGAACCAAGAACTCATTCTCTTGGTATTTTTGCTCTCAACTATAATTTTTCTACACTCTCAAATGCTCTCTAGCTTGAAAAATGGAAGAAGAAGAAATGACTCACCTAAGCTCCAAAATTGTAAATATACTTGCAATTTTGATAGATACATAATATATCTAATAATTTTAGCCCATCATGCACCTATTGGATACTTACACAAGTTAGCCACATTAGGTGAAAAGAAACATGGTGTCTATGTACTTTAAAAAATCAATCCAAGCAATCCTTTAATTAAATAAATAAGAAAATAAACTAAAGTAAAACAAAAATCAATTTTCTCTCTCATTCCTAGCAATGGTCGGCTGATGGACTTCATAATGTCCCAATTTTATTGTCACTTTCCATTTTTTTAAATAATAATAGTTAAATTAAGTATTTTCCAAGTGGGCCAATCATTGGGCTTTAATTTAAAATACCAATTGGGCTTCTATTAAATTGTTTGGGCTACTAAATTGTCAAATTTTATTATTCCCCACTTGGGCTACTAATTGACCCATGTTGGGTTAATTTCATAATTTATACATTAATTATTCAATCCATGATTAAATAAATAAATAGGTTGAATAAATAATTAAATATTTTAACCCATAAGTATTAAATTACTAAATGGACTAATAAATATTATTATTAATATTTCACATTATTTACACTAATTAATAATCATATTAATTAATTTATTATATTTAATTCACTCATTATGTTCAATTTAATTGAATATTTAATTGATATGAAACTTATCAATTATTTTGATATTAAAACTTTAGGGTTTGTTCACTAATTTAATAACATATTAGTGACCCCCTTTAATTAATTTTAGTAATTAATTACATAATTATTTAATCACATAATTAATTAATCACATAAAAGGATTTAAATAATCTCGTAAAACTAACTCGTTGCAAATTAAATTAATATTTTAATTAATAAAGATGTGGAAATTCTAGGACATTACATATCATATATATAGTAGTTAATAGGAATTAACTAAAACCTAAAATAAATAGAAAAATAAAATCCGAATTTATATATATTATATTTTAATTAAGTCTTACTTAATTAATATACATATATACAAATTATCCTATTAATTTAAATTCGTAATTTTTAAATACTATCAATCATATTGACATATTTAAAATACTTACAATTTAAATTAATTCCCTTTTAATTACGTTCTAAGTGTGTGACCCTATAGGTTATTATTATGTTGTCAATAATTTTAAAATCATATTATAAAATTATAAACAGTGCGCGACATCTAGTAATGCATCACTGCTACCCAAATAATAATAAGATCGGTGATTCGATACAACCTTTTCGTGACCAATGTTTTAATGTAATTTAATCATTTTAACCTTATATCCTAAATTAAACTCAAGGCATAGAATGTGTCATACTCTTCATAATTTAATCTGAGTTTTCTTGATCAATGAGTAGACTATATGAAACAAATCAATATTTGAGCATGGTCATGCATTTCATAGTCCTACTCAATCAAGAGGCCTATGGATATCACCCCTAATATATAGGAGGGTTAAATTCCATCTAGATCACTCATATTCATCACACGATTCATGATGTACCCAATAATCACCTTTATTGTCCAGCCTATTAAATGTGACATTTGATGATATCAAAGTACACAAATTCTCGTGTAATAATATAGTGACTTCAGGTCGGAGGATCATTACATCATTGTCACTATAAGAATTTCTTATGACACTTTGCATAATGTTCCATGTAGAATTCTCATGGTGGGTCAGTCCAGTACATTGTTCTCTAACATGTACCTATGCATTGACTCAAATATCTCATATATTTATGACCAATGAGATTTGACCATCAGTCAATCCACATACTAGTCGCAATGCATCATTGTTGTCCCATTAACAATGATACTCGACTAGGGACATTTAAGAGCAATGATACTAATTATAATTATATAATCTCATGTTCAAGTCACATACTTAAAGCTATATAATTCGTATCATTATTCTAAGGACTTTTATTATGTTAACATTTATATAACGCAGTAAATGAAATCATAATAAAATAATCCATTTATTCAATCAAATATAATATCAAAAATGTTAAGCAATTACATCAAATAATTAGCCTCTAGGGCATAAACTCTAACAAAGAGTTGTCTATTGCAACACAATATTGCGGTAAGAGATTTGCCTATTGCAATACGGTGTTCCGGTAGTAGTAATTTAAAAATGAATTACGATCGTATGATTTATAAATGTATGGTGTAAAGATGGTAATCATAATTAGACTCATAGTCACCATTTATTATAAATCTACTCGCTATATATATCTTAATTAATCTTGGAAAATGTTTATAAACAATTGAATATTTGTTGTTAGCTGAGCTAAAACCTATCAGCTATTAAAGATCTATAACTTGCAAGATAGAAGCCTTTCGTCTTACGTTGGCGACAAATCCTAAAGCTTAGTCACTTAAACTATGTGGATTGCATTATAATTTAGATACACTATCTAGTTCTTCTTGCGCTCTATAGACTACTTTAGCGATAGGAGTATATTTATTTGAAGTGACTAATTGGTGCAAATTACAACGTGATATACTAAAAATAACTTTCAAAAATGATATAGTTAAAACTAGTTGAGATACAGTTAAAACTAGTCGAGTTGTTTATAAGTTTAATGTCAGAAAAAGAGTATTTTCAACGAGATGACATTATGGCAACGCTAACTTGACACCTACAATATGTTCATCTTACCGCATAAGTTGACATATTAGGGTTTCTAATAAAGTGTTTTAAATTTTTGTTCATACGATTATTATATTTTATTATTGCCAGTCTTCCTTCATACCTAATTTCGATATAGCTATCGAGGTAAAAGATATGATTCTAAGTGGAAACAATTCCAGGAAGAGATGAAGAAATATCTAGATAATAGCAATAGCTTGCATTACTAAATCCATTATGATTTTCTCTTTACCGATAGAGCAATTTCATTCGCTACCACAACCCATTTAATTCTATCCCTCTTTGCTTGGAGAGTTGCGTACTAGAAAAAAAAATGAGGATTCCATCTAGTCCATAAGTTCTCGCTACAGCTACTTTATTATTGTCACCCCTCATCGCACGTACAACTCAATACCCCAACCCAACTTACTCTGGCCCCAAATCCTTCTTTTATATTCCTAGATAAGCGGATTGTGGGAACAAGGGATGATATCTGCTTTTTTTGACTAGATCGACTTCTCTATGTTAGAGACGCATCACAACTCAACCAATTGGTTGCCCCTATTGACATGGTATCAGACTCGTCACAATCTGTTCCCTCCGCCAGTTTGTTTACCTTTGGACACAAATCTCGACGATGGTCATATCGACCGTATTAAAAACAAATAAGGTTTTACCACCTATTCCTTGCCATTGGAAGAATATGAACGAGAAGATCCATCTTAAGATGATAACGTATTATTATACAGTTGGTTACTTTGCTCTATTAAAAATATCTCTATTATCGCTTTAATAAATGCTTGAAATGACAAGATGCAACTGATATAAAATCGGAAGACTAGGAGTTGAACGATGTCTCTTGCTGATATTGACTTTGTGTTAAGGTTTTTGGGATCCTATTTATGTAGCAAGAATAAAAAAAGGTGTTAAACTGCTTTTCATAGTCCACTAGTCCCCATTAGATTGGTTAATTATCAGTGGTCTCTCCCTGCTGGTACTACTAGTCTAGGTTTTCATTCTTTCTAGTGTTCTATAAAGAGAAAGTATAGGGCATACCCCTCTAAACATGGAAGCGTAGGCTTCTTTTCGAGGGGCCAAAGAAACTCGACTGGTAAAGCAACAACCATTATGTGGCATAGAAGGGTTACATCCCGCAGTCGGTCAGGCTCAATGACCGGGAGAAGCAAAACGAAATCAGGATTTAACCGAAAAAGTCTTCAAGTTCCTCTTATTTGACCTGAACCGTTCGATTTAGCCATAAGCAGTTTGAAGAGAGTTTTAACAAGGCTAAGGCAGGGGCTCAAGGGAAGGAGTCGTAGCTACATTAAAGCAAGGAACCAAGGGGGCATAAGGGATAAAATGTGTCATTTTATTAAGAAGAAGACACATATATAAATTGGTGAATCAACTTAAATGGGATAATCGGCTTGATACATTCAGTCAGTCTTAGGGTTAGGGCAAGAAGTTCCTTCTGTCGCTTTCCCTTTCTTACATTAAACATCCTTCTTTCTCTCATCAATCGGTAATTCTTTTTTAACTTTTAGAAATAGGTCTTTCATAAGATTCGATCAAAGAGAGTAACTAAACTCTCATTCCTACCTTTATCGAAAATAGGTAGGTATTGAGAGCAAATTGGTTGATTTTGCTCGAGCATTAAGAGTTTTGGATGAAGCATTTTCTTAAGGAATCTTGTAACTTGACCCGCGTAGATATCGAGTCTAGTCCATCCATATTGCCTTTATAAAATGGAAAAGCTTTTTTCAAGCAGGGTTTAAATGAAGGAGATGATCAAGTTTTTAGTTTCGATGGCTTCTTTCTCCTATAAAGTCGAGAATAATTCTAGATAATCCATCAAAGCCTTTCTTTAAATTTGATCTTAGCCAATGATATATGATTTAAGGGTTAAGAAAAAGATACTCCTCACTTTATGAATTATTAGCCAAATTTATAATTACTAATTTGTGTGGCACTCACAATATGTGTGCAATTAAGATTTTTTTTTTTTTATAATAAAATTTGTAAAACATGGATGATAAAATAAAAGAGAAAAGTTAAGGATAAAATGTGGGAGAGATGTTGCACAACTTCAAGAAAAATGACTATTTATCAAATCGAAGTCAAAAATTTGAGAAAGTTTATCAATGGCCATATCATTAATAAGAAGTAAAATAAGGGTATTCATTAATGATCCAGGCCTTCCCCCAAGAAAACTCTGTTAAAAAGCATGTTATTGGTAGTGAGTAAGAGATGAAAGGAAAAAAGTTAAGAAACCTTACGTTAATGATTGTATTTTGTTTTATGTTCATCCTTTTGTGCTTCGGTTTCAAATTTGTTTTGACAAGTGCCGCAAAGATAAGTTCTATTAACTACATAAACTCTCTTGAAATGGCCTACAATACTTTGTAAGGAAACCCTCGTTTACATTCATAACAATATGATGCATGTACATCTTTTTATCCATATAATTTGAAATATTGATGAAGACAAATAAATGATAAAGAAAGATGATGGACTTAGTAATAAGTAAAGAAGATGAACAAATTTGGAAGATACTCTTTATGGGAAGACATCTGTGCATATATATAAGAATGATTTGGCTTAATGAGTTTGTTAGAGGCAGAGCTACAAAGGGCCGGAAAGTTAGAAGTAATCAGTTGATTAATTAGTTAGATATCAAGGGCTGAGAGTAAAAGCTATTGTCGGTTAACCGTGAAGGGTAGATGGATAACTCGTTTATTTTCTTTTATGGTATTAGAGCGCCGACTGTCGAAAGCTCGGGTAGCTGCTATCATTATGGACCTTGTGTGACTGTGTGTTTGGTCTGACGGGGACATTAAGTATTTAAGTGGGGAATTTGTAACACCCCAATCCCATATTAATATATTCAGTCATGATCTTTTGGGTGAGTTTGTGGTGGGCTAAGATAACCCAAGAAGATATTATTGAGACAACACATTGAGTCTTACTTTGTTATGATTTGATTCGGATTCGAATTTGACCCAGGTATTTTATTTCCTTTGTATAATTAAAGTGAATGTGATTGACAACTTAATGAGTGAAATTCCCATAAATTCTTTACTTTCTCTGTGTTTTTCTCTCTAAATTCCCCAGTAAGCTACATCTATGTATTACACGTATTAGTATTTCCTATAGATTAGTATTATGCTTTTGTAGTACAAAATTAGTTACTTTCCAGGTCACGATATTAGGTGTCAGATTTTACCAATCATGAATCATGATGCCCTGTAAGATAGTGGTTGTTAAAATTTTGTTTCTTTATTTCATGGTGCCCTATTTATTGGTAGTAATGAAATTAAACAATTGATGCCCTGCACTCCCAATAGATTTTATGCAAAGCAACATTTTTTGTCATGGCCATTGCTTATGCACAAGATAATTATAAAGTAGTCATGGTTATCTGTAATGATCGCATCAAATTAGCTTTCGGTAAATTGGGGGCAGATTTTGATGGGGCCAAGTGTTCCAGCATAATGACTAGGCAAACTATGTACGTGGATGGGGATTCATTAGAACGATCAGTTTTATGCCATTAAGGCAGAATTGTTGTTTGTGATGTTGAAGGGACTAATCTCACTGAGACAAAGATTGTTGCTACGATGCCTAAAGGATTACTAAGAGGTTCATATATTCAGAAATTGTACTTGGTGGAATCTTCTTCGACTTCATTTTCATCATCATCTAATGCGGTGGGAACGAGTTGAATTCCGGCGTGTGGAAGAAAGAAGTTTCGAGGAAACTTATGGGGCAATTGGGGTGGGTTCCAAGTGCTTGAAATGGATTTAAGTTGTGGGATTCAGATGAAGGTGAAGAATTTGGGGACAGAGCTCTGTTTTTGGGTCATAATTCTTTCTTCTCTCGAGAGAAACAACCATGGATGTTGCGTTAAGCTGAATTCTATTTACTTTGATGATGATTGTAAAGAAGCTTATTATGATACTGTAGGCGGTGCAAAGATACGAGATCTATAACTTGCAAGATGGAAGATTCACTCCCCACTTTGTTGGCAGATCCTACAGTCGAATCAACCCACCTTTGTGGATTGCACCATAATCTAGATATAGTGTAGGGCATGTGCTGTATAGACTTTTTCTTAAAAAAAATTTTAACAGAGCATATTATTATTCGATAAATCCAAATGGTACAAATTATTTCAGAAGACAAGACGACATCAGGAAATTACATTATTTAGTTGGAAACTAAACCATACTTATAACCATATGAATACTGGGATAGAAGACCCTGGGTCCTTCAAAATGGTGTAATTCTTGTACTTAGATGCATTCACTAGTAATCAGACTCTTGCATCTCATTAAAGTAACGGCCAGAAGGACTGCCATCAGGCAACAAAGCCAACATTGCAGGAGCTCTAGCACCTTCCTCAGGGGTCAATTGTCCTGCCCCGTAATTGATGTCTGTTTGAACATATCCAGGATGAACACAGTTGATTAGGATATTAGGGTATTTCTTCGCCACAAGTTTAGTGTAGGCATTGATGGCAGCTTTTGAAACTTTGTAACCAGCAACTGTAAGAGGCCAACCATTAGCCTTCAACTTATCATCCTTAAAATCTTTTAGAAACCACTGCAAAATGGCGTCTATCTTCTCTTCTGTTAAGTTTTCGACATTACTCAGCTCTGCTTTCACCTCCTCATTGTGGATAAACTGCAAAGGAGTTAAGTGGAAAGAATTAAAGCATTTTTTCTTTTTGCAGATTTTGTATCAGCTTTCATTTGTAGCATTACTTACCAATAATTGTCCAAGAACAGATGTGACATTAACTATTCTTGCCGAATTGGAGAGTTGAAGGAGAGGAAGCAGTGCTTCGGTTACTCTTTTAGTTCCGTAGTAATTTGTTTTGAGACACTCTACTGCCATCTCATGTGTCTCAACCACAACTCCTTCCAATAAGTGAGCATTCTCATCATTTACCAGCACCTCCTGGAAAATCAATAGAAAATTACTACTTTTTTGATGCAGTATGCCCTGGTGAGTAAAGTTCCCATATTCTTCATAATGATCGATGCTATGCCATGCCGATTAGTTTAGTTTAATACAGGAATGTTTAATAAAAAGGAAAGTGTAGTTGAGCAACAATATCTCGAGGATTACTCTGAGTTCTGAATGGAAATCCAAAACATCGTTTATGTTTTGTTGAAATAAGTAGAAGGAAATGAGTGCTTAGATAATATATGTGTTTGTTGTGTTATAGTTTACTTGTTCATAAATATGGAGGCAAATATGTTAAAGTTACAAGTGGGAAGCTATAAGTACTTACAATCCCTGCTCCATCTGCTCCATTTATAATACTTCCAAGTTTTTCCAAGTTTACAGTATATCCACTTTCTCCTGCATTATTAACCTGCATAAAAATTTACAGAAAGCACCAACTTTAGCCTATAAATAGTTTTTGGTATTTCTTGCCTTATCTCCAAGTAGTTGATATCAAAATGGGAAAGAAAAAGAGAAGATGAAAATCTAGAAAAATTATACACTCACTAAAACCTACACGAGCTGATGAATGGCTTTATACAAAATGAGTATGAAAAAATCAAGCTCTCTGAATTTAACTAGACGTATGCATCATAGTGCGCCATCCGTCCACAAAAGGAGTCTTGAAAATTTTGCAAACTTGGTGGATATTTTTGTGGAGTTTTGTTGCTAAAATGAGACTTTTTTTGTGAAACAGAGCGAGTATGAATGTATGTTGATTAATGATCAGTACTATTGTTTATCTTACCAAAATATCAAGTTTCTTGTAGTGGGTTTCGACGAATTTCGCCAAGGAAGCAATGCTTGCAGGATCTTTTACATCTAGGGGATGAAAAACCACATCTGAAAGCCCAGAAGCTTTAAGCTTTTCAACAGCTTCGGTACCATTTTTCTCATTTCTAGCTGTTAATATAACTGTAATTCCATTCGATGCCAGCTTTCGGCATGTCTCAAAGCCAAGTCCTTTGTTCCCCCCAGTCACAACAGCAATTCTGAACATCATAATATAAAAGATTACTACTTTTGGTCAGTTTTAACAGATATATTGCTTAAGATCAATGAAACTCAATATATAAAAATTTACCTTTTCTCTGCCATTCCTTCAATAAAATTTGCCTGAGAGCTTAATTTGTTGCAGTTTTTGGTTCTACCAAAGACGAGATGATAATGCCTAGAGAATGAATATATATGGTTGAGCGTATTTTGTGATGAACCTTTGTTTATTCATTCCCTTTTTATAGTGCATCTGTGACTCGTTGAGGCGGCTTTTTTAAATTATTTAATTTGATGGGTGCTTGACTGCTTTATAAAAGTCTTCAATCCTGCCGTAATTTTTTGCCAGCATTCAGATGGTAATTACCTCCGTCTTCCGTCGTACAATAATTTCAGTTCATGAGTTGTTCTGTTGTAAAAATGAGGAAACAACGAGTACACCATCTCTTAAAAAATAAAAGAAAATGATATATTTTACAATTTTTATGTGTATTTCTTCGTTGCGAGCTGTTATGTGGATGCTATAATTGGTAATATTTTAACGATATATTCTCTTCGTTCTAAATTATATGAACCATTACTTATTTTTGAAAGTCAATTTAAAATATTTTTAAACTTAAAATTGAGTTCTGTCATTAAAACTTATGAAATAATAAAATTTACAGTAAGTAATACTTTTTAGAAAGTTTACAATATTCATCATTGTATTAATTAAAATTAAAATAATTTATGTCAATTTTAAGTTTAAAAATCTCTTAAGTTAATTTTAAAAAATCAATAATGATCAAATAATATGGAACATGAGAGTATTTGGTATAGTGAGTCGACCTTAAAATCATATCATATCTCATGTATTGATTTACATCGCAATCATATTAAACAAAAAAAATTGCAATACATAGCATGATTCAAAAATAAAAATACTCTTTTCGTTCATTATTGACTTTTGAAAAATCAATGTCAAATATTTTTAAATTTAAAATTGAGATAAAAAAAAAATTCGTTTATGTCAATACAATTATGAATATCATAAACTATTTAAAAAGTACTACAAGTTATAAATTTTATTCTTTTTAAAACTTAAATAAATTATGTTAATTTTGAATTTGAAAATGTCTTGACTTGACTTTTAAAAAATCAATAATGATCTTATAATTTATAACGGATGAAGTATAATTGAAGCAATTTTACACAATAATTGTACCTTCAAGAATTGAAGAAAATTTTGTTAAAGGTAACTGAAATTTTAACATGTAAGCAAATATAATTAAGGACTTCTTGATAAAAAAAAACAAAAAAACAAAAAAAAACTATAGAATACATTCAAATACGTATAATTTTGATTATATGAATTCTATTAAGATTTTGCTGAAGCCAAATATAAGAATGAAGTTAGAAGCTTATTTTACACCATCTGTTTTAATGTGATATTCGTAATTTACGTAAGTAATTTTTTTGATGGACGAAGATAGTAATTACTCTCTTTTTTTTCGTTGTATATTACTTTTTCTGTTTTAAAATTAGAGATATAATTAATTTTTGAAATTAAACGACAATTGATTAAATTTTAAATTAATATGATTTTATTTAATTTTAATTGATATAATTATTATAATTATATAATATATAATAAAATTTATTAATTATAAAATTTATTCTAGTCTAAATTTTATGAATTATATTAATTTTATAATTTAATATATCATTATTTTATTTTAAAAATTAAATTATATATTTAATTTTAAAAGGTAGATAGTATAATTAACTTTAGCCATGACAAGTTCTATTGCCTTGCGTTCGCATGCTGTGACATATATAGTCAAGATTATGTTTTTAATGGGGGCCGATGGCTCTAGGACCGCCAGCCCGGTCAATTTCTTCCAGAAGATATGCCCGGCTACTCTGAATTTAAAAAATCAACTCCTCCTCTATGAGGCAAATATTTAACAAAAATTCTTACCTTTTCACACAGAGACTTCTATTTATATTAGTTTATATTGCACATATTATATGTGTGTAATTAAAAAAGTTAAAATATTTAATTAAAATTTAAAAAATATGCATATTAAAAGATAAGAGAGAAAATAAGGATAAAAAATAAGAGAAAAAAATAAAATAATTATTGATATATTATGACAGAGTCTTAAGAAATAATTACTTTCTTCTCTCTCTCCCTTTATAATATTGATAAATTTATAAAAAAATTGAAGTTTGAAAATATATTTTTGTTGTACATATATTTTTAAAAATAATAAGCTATTACTTTATTAACGTAGTATAAAAATAAAATTATGATAATAAATTTTAGTAAATTTTATTATTTTATATTACTATCATTAAAAAATAAATTATTTTCGAAAAACAAAAAAAATTGGCAAGTGTAAAATGAAGAAAATATTTTATTTGTGAATTAAAAGTTGACCCGCATAATGGAGACTATAGAGAGAGCATACTTGATCCGTTGTGAAATTAGAGTCGACTTATTTGACATTCTTTTTAAGCATATTTGGATTTGGAATGATTATTGATTTATATTTTAGAAGAATATTAAGAAAACTTTGACTAACAGATGTTAAAAGGTTAAAACAGTCTTTTTGCCCCTTGTAATTCCAAAGGTATAAAATTAATCCATCCATAAATTTAATTTCAAGAAAAAATCAGATTGTGTTTATGAAAAAAGACCCAAATAATTTGCTTTATTTTGACACTACAAAATACAAAAGAGCTCAAATATTGAAATATGGAGCGCATTCATGATTTTCTTTGATTTATTAACCACAATTAACTCGGCTGATGGGGCCCAACATAATGATTATGACCCAAAAATAATAATTATTCTTTATTCCTCAAAATAAATGTCATAATTTAATTTTAAAGTTAAATTGATCATTTTTTAAAATTAATGATTATATAATTTTCTATAATATATATGTGGAGAGACAATTAATTCTAAGGAATATCAAATTTACATTAAGTTGGTATAAATAAACGTAGTATACGGGTAATAACTTTTTAAAAAATATAATTAAAATTAGTTAAAATATAATTAAAGATAGTTAAATTATTTTTAAGTATAATATCACAAGAAAATCATTTTTAACAAAATTACATATTGTGATCGCTAATTTGACACCCACACGTTTCTCATTTTGCGATATTGGTTGACATTTTCTGAAGTCTTTATTTATATATTTGGTTTTCTAATAGCGTTTTTTTTTTTAAAAAAATCATGCAATTATTACAATTTATAAATATCTTTACTATTTTAGAAAATAGTTCTAGATAGTCTGTCACAATCTTTTATTAGATTTGATCTCAGTCAATGATATATAACTAAGGCTATATTTGTTTATAAAATATATACTTGGGATAGGACCATTTGTATTAATTTAAAATTATTTCCGATTTTTTTATCCCATGATGAGGGATTATTAATCACTTCATGTTGAAATATTAGTCCCATAAAGTTATTTAATAGCTTAAAATGAGAGGGACTATTAATCCCAAATTCATCATGAGATTATATAATTCCTCATAAATAGTCTTAAGAATGATAAAAAATAATCCAAGGATTATTTAAAGGACTATTAATCCCTCATCATAAGATAAAAAAGTCGGAAATAACTTTAAATTAATACAAATAGTCCAATCTCAAATATGCATTTTGCAAACAAACATAGCCTAAGAGTATTATTGTCCAAATATACGTATCACAAATGAGTTTTGTTATATGTAATAATTTATGTAATAATATGTGTAATAATTTAATATAAAAATAATAGATTTTACAATTTTTATATTGAATTATTGTACATATTATTGCATAAATTATTACTTTTAACAAAATTCATCACAAATTTACAATCTTCGGTGTAGTGGGTATTATTGTCATGTCACCTCTGATAGACTCCACGATACGTTTATGTGAGATGATCGTCATCCGAATTGTTCTATTATATCAGTGAGTCACTACACCAAATTTAATATTAATCTCTATGTGATGACGTAAATAATATTAAAAAAAATATTTTCTCGTGTCCCACTTCAGCGGTACTCGTTTTCAGTTATTTTAATTGTTACTGTTCTTTACCATTTTTATTTATATATTTTATTTATTTATTCCTAGTATTCTTTATACAAAATGAACAGCAATATACAGTGCATATGTAACTTCATTAAAGCGGCTTTTTATAATTATTTAATTTGATGGGTGGTGGCTTTACTACTTTGAAAAAGTCTTCAATCCTTATCCTACCCTAATTTTTGCCAGCATTCAGATAGTAAAAAATAACAAATTATTACTCTATTAGTGTTGTAAAAATAAAATTCTGGTGATAAATTTTAGTATATTTTGTCATTTTATATTATTATTATTAAAAAGTGAAGTATAATATTTTTTTTAAAACAAAAAAGTTGACAAATGTAAAATGAAGAGAATATTTTATTTGTGAATTAAAAGTTCAACCACTTACTAATATTGTAATTGATGTTAGGTAATGAAATTCATTTATAATTAGTTGTACTGATCTACTACTATTTTAGATTCAAAAGCAATGACTCTTCCCTTACAATTCATAAATTGTCCGTGCTAGAAACCAAACCTCTCTTCAAAACAAGACCATTTTATTTGACTGAATACTTTATTCTGTAACACACTTTATTGTACATGGCTAATCCAAAGTCTCTAAGTTAACTGCGTAACATTCATTTTCATATCTATCATCACTAATCTGAAATCGTACTATAAAATTTATTTAGTTTGAAACTAAACCATACTTGCAACCATTTCAATACTGGGACAGAAGATTCTCCTAATTCCTTCAAAATGGTTTAGTTCCCTGTACTTGGATGCATTCATTAGTAATCCGATTCTTTCATCTCATGAAAGTAACGGCCAGAAGGACCGCCATCAGGCAACAAAGCCACCATTGCAGGAGCTCTAGCACCTTCCTCAGGGGTCAAGGGTCCTGTCCCATAAGTGATGTCTGTTTGAACATATCCAGGATGAACACAGTTGATTAGGATATTCGGGTATTTCTTCGCCATGAGTTTAGTGTAGGCATTGATGGCAGCTTTTGAAACTTTGTAAGCAGCTGATGTAAGGGGCCAACCATTAGCCTTCAACTTATCATCCTTTAAATCTTTTAGAAACCACTGCAAAATGGCGTCTATTTTCTCTTCTGTTAGGTTTTCAACATTACTCAGCTCTGCTTTCACCTCCTCATTGTGGATAAACTGCAAAGGAGTTGAGTGGAAAGAATTAAAGCATTTTTTCTTTTTGCAGATTTTGTATCAGTATTCATTTGTTGCATTACTTACCAATAATTGTCCGAGAACAGATGTGACATTAACTATTCTTGCTGATTTGGAGAGTTGAAGGAGAGGAAGCAGTGCCTCGGTTACTCTTTTGGTTCCATAGTAATTTGTTTTGAGACACTCTACTGCCATTTCATGCGTCTGAACCACAATTCCTTCCAATAAGTGAGCATACTCATCATTTACCAGCCGCTCCTGGAAAAACAAGCAATAGAAAATTACTACTTGCAAGTTCCTATATTTTCCATAATAATCGATGTTTAAAACAAGAATGTTTAGTCAGTGTAGTTGAGTAACAATTTCTCGAGGATTAATATTATGAATGGAAATCCAAAACATTATTTAGAGTATATAATGTGTTTTTTATGTCACAGTTCACTTGTTCACAAGTATGTTAAAAGTTACAAGTGGGAAGCTATATAAATACTTACAAGCCCTGCTCCATCCGTAATACTTCCAAGTCTTTCCAAGTTTACAATATTTCCATTTTCTCCTGCATTATTAACCTGCACAAAAATATATAGAAAGCACCAACTTTAGCATATGAAATGGTTTCTGGTATTCCCTTGCCTTATCTTCAAGTAACACCCCCCAGAAATCTGTAAGCTTAAATAAGCAGAAGGAAAAGTAAAAGGATAGAAAAAGAGAAGATGAAGGTCTAGAAAAAAATATACAATAACATACACCTGCACAGGTTGATGAACGGCTGGCTAGACACAAAATTAGTATTAACAAAATCAAACTCTCTGAATTTAACTAGAAACTTGCATCATAATGCTACATCTGTCCACAAAAGAAGTCCCGTTACGGATATTTTTGTGGAATAATTTTTTTCTGTTATTAAAATGAGACTCTCTTTGTGGAACAGAGCGAATATATATGTATGTTGATTAATGATTGGTACTTTTGTTTATCTTACCAAAATATCAAGTTTCTTGTAGTGGGTTTCGACGAATTTCGCCAAGGAAGCAATGCTTGCAGGATCTTTTACATCTAGGGGATGAAAAACCACATCTGAAAGCCCAGAAGCTTTAAGTTTTTCAACAGCTTCGGTACCATTTTTCTCATTTCTAGCAGTTAATATAACTGTAATTCCATTCGATGCCAGCTTTCGGCATGTCTCAAAGCCAAGTCCTTTGCTCCCCCCAGTCACAACAGCAATTCTGAACATCACAATATAAAAGGTTACTACTTTTGGTCATTTTACAGATATATTGCTTAAGATCAATGAAACTCAATATATAAAAATTTACCTTTTATCTGCCATTCCTTCAATAAAATTTGCCTGAAACCTTAATAAAGACAGGATGATAATGCCTAGGGTTCAGTGTATTGTGTGATGAACCTTGGTTTATTCATTGCCATTTTATAGTGCAGATGTTGCGGCTTTTTTTAATTATTTAATTTGATGGGTGCTTGGCTACTGTATAAAAGTCTTCAATCCTACCATAATTTTTGCCAGCATTCACATACGATTAATTTGTCAAGTACATGAGTCGAAGTTCTATTGAAAAAATGAGGAAACAACACTCGCCTAAAAAATACGCTTTTAATTATAAAATTAATATTAATTTAAAAAAATTCAAATTTCAAATATTTTAAAATTGAGATGAATTCGTTTAATTTATGACAATATAATTATGAATAATAAACTACTTAAAATATTAATATTAATTGTAGACACCCAAATTTTGCGCTCCTCTACTAACCCTGGCAGGAGGGCAAAGTCGTCACTTGACCCGACATGCGAAAAAGGAAGGTGGACCCCAACACAAAGCCACCCCAACGACTTACGGTTAAATCCGTCACAGCAGACAACGAGCATCAGGCAAGGCAAACAGCTGATCCAGAAGAACCTGATTGGATCACCAAAGACGACAAATGACCACTACGCTTACGAGGTTCGGGGGTCTCGCTCCCCGGTGAGCGAGCGGCTGCCCAGCTCGCCGGTGAGCTGGCGGGGGTGGAAAGGGGGCAGCGCCCCCTGAAAGCCAGGCACAATTATCAAATTCTATATCAAGTCACAGCCCTCCGAACTAGCCTCCCAGAACAACATGACACGTTTCACAGGGATTTCCGGATTGCAAAAATACAGCCTTCCAAAATAAAACCGCAGAAATTGGCGAATTAAGACCGCGTGGCACGAAAATCGAGAAAAACAAGCCAGACAGCCACGGATGCATCTGCGGCCAACGACTTTCGAGGTTTCGCACGGCTCGAGGAGACGGCACACGACAACCGAGGAAACGGCGCAGGCGGCTTGCCGCCCAGCCGCAGATGGATCTGCGGCCAGCCGCAGATGCATCTGCGGCTGCCTAGAAATGCCTATAGAGCGGCCATTTCCACCCGAGAGCAAAGGAGAGAAAAAAAGTTAGAATTTTGGAGAGAGAAAATCGCGAGGAAGAAGAAGAAGGGGCTCGGGTTGGAGAAAATTTAGGGGAAATCTCACTTTCTTTTGCTAGATAGTTGTATATTCTTGTGGGTTTGATCAATCTTGGAATATAAAGCTTGTTCCGGGGTATCGCAAGGTGAAAATGGGTGTTTGTTTTGAATTTTTCTTGTTTATATAAATGTGATAATATTATGTTTTGGGTTTGTGTAGTATAGTTGTTGTTGTAATGGTGATGATCCGTGGATTAGGGGTCGTTTAGCGAGGGTTCCATCGGAACGTAATTCCTCCTAACGCCCCGATGACATCCGTACGGTGATTTTTCGCTCGTTGTGGTAATGAGTAATGCGTAGTTTTGATTTGGGTGATATTTGGGTTATGTAGTGCGATATCGAGGTTTAATATTGTTAGATTTGGTTTATTATTGGTTATGTAGCTATTTGGACGATTGTGAGCCTAGGGAGGAGATCCTAGTGGTCGAATCCCGAGGATGGACGTTTTGGGTATATGTAATCGTGATATAGGGTCCATGTATGTGTATTTTGTAAAATCGGGCCTTAAAATGACACAAAGTCGTGTTCGGGTTAAGGCCCCGTGATAATAATAAAATATGTGATTGTGGGTGTTTGTGGTTGTCTGGATGGCTCACATGCCCATGGATAGTCCCGACACGTTTTGGAATGTTTGTTTTAATTTACGACACGAAAAAACGGTTTTCCAAAATAAGGCAAACGATGCAGATTTTCTAAAAGTGATCAATTTAGGATATTAGATTCACGAGGTTTAAAGGTTAAGTGTTTTGGCAAACTTTAATCCATGATTGATGAATAGGCTTTAGTTGGTTTTAAAACGTCACAAAAAACGATTTTGCAAATAAATAAATGTTTCATTAAACTTTGTGCATAGGGTTAAAGAGTTCTAGAAGTTGCCCTCGTTTTATTTATATTAACTGTTAGAAGGCAATGTATGGTCTCGATTCCTATTTGACAAAAGTTTAAAACTATTGTTTTCTAAAATGACATCTAAATAAAAAACCCTCAACGCTTTCGAAATTAAAATCAATCTTTCTTATAAAAAGCGAAGCCTCGTCATTTGGGTCAAAGAACGTCCAAAACACTTTCCAGATAAACACTTTTGCCATATAAAATAAAAGCAAACTTGTTATGCAAAACGCACCACAAACGTCCATTTAGGCACACACACACACACACACCTTTTAGGATTAAAAAAAGGATAAGAAAACATCGAGATTGCGGTAACCGTGTTTCACGGAAGTCGGGGGTGCCTAACACCTTCCCCTCGCTTAAGCAAGCCCCCGAACTCTATGAATCTCAGTTTGCGGATCAATTAACTCGGAGTCACATATGAGCCAGCGATTACAAAAAAACTAAATTCGGATGAGTTGGTACATACATTTCAAATATACCAACTGGCGACTCTGGTCAATTGGCTCATACAGAAATCGATCTTTCAAAAACCCGTCGACATTAAGCCGACCCTTTTCAAAATCACATTTAATTTAAAAGGCTAAAATTGGAAATGGACAATTTATTAATAAAAAACGAGACGGCGAAAATCCCGGCGTCGACATTAATATTACAATTATGAACGATCGAATAATATTTTATTAAGAACATTAATATAATTAAAAAATTAATATTAATATAATTATGAATAATAAACTATTTAAAAAGTTAATATTAATATTTTATTAACTTAGCCATGACAAGGTCTCTTGCGTACTTGAACCGTTGTGGAATTAATTAATTAATTAGAGCCGCCTTGTTTGACATTCATTTTTAAGCATATTTAGATTTGAATATATATATATATATATATCTTGTCCATGCAAAGATCTCTCTCCCCTTGTCAAAGGATCGAATTCATTTAATTAGGGATGTTATAAACCCATTTCATATTTTTAAAATTTAAACTTATTTTAGAACAAAATTAATTTGCTTTGTTTTGTTTGACAATGGAAGTCAGACGTTGAAATATGGAGCCCCTTCATCATTTTCTTTGATTTATCATCCACAGTTGACTCAGCTGACGGAGCCCAACATGATCAGACTTGACCCAAATAATTATTACTCTTTAGACCGCAAAATAAATGTCTTAACTTAATTTTTAAAATTAAATTGATCATTTTTTAAAATTAATGGTCATAACAAATTACACAGAATTTATTATCAACTCTAAAGTTCGAAATTTTGAAAATTTTAATAAATGTGCTTACATATTTAACCTAAAAATAGTCTATTTAGTTATATAAGACAAATTCATATATTCATTGGGTGGTGGATGGCGGATGGCGGGTGGCGGGTGGGTGGTGGGCGGTGGGGGGTGGAGAGTTGGGGCGGCGGGAAGTAATTGCTCAATATTTAATAGTTCAAAAAAAAAAAAATTGAATATAATGCATTTGCGAGACCCACCGAAAACGCATTCAAGTTAAAAAAATAAATAAATCAATTCTTATATTTAAAAAACATATTTAGTTGATTGAGTTAATTCAAATGAGTTAATTTTTTATTTTTTATTTTATTTATTTCATTTTTCAACACCAATTTTTTTTTCTTTTTTTCTTTCTTTTTGAATAGAATAATCCAAACTTTATCGGCACATACATTCACAACTTTAATAGTTATATTGAATAAAAAATATATAATCGTTCATATTTTTAAATTCACATAACTGAATATTTTTCTCTACATTATTTATAAATATTCACCATCATAAAATCTACATGTATTCAATATTTCTCAACAGCATAAGTGTTGTGTTTAAATTTTATAAAAATACGCACAAGTACATGAATTTATTATAAAATAATTTACACAAAGTACGTGATCAATCTCGGGAGGAATATTGAAAATTAATTGAATCTAAATTATATCTATTTCTACTCTAGTTAATGAAAAGTGAATGTTGAAGTAATTAAAACTTAAACAAGATTAACATGTAATGAAAACTAATTAAAATAACTAACTCAATGGAAAAAAAAGTTTTGATGTTTGGAATTCACAAATATTAACTATGTTGTCTTATTATTCATTATTAATTCCGGAATAGCAATTTAAAAATCAATTCAATAATTTCTTAAGTTTTTTTTCAATTAAGTGCATAAAAATATTTCTTTTGTAAATTTTTATTTTCAAGGCTTAATATATAATACCAAAACATTATTTCTATCCACTTTTTGAAAAACATACGATCTAAGTTCTTAATTTTAAATCAGAATTCAAATTAAATTAAATTAATTACAATTATTTTAAATACTTGATATTATGAATAAAATAATTTAATTCAAATTAATCAATAAGAAATAATAAAAATTATTAACATTAAAATCAATTTAAAAAATTATAATAAATTTTCAGATCATACATAATTAATATCGCTTCATCCTTCACTTCAAAATTAAATTATAAACCGACATGATGCAAGGCTAAATTGTTTGGATTCTCCTGTTTCGCCACCAAGCTGCTGCTTTGAAGCTTATGCTTATGTGCTGCGCTGATGCAGTGGTGACACAGCTGCTGCAGCCATTTTCCTCATGCCAACGTGATGCTTCCTTTAATAATGATGCTCTCCCGCATCTTTTTCTCTTACCAACTCCTCTCTGCTTATCTTCTTTGTATTTCCTATCCTTTCGACTTTTCTTTTCCTTACTTTATCTTTTCCTTTTCTTCGTCTTTCTAATCTCCTGACTAATCTTTTCTTCCAATTCATTTACCCTCCGCCACATTGCAGCATGTCTTCTTCTTGGGCCTACTCTTGAATTCATAATTGGGCTTTTTAAATTTTCATCACCTGATCCACTAAAATAAGTTTAATTACAATAAAATTAATATAAAACTAAATTAATAAATTAATTTTAGAAGAATTAAATATATAAATAATATGCTCATTAAATACTCTCGAACCTAGATTTTGCTAGTTACCTCGAGCAAAATTATAACTAACCTATTTTCGTAGGAAACAAAATTATACTTAACATGTGCAATAAGTTTTCAAACTCAAGTGGACTCATGAGGATTTACAGTGAACATATCCACAAAATTTAAAATAAAATCTTTTTGAGTTAAATTAATTATGAAATCGAAAGAAAACTTCTAAGTATTCATGAGCATTACACATGAATAAATTTAAAATCACACTTTCATCTTATCAAAAATACTACATGTTCATTTAAGACAACATCTTTTATAAAATTAATTTCACATAATGCATGTATGTGTATATCTAGGGACTTTTACCATGAAAATCAAGCAAACTCATTTTTTTTTTTTTTTTTATATATATTTTTTATTCTTAATTTGTGCAATGTTTATTTTTTTTAGGGTTTTCAGAGCTAGCATATAACGAGTGTTTGACCAATGTCTCTCAAACCAAATGACTTTAGAGCACTAAGTATAAAAACACCCTTAAAAACTTACTAACTCAAGTAATAAATACTACAAAAATAAATTAGTCAAGCAACTTATATCTTTTATATTTTTCAACGTGAATATTTATGTGTCATGAAACTTGAATTCCCAATTATTTCATTTAATGGTCATGAAGCTTGAATACCTAATTATATCATTTAATAGACATTTAAACGGTTATTTATTATTTATTATTAGTTTTTTTTATAGTATTCTTCCCAATACATTATCTTCAAATAGGAGTTGCCGGGTATCGGGTAAAATTGTACTCCTTTTTATTAAAATAAGAATATTATCATCCAAATATGTGTCACAATTCTGTTACTATTGTTTCCCCAAAAAACTTTTGTTATTAAAATTAATTCTTAGAGAGAAGTGGTATTTTTATATAATATTTTTATATATAAATTATTGTTATAAATTTATAACTATAATTAAAATTATCTTTACAGACTTATAAAATTATAATTACATTTTTATATAAAAATATCAAAAAAAACACCTATGAAAATATGAGTTTCCTTCTTAAATTGATATTCAATCGGAACGGCAAAAGTAAAACTAAAAACCCCTTCGTCCCTATTTCACCCGCAACCTTAAACCCTAAAAACCCTACCACTCTTCCCCTGTCACTTCCATAGTTACAGAAATGTATTCCATTTTCCTTCGAGAACGTTCCAGAACCCTTCCTCACCTCCTCCAATCTCTAACCTTCGTCCGCTCCATGGGCGGCGGTCCACGGACATTCCCCGGCGGCATTAACAAATGGCAGTGGAAGCGCCTCCATGAAAAGAAAGCCAAAGAAAAAGAGAAAAAACTTCTCGACCAGGAGAAACAGCTCTACCAGGCCAGAATCCGATCCGATATCCGTTCCAAACTGTCCGACCCGCAAAAGTCCAACCAAAACCAACATAATTACAGCCCCATCTCCCCCCAAGACCACATCAAAGTCCTAGCCGATCGCTTCATGAAAGAAGGAGCTGAAGATTTGTGGAACGAAGCCGACGGCCCAATACAATCTCCGGCATCCCAGCAGCCGAGCCGAGCAAACGCTCCACCCATTGATCTGCAGAAGATAATTTCCGGTAACAGGAATTTAGCTAGTAATCGTAAGAGTGGCGGTTCTGGAAATTTGAGTAATTGGTCAAAATCTAGGCATTATTCAGTTGCTACAAGTTATAGAAAGAGGCCCTCGAGGTATAATTTTCGAGGAAATGATAGTTCCAGTAGTGAGGATGATGATTCGGATTCTGAGGTGGAGGGAAATTTAGTGAGGAAGGATGTGAGGTGGCCTAGGTTTGGCAGGAGTGGGACGGAATTAGGAGAGAACAATGAAGAGGAGGAAATGGGAGGAAAGAGCAATGCGAAGAAAACGATGAGTAGTGCTGCATTGGGTAATTATGATAAAAAGATAAAAAAGCGATTGCCTTTACAGTTTTTGGATGATGAGGGTGATTTATCTCAGCACATTGAGATGATTAGGAAAGAGTTTAGCAAGAGGAATTTGGAAAATGATGGGGCAAAAGCTGATGATGAATCAATTCTTAGTGAGAAAAGGTATACAATGTCATTTTTAGTATTTCTCCGGGTGTGGTGAGGTTGTATCTTGAAAGTTTTGTGTTTTGAATTGTTCGAAGTAATGAATTTTCTGGCAGGTTTGATGAATGTAACGCATCTCCATTAACTGTCAAGGCCCTTACTTCAGCTGGCTATGTTCAAATGACCAAGGTGCAAGAGGCTACACTGTCTGCTTGCCTTGAAGGTATGTCAATTGTTTTTGTTGGACGTGTATATCAATGATTTGTTCATAAAACCATCTCTTCTTGCCTTGACCTTGGTTGTGTTTTTCTTACCCCTGTAATATAGCATGCGGTACTGACCAGTGTGACCTGTTGCGTTTAATCTTTCATTAGATTGTTATATTCCAATCTCAATCATCTTACATTGTGTTATAAACATTAGCTTATGGTTTGACCATTATAAAATTAAAAATGAATACTTTATTTATTATTATGTGTAACAGGAAAGGATGCTTTAGTCAAAGCTAAAACTGGCACTGGCAAGAGTGCTGCCTTTTTGGTATATATCAAGTCCATTTATGTTTTTGTACCTTAATTTGTGATTTCCTACAAATTTGTTCTTCCAGTGGTGGTGTTAAACACAAACAGCTTCCTGCAATTGAAACAGTTCTGAAAGCTTCAAGTAGCAAGTCTCAACGGATTTCACCAATATATGTTCTTATATTGTGCCCCACAAGAGAACTTGCAAGCCAGATAGCTGCAGAAGCTAATGTATTGCTTAAGCACCACGATGGCATTGGCGTCCAAACTCTAGTAGGAGGAACGCGGTTCAAAGTTGATCAGAAGCGTCTAGAATCAGATCCATGTCAGGTATATTATATTGTTTTACCCAACTTATCAAATAAAAGAAAATATTTTGATGTTCTGCTTAATTCCTTGTAGGAATCAACTTCCTAGTGGCAATCAACTTCCTTCAAATAGATCTTTTAGATAAATTTCTCTTTCCTTCATTGGATTTGACTTGCACACCAAGATTGTTCCATCTCCTTCCTTTTTCTTATCGGAATCTTCTTGGATATGTCCTTCCATGAATTTTATTATTAAATATTGCTTGATCACCAAGATTTTGACTTTATGATAACAAAATATTAAATCCTATAAAATAAAATAAAACAAAACATATTGATTAAATAGACTAATATAATAAAAAGGACAAAATTAGAGATAATAAAATGCATGAATAATGAGTCTATCAAATAACCCCATACCTAACTTTTGCTCGTCTTCGAGAAAAACAAAAACAAAATATAATAAAACAAAAACTAAACTACTCAATTTTCGTAGAAAACACAATTACACTTGGCATGTGCAATAAGCCTAAATCTCAAAGTTACCCCAAGTGAATGAGTTGTGTCTCGTGAGTGTTTAAAGTGAATATACCCACAAAATTCAAGAAATAAAATTATTTTGACAAAGTATGAAATTGAAAAAAAACTTCTAAGCGTCTATAGGCATTATACATAAACAAAAATCAAAATCACATTTTCACCTTATAAAAAATACTATATCTTCATTCTAGACACCATCTTCCATAAAATTGAATCTATGTGATATATGTATTGTTTATATGATGTAGCTCTTAGTAGTGACTTATACCATGAAAATTAGTCAAACTCATTTTTTTCTTTTTTTTCTTTCATTTTTTACTCTAGACTTGTGCAATGTCTTGTTTTCTTAGGCTTTTCATAATTACTCATGTAAGAGTGTTAGACCAATGACTCACAAACCAGTTGGCTTACCAACTCAAGTAACAAAGGCCACAAAACTAGACTAGTGAAGCTGCCTATTTCCATCATACTTTTTTGTTTGAATATCGATGCGTCATGAGACTTGAATACCCAGTTATTTCGTTCAAAGGATATTAAAGTAATTATTCTATTTTTAACTGTTCTCGCATTTTTTCAATTTTTTTTTTAAAGAAATTGCTCGAATCATAGTTTCACACTCCACAACTAAAAGTTAGTGCAAATGTGTAGTGCAAAGTTTCTTATGAGTCTTTATTTTACTTAAGATGGTGTTTTAATTTAGAATTTTGTATCTTATCAAAGGTTTAAAAGTTATAAATATTTTATTTCTGCTCAAAATTCTTGTTCCACCACCACATACACTCGTTAGAATTAATCCAATTCATAAATAATCAAACAAAATTTTCAATTTTTTCCCTTTTTTTTTAATTTTCAATTTTTTTAGTTTCCTAAAAAAAAAGAAAAATAAATAAACAAAAAACTAATAACAAAAAATACAAAACTCCCCCCCCCCCCCAAAAAAAAATCCCTAAATTATGCATTGTCCTCAATATATGCAAATGAAAAATAAAACAAAGATGTGAAAAAATTGTAACCTTGTATGTGGGGGCATTATATTGCAAAAATGTTGTGAGAAAGAAAACGAATGAACATGCTTACTAATTTCAAATAACCTAAAACACATGCAACGATAAAAGAGTGATGCAAATGGGTAAATGAGTGCGGACTTTTTATGATTTTCAGGAGGTTTAGGAATTTGAAAATAGTCATAATTTTTATTAGAATTATATTAAGAATTGACCTCAGGAAAACATTCACTAACATGTCCAGAGGATGAAAGAATTGGTTTAAATGCATGTTCTAGTTGTTAGGGTTTCAACACAGTGAAAGCAGCGGAATTTAAAAAAAATTTCGAAACCCTAAGACAGGATCCAAGCGAAAACAGATTAATCAGAGGTTTAGATTATTTTACCGATTATCTGAGATGGACAGCAGACGATTGAATTCTGGAACAGCTTCGAATCTTCAACACAATCCAGCGACTGCGTCTCTACGGTATCCACACGAACGCTCCGCGAATCGTTCCACGATCTGCAGCAAAAGGAACCGCGGTACTAGCCACCAAGATCAGGATTTCCCAATTATTTTTCTCTCTAGCCTCTTTCTGAAAGCGGCTAGGGTTTTTAGTTTTTCCTTATGTGACTTTTAGACTACTGATATATCATATATATAGTAGTTAATAGGAATTAACTAAAACCTAAGAAAAATAAAATCCGAATTTATATATATTATATTTTAATTAAGTCTTACTTAATTAATATACAAATATACAAATTATCCTATTAATTTAAATTCGTAATTTTTAAATACTATCAATCATATTGATATATTTAAAATACTTACAATTTAAATTAATTCCCTTTTAATTACGTTCCAAGTGTGTGACCCTATAGGTTATTATTATGTTGGCAATAATTTTAAAATCATATTATAAAATTATAAACAGTGAGCGGCATCTAGTAATGCATCACTGCTACCCAAATAATAATAAGATCGGTGATTCGATACAACATTTTCGTGACCAATGTCTCAATGTAATTTAATCCTTTTAACCTTATATCCTAGATTAAACTCGAGGCATGGAATGTGTCATACTCTTCATAATTTAATCTGAGTTTTCTTGATCAATGAGTAGACTATATGAAACAAATCAATATTTGAGCATGACCATGCATTTCATAGTCCTACTCAATCAAGAGGCATATGGATATCACCCCTAATATATAGGAGGGTTAAATTCCATCTAGATCACTCATATTCATCACACGATTCATGATGTACCCAATAATCACCTTTATTGTCCACCCTATTAAAGGTGACATTTGATGATATCAAAGTACACAAATTCTCGTGTAATAATATAGTGACTTCAGGTCGAAGGATTATTACATCATTGTCACTATAAGAATTTCTTATGACACTTTGCATAATGCTCCATGTAGAATTCTCATGGTGGGTCAGTCCAGTACATTGTTCTCTAACATGTACCTATGCATTGACTCAAATATCTCATATATTTATGACCAATGAGATTTGACCATCAGTCAATCCACATACTAGTCTCAATGCATCATTGTTGTCCCATTAACAATGATACTCGACTAGGGACATTTAAGAGCAATGATACTAATTATAATTATATAATCTCATGTTCAAGTCACATACTTAAAGCTATATAATTCGTATCATTATTCTAAGGGTTTTTATTATGTTAACATTTATATAACGCAGTAAATGAAATCATAATAAAATAATCTATTTATTCAATCAAATATAATATCAAAAATGTTAAGCAATTACATCAAATAATTAGCCTCTAGGGCATAAACTCTAACACTAGTTTAGTTGACTTATATGCAGTGGATCTAAACATCTAATATAAACTTTATCTAAATATTCATATTCATTCCAATTTTGATTAAGGTGATTTAAGAAAAAATCAATTGGGTCATTCCCAACCATGAGGCTATTTTTATTCATTTCTTGGGTCATAGACAATTCTTGGATCATGTTTACTTTAATAGGTTGATCCGAAAAATCACTATTTTGTTTTATAGGAAGAATTCTTTCTGGATATAGAGCTTTAGGCTTTTTCAGCAAACTCATTAAATGTGACATGATCAGTTTTGGGCATAGACTTATAATTTTTAGACTACTCAAATTGGTTTGACTCAAAGTGTGAAGAATTGAATCCAAGATTTTCATTTTTCCCATTATTTCTACAATCATTATGATTTTCAAGATTATGCTCGTCCTCACTAGAAAATTCACGCATCTCTTGTTCATTTATTATGATGGCTAACTGACTCATTTGAATTTATAGACGAGATATGGCTTGATTAATATTTTGCATAAAATTAAATTGATCTTCCATTAGAATTTCCATGCTTTTTTCGAATGTGCTTAATCTTTCCTCGTCTTCATTTGACAATTCTTGAAGATATTGAGGTTTTGGATATGAATATGAATTCAGATAAGGGTTTTGGTAAGCTGAAAAAAATTGATTTACTTGGCGTGCGTTAAAATTTTCATAGGGTTTTGTGAGTCCAAGCAAAATTATTATTTCAACTAAAGTAAGACCACTAAACAAATAAGCAACTAACACAAAAAATAAAAATAAAAATAATAAAAATAAAATCCTATTTATATGGTTAATCAAAATAAAATCTAGACAGTTCTTAACCGTTCTCAGTTACACAGTAAAGGTCACCAAATTCGAAATTAATCACACTACTAGCTAGGTAAGTATAAGAATGGTGGGAATTTCTCTATGTATGGTGACTAATGAAATAACCACACGTTCTTAAGGCGTTTACCTTATAAACCATTTACCTAGACACCAGTAGTTTGATTAATTTAAAATTTGACTTCTTCTTGGAGTCCCTTGTCCTAATTGAGCTCGAAATTCGTAGGAGCTCGAAATTCGTAGGGGCCAATGTTACTTAATTTTATGAAGGTCGGATTATGCAAGATGAAAGTTGGTTCTTTGTGGGCCAAGGAAGAGTGACGAAATCCCCATCTTATCTTGTTATGAATTTGTGCCCTTAAAGTCTAATTAAATATGATAATGCACAAATAAAAAAAATAAAACTATAAACAAATAAAGTGTCCTAAAACTATTTGAATTAATACAAAAGTAGAAATTGGGTACTCTTTCCTCCAGCAATCACCAAAGTTTATAATTGACGAAAATAAATAAATAAATAAAAATATAACCAAGATGTGGTTTATGTGAATGAATGCATAAATGCAACAATTAGTTTTCTAACAATTTAAAACTAAAATAAAACTAAACTACTATTTTTTAGTTTTTTTTTATAGTAAAGATACAAAAGACTGGGAATAGCGCAGCAATAAAATATTTATCTTTTCACACCTTAAATCCGCTTCGATAATCTTAAAAAATTAAAAATATATATATTAGAGCTAAAAACTAATTTGAAGAAATAAAAATTAATTAATAAAAAATTAATTCTAATCCCCGGCAACGGCGCCAAAACTTGATGTGATAAAAATATGCAACTGCAAGTGCACATTGTCAAATTGAATAACTGGCAAATACAAGTCGAATTCACAGAGACTAGATTAATTTTCAAATATCCTTGGTACTTATTTCAGGTGAATTAGAAATAAAGATGGATAAATAAATAACTACAATTAAACACTAATCAAACTAATTAGAAGATGAAAATTAATAATAAAGAAGCAATTTAGGAATCCGAATTCATTAAACAATAAATATAACAAATAATACAATCTCTTCTATTTTTATAACTCAAATTACGCCACTAATTTGGTGTATATAATTTGGAAAATAAATCAGTTAAGTACAATTAAAATTAACTATAATTTTGATCTCCCTTCCCTTTAATTTAGTTTTTTTATTATTAACTTGGGCAAGTATAGAATATGAAAATTTAAGAATTAAGTAAAACCCATCAAAACTTCTTGAGCAATCATGAATTATGAAAAACTCATATCTTAACAATAATATATCAAAATCTCTTCATTAATTTAAAGTCACATAAGAAATATAAAACGAATATATTTCAATAACGAAACATGAAGACGAAATCAATTAAACATTAAAGCACTATTAATATAAGAGATGAAAAATATTATGATGAATATTTATATAATTTCATCTCCATCTTAGATCTAAAAAATTAACTAGACATTAAAATAAATAAAACAATTAAAGTAAAGAAGAAGAAGATTAGACGTAAAATAAGAAAACTCCCTATATTTAAGATCATTGAATGAGCGTAAAATGAAAAAGTAATTTAATTCTACTCCTAACCTAAACTAATACATAAACTAATCTAATCTAATACAATACATCAAAATCTCTCTTGCTACTCCTCTATTTATAGGCATCAAGGCTTCAATTAATTCGTTGTAGGAATCAACTTCGTAGTAGGTATCAACTTCCTTCAAATATATCTTCTAGATAAACTTTCCTTTCCTTTATTGGATTTGACTTGCACTCCAAAATTGTTCCACTTCCTTTCCTTTTTCTTGTAGGGATCTTCTTGGATATTTCCTTCCATGAATTGGAGTATTAAATACTGCTTGATCGCCAAGATTTTGACTTTATGATAACAAAATATTAAATCCTACGAAATAAAATAAAACATATTAATTAAATAAACTAATATAATAAAAAGGACAAAATTAGGGATAATAAAATGCATGAATTATGAGTCTATCAGGTTGGTATCAAAATATGCTAGTCTTTCCACTACTAGAGACCGATAGAAATTTAGAATTTATGAAAAGTTCCTACTGTTGCCTGTTAATTAATGCAAGAAGCTTAAAACTTTTCTTCGTATACTGTTTTTGCATAACATATTCTTATAAATAAATAAATTAACTTTTCCAGATTATAGTTGCGACGCCTGGTAGATTGTTAGATCACATTGAAAACAAGTCTGGCTTCTCGGCACGTTTAATGGGATTAAATCTGCTTATACTTGATGAGGCCGATCATTTACTAGACCTGGGATTCCGCAAGGATATGGAGAAAATTGTTGATTGTTTGCCCCGTCAAAGGCAGTCTTTACTTTTTTCTGCTACAATTCCAAAAGAGGTTAGTATTTTACCTTTGTTACTAAATTTTGGTTTTCAGTATATATCATCAAACTCTCAAGTATTTTGGTTTCATTGAATTTTTAGACATCAATCGTTCTAATTTTCGTGTTCCCGATTTGCAGGTTCGCCGAATATCTCAACTTGTTTTGAAAAGAGAACATGCTTACATTGATACAGTTGGGCTGGGTTGTTTAGAAACTCATGTTAAGGTATATCGTAGTAATAATATTTGTCAATTTCTAATTAGGATAAGTTCTAAGCTTTTTTTGCCCTTTTATGCAACAAATGAAGGTTCATACTACTAGGGCTTTATATAACTAGTGATATGTCTAAGTTTCTAAAGCTTAGTTGTATTTATCCCAATATTTGAGGTACTTATGAGTTGTGTAGAATCACAAGCTTATACAATTGTTACTTGGTGATAGCACAGTTTTTGTGGAACTAGTTTTCACACTCATTGTTTGATAATTCATTAATGCAGGTTAGGCAGTCTTATCTTGTTGTACCACATGAACAGCATTTTCAGATAGTGCACCATCTTTTAAAGGAACATACCTCACAAGAGCTTGATTATAAGGTATGACGTTCTAGAGTCCGGATTTATCTATTTTTTGTTTATTTTTTTTAATTTTATTTCCAACCAATCCAGGAAACCACACTCTGATGACGTCCCTTGTTTACTTTTCCTTTCATTAGGTTATTGTTTTCTGTACAACTACAATGATGACGTCCCTCATGTTTTCCCTTTTCCGCGAGTTGAAATTGAATGTTAGAGAGCTGCATTCTAGAAAACCTCAGCTTTATCGCACACGTATCTCTGATGAATTCAGGGAATCAAAGCGACTAATTCTAATTACATCTGATGTTTCAGCTCGTGGAATGAATTATCCTGATGTTACTTTGGTTCTTCAGGTACTGAGTACTTTAAGATGGTCTCGACAAGTGACTTTCATCCATTACTATCTTAAGATTGAATTATCCTGATGTTACTTTGATTTCCCAGGTACTGATTTGTTTTAGATGATTTCAGCCAAGTGTTTTTCGTCTAGTAGGGAAATGCTATTGCCATCACAGAATTACTTTCAGCAAAATTGATCTAAAACTGTGAAATAGAAAGTAGAAGCTGCTATAGTACCTCTTCCTTGCAGAAGGCAATATTACTTTGGCAATAGTATTCCCTATAATATGAGAACTTTCTTTTCTAAGTGGATTTCTGAGATTGATCATGTTTAAATTATTCTTTTCATGTAAAAGTAACTTAAAGCTACCTATTTTTTATGCTTGGCTAAAAGGGAAATTATGCACCATGTTTTTTTTTTTTACTAATTTACTTTTCCGGAGAAATTGTGGGGTGGGTTGGACCATATAGCTCACCATCTATGTAGTGAAGATGTTGCCTTGCATAATGGTTGCATGTTTTCAGGTTGGAGTGATATCTCTCTTCTATTCTCCCTTGGAACTGGAGATATTAAAGATCCTTTCCTGAGCAAACATTGACGACTATCCATTTTTGCAGTCATAAACACAAGTGTTTTACATACCATGATAAGAGAATCAACACGTGGTTACAGTGGGCCATGCAGATCTTTTCTAGTTGGATTATTTTGTGAATCTAGCACATCCTGTAGTGTAGGCTATATGCATAGTCTAGATGCTTATATGTTTCATACACCTTGCATGTCAAATAACTCTTAATTGTTTTTTGCTGTTTGCATTCCAGCATTGACATAAAAATATGTAAAATTTTGCTATTATCAGGTGGGTATTCCTTCTGATAGGGAGCAATACATACATCGTCTTGGAAGAACTGGGCGGGTAGGCAAAGCAGGAGAAGGCATCTTGCTCGTTGCACCTTGGGAAGATTATTTCCTGGATGAGATTAAAGACCTCCCTCTTGAGAAATTATCATTGCCACACTTGGACCCAGATATGAAAGCAAAGGTTTGCATTAATCATATAAACTCAAGCCATTCGATACCCACTCTGTCCCATATGAGAGTCAATTTTAAAAGAGAAGTTGGGATCTCATTTTGTTCGGAGGAGTATTGTTTAGTGGCTAAGAAGAAAATGGAAGTTCAATCGATATGCACATGTTGAAATTTAGATTTGTTACCTTGCAATCCAGAAGTCTGTTCCAACATTGCTTTAAACCTTAAAACTCTAGATACATGCGAATCCCAAGTGGCTTTCTTTGTGCAAGTATTTTTGGATCAGATGATTTAGCTCAATAAAAGCCAAGTTGTATTATAACCAAATATATGTTATTGTTCTTTAGGTAGGACTTCTAGGTTTTGAGATCCTGTATACCTCTAGCGCTCGTACGCACAAAACATGCGAAGTCGGTTCTTCCATACATTTCTAAACACTTGAAAATTGTGAAGCTTGTCAATTCCCGAACCCACCCTTTCGTGGGCATTTGGTTGATCTGTATTATAATGTACTTAGAATAGAAACTCAGACGCCTCATTATCTCACTGTTGGTTTACTGCAGGTGGACTCCTCAATGGCAAAGATTGATAGTAGTATCAAGGAAGCAGCTTATCATGCTTGGCTCGGTTATTATAACTCAAACAGAGACATAGGCAGGGACAAGACCACGCTCGTGGAGCTGGCAAACAAATTTTGCGAGTCGATTGGATTACAGAAACCTCCTGCACTCTTCAGGAAAACAGCGCTGAAAATGGGTTTGAAAGACATCACTGGCATCCGAATACGGAAGTAGTACTTGAAACAATGTTGTCTACATGCTGGCCGACTTAGAAATTTAAACGAATTCTTTCCATAGTATTTATTTGAAGAATATATGTTATCTCATGACCCAGATTACGAAATATAAATCCAAAATAAGTTTTATAAACGAGTTAAATTGTATCTATTTGTTTTAATAGAGATTATTTATGATTTGGTCAATATAAGAGACGCACTAACAACCTACAAGTTTAAGGTTTGAAAAAATAATTGTGTTGCCTAAGAAAATAAAAGAAGAGGAGAGATGATAAGTTGACATTAATTTCACCATCCTTCAACACGGCTATTTATGATTTAGCGTCGCATGTAAAAAAAATAATATATATTTGTCCCAATTGTGATTATTTCATAAGAATAAGAATGCACGTTAATTGTTATTAAAAGATTTGGAAAGAAAAATAAAAAACAGACACTATGTGGTCAAATGTAAGCATTTGATACAAAAAAAACAACAATTATTATTTTAATACAATTGTGTTCTGATTTTAACAGTTGAATTTTTTTTATAGCACTGAATAATTAATTATAAATTATTTGTGCAAGTTGATTGTGTATATATATATTAAAACTTAAGTAACAGAATTACTGATTCCCTCATAAGTCAAAGTTTATTTTCCAAAAATATGTTATTTATTTAAAATAATGACATATACAGTATTATATACTAGATTTGATGCTTGAGTGTCAAGGCTTCATAAGCGTTCCAGTTTCATTTGACTTGGATCTTTGTAAGATCAAAGTTCTTCATATGAACATATATAGAATCTTAAATATGAAATGAAACCTCTTGCTGCCCAGTCCTTGAAGAATTTTATATAGTGATAATTTTCACTCGACATTGATGTTGATGGGAATATTAAGCTTATTGACGTGAATCACAAATGTTAAGTTTTTATTTTTATTTTTTATAATAAATATCAAATTTGACTTTCTAATATTCTTGCTGATTAGTTATACTCCATTCGTTCCAAAATTAAATATACATTAACGACAACTTTTAAGAATAATTTTATATTTTCAAATATAATCTTAGTATTTAATTAAAAATTTAACCATAGCAGTTTGATATTAAAAGTGATATTCCGTTATTTTATAATTTTAAAATAAAAATATATCTCAAATTTTAAATTAATTTTTAATCTTCCTAAGGAAAGTTGCAACGTTTAATATTTCACTTTCAACTTGATGAAAACTTGTGATAATGTTTTATAAATGGAATCAACAAATTTTTTTGCAACTGTCGGCATGTCTTTATATGTTTATAACAACCTACCACTACCTTGCCAAACAACAGTTTGTAAACTATTCAGCCACACAAGGATTTGCGGACCATAAAATTAATTATTATAAATATACGTATCAAAAGTCTGACATTACTAGTGATCCATTATGGGACACCTAGTCATTCGACACCTGCATGGCATTAAGATTAAGCTGGTACCTGCTCAATAGGCCCCAATAATTGTAGCATTTAGTAGTATAATTATTTCAGACCCCCACCCCCCGTCTCAAACAATTACTCCATATATCTGCTTTTTATTAAGTAAACGCTAATCAAATTATGAACCAATTAGCAACCTCTGTTCATGCTTCATGACATCAACTACATTAATTTAACCATCTTGTCCCAAATAACATGCCCCTAGAATTTTCAATTCTACTAAAACAGTCAGAGAAAGGTTGTTTAAAACAACAAAAAAATAAGAAGTTAGAGAAAGGTCAGATTAATTTTTCCTATTTTGGCAGTTAGGTATTTGAAAATAGAGCCTTCAAAGTCGCAATTTCTAGATTAAAAAAAATGGTAGACAGCATCTTTAAGATCCATCAGATAAACACGCGAATGTTTTTATTCAAAACTTTGAAGATTATATTGCGATTAGACACCAGAAAGCATCACCATTCTGTAGATAGCAAGGCAAATAAATTCCCCCAAATGCAGACCAACCCACTATTTTCTAAAGAAGGGTACCAAAAAAATGACATTTCCTTGCAAGGGATTTCATTAATTCAGTTACCTAATGAATTTTGCTACACGTAATAATTCATACAATGATCATTTGTAAAATGGTGGATCTTATATTTTAATTATCCAATGAGACCCACCATTTTACAAATGATCATTGTATAGATCATTACGTATAACAAAACTGGTTACCTAATACACAGGAAACTAAAAGTTCAGCACAAAATAAAACATGTATCGTTCAAGAATTTTCCCTTGAGGAGTCAACCATGTACATAACCACCAAAAGCAACAAGGTACAATCTTGTACATCTGTGCTGGGAAAGTCTTAATATGCCAGTGTGTACCAACATCAAAATTCAAAACTAAAATCAAAAGACTAGTCGGCAAGATCATGTGCTACACTAGTTTAGCATGTCTGGCGGCACGTGTCTCTGAATGTATCATGTCAAGCTTCTACCAATATATTGGAGTAGAATGCCGATTAATTAAATTAATATTGGGCAAATGAAGTGTAAGTCAACGTTATAAACCCTTCACGAAAGGTTTATTCACATTAGCACACCGCCATATACAACATGACCGTGTAAACCTTCGAATACGAATCAATATATTCATAATTCTAATCAATATTTTATTCATAGTCATCAAGATAGATTGATACAAATTACTTGCACATGTATGAATGGAAACAAGCTTTTCACAATATTAAATATCTGAAATCTCACTGGAATTTGCATGTTAGAATGAAGAATCCCGATCATTACCTGCATTGCAGATCATAAACAATCAACATTATTGCTGAGATAAGTTCGGTTTAGCAGATAAAAGCTCAAAGAGAAACAAGAATTTGGCCATTTTAGGTACAACAGCAATTCCATCATAAAAATAATAATTACAGAAATAAAAAGGGCATTTTTGTCATTTTATAATGACTAAGTTTTTCTATACTTGGCTCTTATATAGACCACAGATTACCAAAGCCATATTAAATACTTCACAGACTGCATTAGAGAACAAACTCCATTCAACCAGCTTCATCCTCTGGTTTCTAGTTCTTCAGCTAATTCGCATCATAAGAATCATGGGTATTCAATATCCTTGGGGACCATTTCTGGTCATCATGGTCATGCTCACCTTCAGTCAGCTCTCAATTTGCCGTGATATCCACAGAAGTGAAATTGAAGGAACAAAGACGGAAATCAAAACAGAATTCCGTACCCCATTTCCATGGCATTTTCATGCAGCAGCTCCCATGGAAGCCAAAAGTGTTGGCACCGACCCAATTTACGGAACGTCAGACCGGACTGTTCCAGGTGGACCAAACCCGCTTCACAATTGATTAGCTTCTTTCAAAGTGATATGTTTTCAGATAGACAAAGTTTTGCAGTTTACAGGTGCAACTTAACGTTGTTCTTTAATTTGCTCCAATAGATGTATATTATAGACAAGTTAAATAGATTGATAGCTTATTAGATGTTGAAGATTTGTTATTCTACTAGAATGAATAAAACAAATACATCCCATGTGTAAAATTTGTAGGTATACAAGAAGTGTAGTTATATTGCCACAGTGTTTCCCTTTTCTGGCCAGGCCTGCAATTGATCCGGACAACTCAGTTGTAGAAGAGTCATATCGTTTTCTGAATAGTATAATTTTCTATTATAAACAATTACTGACAAGAAAAAAGAATAAGAAACAAAGTGATTAAGACATGATGAAAAAGGAGGAGTTCATGCCAAAGTAAACAGCAAATTGAAGTACATCCAATGGCCAATCATATTGGATTTATTCACCGACTAAAGTAAGTAAACAAATAAAACAACTGTAGTAGTTGCAAGGAAGTCAAATAAGAAAAATTAATAAATTGCTACAATACTATGATATTTAGTGCCGAGTACTTCATATTATTTTATTAAATACTGGGGCAGGCATAATCCATGTTCTTTTGATGTTTAAAAACTCAAGTAAAGAATTTAAAAACAGTACTTGATTATACATACAAATAAATTTTCTCTGTGGATGGCTTAAGTGCTTAACGTTGCTTTCGGAAGGGACCAAAAGTACAGTTTCATGATAGACAACAAAGATGGAGGAGATTAAATATATAAACCTTATTAATTAGCAAAATTATCGTTTCCTGCTTTAGATAGCAATACTAGAAGACCAAGGTGCAAAGGGTAAAATGAGGTAGTCAGCCTGATAATTGCCATGCATAAGCGAACAGATCAGCATGATCACTTAGTGGGTCCACAGAGAAGATTGTTGAAACGTGGATGATATAATGATTTTGCTGTGTATGTTTGAGAGAGATTATTTTATGAAATTCCATTTCCTATATCGTTATTTTGAAGATTGTTTGATCCAAATCATGTTTGCTTTCCCATAAGATCTCCTATCAACTACTTAGTCCACATAGTTGTGCAAAATATATGTATGTCATTGACTTAAACAATGGGGAAAATACCATTCATCCAGAGCGCAGGATGTATGGAGGGTTAGACATCATGCATGTCATGCAAGAAAGTCAATATACATACCAAAACAGTAACCGAAGCAAGAGACAACTTTCCAGGTATGATACCACCCAGTCAAACAGAGATTTTAAACTATATATCTAGAAGGCAAAAAAAGAAGGGAAGAAGCTAATGTCAAGCTATTCAGTTAATAAGAAATGTAAGAATAATGTACAAGAAAAGATCATCACAGTTTAAGGAGAAATTCAGACTTTTACCTGCTTGTTTGTCCGGAAATGTGGACCCCCTCAAAGCAAGACACCTTTGTGTGCATCACTGCAGTCGATTTTCAAAAGAATAAGATGAAATTTTCATTGCTTGTACTTTGTACATACCTCAACTTAAAGAAGCAGAAATTACACCATGATATGCAATGAAGCTTAGTTACATGACCTCAGTGCCCACTGGATCTACAGAAAAATTAATGGAAATGACTCTCTGCGTAACTGGCTGAAATTTAGACCTCCACACCTGTTCTCCAAAATCCAGAAAGAAGAACAACTACTGTTAAGATTGACATAACAGGGAGTTCAATTTTCAGTAATGCAACATTCTTTGGCATGTTCAATATGCATGGCAGGAAAAACATAAAAAACAAAAGTCCTGCACCAATTTATATGTGTAAGACCTGCCTAAGAGGAGAAAGAGACCTAGGCTTAAATATTTTAAGCCACCTAGTCAATGAAAAAAACTCCTGAATGTTGAAGCAAGCTAATTAAAAAGGTTAGGCTCCTTACATTTGTGTATTCTGAACTCCCTGTGAACATCGTGAAGGCCTCAGCTGCAAATATACCAGCAAATATCAGTTAATAGACAGGAAATGATTAAATTAAGGCTACAACTTACAGAATGTGGAAGCTCACATGACCGAAATCGTACGACTACCACATGAGTAAATTCCTTACTGCCAACATTGAAATTCGAACCTGAAAATAGACATGATAATAGCAGGAGTCATAAAATGATTAAAAAAAACAGTTAAAATGAGTTAAGCAGTCGTATCTTTGCTTGTGCATAATTACTATTTTAAAATATATAAAAAAGGAGGCAATCCCTCTATATTTCAACATGGTTTCTTATAATTAGCTGGCTCATTCAAGATAGAAATCTAAAATAGATAGTAAATTGAAAATATCAATTAATAAACACTCTTTGCTTTTTGCTTTAGGAACACCTTGAGTAGCTTGGACAATCAATGATGGGAACTCCGTCGTCAACTTTGCCAGAGAAGCCAGAGCATCTTCTGCAGAACCACCCAGGGAACTCTCAGCAAATGCAATAAGAAGCACAAATTCCACACCATAGTTGAATTCCTGCCACAAGAAATAATTGTACCAGTCAAAACTAAGTCAAGGACCGAACACAAGACTCGCAATACAAAATAGGGACGGACTAGGTAACCCAATGATTGACTGGGTTCTAAGCAAGCTAGAAGATTTGAAGCGTAAAAGAAATAAAAAAAATATGCTTTCCATCTTTTGAGGATGTAATAACTTCATTAGATTTTCACAACAGAAAACTAGTGATTAAGATATAGTGCTGTAGTACAATTGAATGCAAAGATATACAACTACAATACAATCAAAAAGAGACGTTTCTATCACACATCAACAAGAATTGATCTTTAAGTGTGCTTTTCCAACCTCTCCTTTTCGAAATATAGAAAGGATATCATCTTCTACTTCAGATTCGTAATCTGCATTTAGTATATCCTGTCAAATCACCAATAAAAGTAAAGAACTGCACAAGCACAAAATACATGAGGTTGCTCAGCAGGACTTTAAAGAAATAAAGTTTTAAAGCAACAAAGAGCATTGGTGTTTACATGTCAGGGCGTACTTGGCAGTAAGGCATTACATGGTCCTTGATAACTCCCAAATAAAAAGGATTCTCATAAAACTTTACTAGATTTTCCTTTTTCTGGAAACGCATGAAGATAGCATGGGTATAATTTTCAAGATTGTGATCAGAGATACGTCCTGCAGTGTAAATAGGAAAAATCGTAGATAATTGAACGAGATATATATAAATAATGCAGACTACATTATAAGTAAGGAATGCATTTAACTTCAAAGATTTGGAGCAAATGTGACAAGTATTCCACCACTAACAGAGTGTTTGGTATCTGAAGCTCTGAAAATTAAAACTCAGCAACCAAAGATTTATTCATGACTTCACAACTTTGAAGTAGAGAAACAACTTGTTAGAAATCTTAAACTTACTTTCAATCTAGTTTCAATATATAGATAGAAATTTACTTCTTTTTTGGGGTACATAAATAGATAGAAGCCGTGGACCTGATAAAGTTTCCAAATGGAAAACCAAGAAGGATAAGGGTGGAAAACAAGTATACATGGTTCCCTATGAAACAAAGCATAGCTTGTAGAAGTGGGCACTTTGCAAGGAACTTGTGATAGGGCACAATTGGTATGCAGCTGGAAACTGCTATAATAATTTTATAATTTTCTCACTACAAATAACCTATGACAATAAACTTGTCAAAAAATGAAAAACTCAACTATGACAATAAAATAAAAAGAACCAATAATTCTTATTTTCAGGTACCTATAGCCATAGGTATGATCAATTTCATATCAATCAAATCACAACTCACCTAAGGATATGGCAACAATACCACCCATTTGATATTGGGATGTGTACAGATAATCGAGCATATCTTTCTCTTCCTCTTCAGATAAACCCTCCTTAGCTTTAACCAAAGTTATGTGTTCCACAATTTTTCTGAGATAATCATTACCCATGTATCAGGACTGATAACTAAAATTTCTTTCATACCAATGAACGAAATCTCATAGAGATAATAAGCTGAAACGGAATTGCATGTATGCCCCACAAATAGAAGCCACATAAATTAAACAAAAGTACATAAAGGAAAGCAGTTAAATCATTTTTTAATGCATAAAAAAATAGGCATTGATATTTTTGTTGATTGAGACATTCCAAAGATTTTGGCTTGACACTCCTAAAACCCCCTTTTTTTCTCTCTCTTTTCACATTCTTAAGTAGCATTTATGAGAGTTTCATTTTCTATTTCCTATAGAACCTTTTTGAGTTGCAAAATGGCCTCAATCACTCATCCATGATTCAATCTCTCTATGTATGAAACATTTCGTCAAAAATATTGGTTGACAATCCTGAAGCTTTTTTATTCACTATATTTTTTATTTTCTTAAGATTCTCTTCACTCAATATTTAAAGGGAAAATAACTTGATGGAGCTCATTCATATTTTATCTCTTGATATAAGAGAAATTTCTATAATCTTACACATAGATATGCTAGTACTTAATCTTTAAGCAGCGCAAAAGTTTCCTACAATGTTGTAACAATTTAAGCCATAATATCTCACCCATTCATCTTAATACCTGGGTCTCTACCATGTTACTCTAACATAAGCCCCAGTGGCATTGTGACAGATTCCCTTTAATTAAATCAGAATTCAATAGAAAATTTTCAAAAGAAATGTCAAAGAAAATCATCTGAGATGGTTGCATCATGTACTTAACTCCCTGGTACAGGAAGAAAATGACCTGATGCAAGTAGTGTGTATGTCTGTGCAAGTAAAGTATCAACTAATAACAATCCCAAAGAAATATCAAGGGAACGTCTATGATTTTCTCTATGATATAAAAACATGTGATTTCATATATTTTCCAGTATTTTCCTACATAACAGAAACAAGAAACTCGTTTAACCAGGAAAATTGTAACCATGTAACTCCAACATATCAATATGTTAGGATATACTAGCCTCAGAAGAGGCTCCTTCAGTCTTCGGGTCCAGATAAACCCTTCGGGCTCCAGCGCAAGAGCCCTGCATAGCATAAGGCAAGCCAACTGAAGATAAGACCCCAAACATTTAAGAAGAACCATCGGGAAACATGGCGACCCCGCTTCTCTTCTCCATAATCATATCTCCCCTGGACCAAAACACCTTGCAGTGGTCCTGCAAGAACAATGCTAAAGGTATGCTCACGTCCCTATTAGTCTTCTAAAAGGTTGTTAGGAAGGTAGCATACCTCCCCTCCAAGTAAGGACACTCCTTACATGTGAATTTGTGGTCCCAAACCAATGAGGCGCTGACACATCATCACTAGGGAGCAAACTCAGAACATGAGAATAAGCCCAACAAGTACCTGTATATACAAAAGGATCCCTTGAGGTAAGTTTAAGCTCTAATTCCCTAATTTCTCTCTCTGAAACCACTCTAACCCTCATTTGCATATTTTTCGATTGTCTTCTTCCTCATTCTCACACCGAAAGTATCTCTCGGTGGCTCTGGCCGTCAAGGATAATTTTAATTTCTCTATCTTGCAAGTTGGATCCACCCAACTTTAACCCAAGATCAGAACCAGAGAATAATCCACCGTTAACAAGATGGTGCTAGAAGGAGGGCCTAAACCTCCGACCTTGTGGTTAATAGCTGTTGTTCGACAACGGTTTATAGAAATGGAACGGCGTTTTCAGGATAATCCTCCACCCCAAACAGCCGGAAGACTAACCAAATCCTTTTATTGAGGAAATCCAATATGGATGTGTAGACACCACGCTCAAAGTTCCCTAGTTCAATGGCTAAGATGGATCTACCGATCCTTATGATCACAAAAACAACTACTACGGCCTCATGGACTTCCTCGGCCACACCAACGTCGCTATGTGCAAGCTCTTCCCCGCCACTTTGACCAAAAAGGCTAGAACTTGGTTCTACTCTCTTCCACCCTAATCTATTAAATCCTAGGATGACCTCAAAAAACAGTTTGAGTCTCGCTTTCAAAGCAATAAGTGTCGTGGTCGCATCACTGCATCCAGATACGGCAGAAACCAAATGAAACACTCTGAAGCTACATCACCCGCTTCAAAGACAATCTCTGAGATCATCAATCTGGATGTCACCCAAGCATTAGGCTTTGGCATCACCGGCCTTGATATGGACCAGTTCAGTAATCTAGTCAAGGATATCATAAACAAACATGATGTCTATGACCGGGTTGAACAATATATTAACCTCGCTAACAGTCTGGGAGCATTGAAGTAGTCTCACAAATCCCATGACTCAAACAAACACCATGACAGAAGAGGAGATCGCAGAGATCGGGATAACTTCCCTCGGGACAGAGACAGAAGAGACGGGCGTTATAATAGAGGGGTTCTTCGGGAGACGACAGTTCAAATAAATACAAGTCCAGAATAGAACTCTTTCACCCCAATCAACACAAACAACAAAAATCATCAAAGGACTACCATTCTTCCATAGACCTCCTCAGATGCGTGTCCTATAACATAAGAAAAACAAGAGCAAGTATTGTCTATACCATAAAAACAAAGGCCACAACACGGAATCATGCTACCAGCTTCAGGACTTCATAGAGCGCCACATGAAATTTGGCAATCTTCAAAAGTATGTGGCACAAGTCAACACTATGACACTTGCAGCTCCACAAATCATTCTCACAATACCAATAGGCAAGATCATTGATACTATTGCAGGTGGATCTTCTTCAAAAGGCACTTCAAACTGAGGAAAGAAAAATTACATCAGAACAGTATACAACATCTCTGATGAAGCTACCAAGCGACAAAAGCCAAACCCTTGTCCATCAATCACATTCTCAGACGAGGATTACCATGGTATCCTCCATCCACATGATGATGCCCTAGTAATCACCACTAATATCGGAGTAAATATCGTAAGGAAAGTACTAGTTGACAACGGGACGGGAGTTCTGTAAATATTTTGTATAGCTGAGCATGTGATAAAATGGATCTTCAAGGGTACAAAATGGCCTTATGTGGCGAACTGCCACTTGTTGGCTTCGGCAACACCCTAGTCCCGATCGCCGGAACAATTGAACTCCCCATGGTCTTTGGAACGATGCCACAACAATGTAGCCTTCATCTAAAATTTTATGTGCTTAATATACATTTTTCTTACAATACCATTTTAGGCCGACCAACCCTTACGGCCTTGAAAGCAGTTACATCAATCCCCCGTCTCAAAATGAAGTTCCCCACAGACTTTGGCGTCGAAGTTTGTGGTGATCAGAAAATCTCCAAGCAGTGCTACATACACACTTTGTTCTCCTCGGAGGACAAAAATTAAGAAACTACAGCAGAACCCCAGAAGGGAAAGGAATCGATGAACATTGAAATCGAATCCTTCAAAAAAGGGCCAACAGAAACAGTTGTCGAACTAGCCAGAAAAACTGAGGAAATTGAGCTGGTTGTGGGAAGTAAAGAAAATACAGTACGGATAGGTACCGGACTTGACAGCATACTCTGAACCTGACTGATTCTCTGCTTCGGGATTACGTCGATGTCTTCTCCTGGTCTCCCAAAGACATGCCTGGTATCAATGAATCAGTCGCTGTACACAAGCTTAATGTCAACCCAGAACATAAGCCAGTCCAGCAGAAGAAGCGAACATTCACCCCAAAGAGACAAGCCCTAATTGACGAAGAGATCAATAAGCTGCTTAAGGCAGATTTTATCTTTGAAATCCACTACCCAAAATGGCTCGCTAACATTGTAATGGTTAAAAATCCGAATGGCAAATGCATTGATTATAGAGACCTCAATAAGGTATGTCCCAAAGATTACCCACTACCCAATATTGACCAACTTATTGATGCAACTTCGAGTCACGTGTTGTTAAGCTTCGTGGACTCATTCTCAGGGTACAATCAGATACAGATGACTAAGGAGGACATCCCAAAGACCTCCTCCATCACACAAGGCCATATACACCCTCAAGATTATGCCCTTTGGCCTGATTAATGCAAGTCAACCTACCAAAGAATGATGAACAAAATTTTCAAAGACCAGATCGGGCGTAATGTGAAAGTATATGTCAACGACATGATCATCAAAAACAAGCAAAAGATTGACCATTTGGCAGATCTAGAGGAATGTTTAGGCAATCTCCTAAAAAAAATATGAAGATCAACCTTGCTAAGTGCATTTTTGGTCCAAGTGCGGGAATTTTTTTGGAACATCTAGTATCAAAAAGAGGCATCAAAGCCAACCCCATGCATATATAGGCAATCCTTGACATGCAATCGCTACAAACGGCTAAGGAAGTCAAACAGCTTACTGGGCGACTTGTAGCTCTGATTTGTTTCTTGTTTTGACAAGCTGATTGTTGCATTCCATTCTTTGAGACACTAGACAAAGCTTAGAAGTTCCAGTGGGCCACTGTTTGCCAAACCTCCTTTAAAGAAATCAAACAGTTCTTTTCTTCGCCACCCGTCCTCTCCAAAGCATTGTCATGCGAAGCTCTTTACCTATACTTGGCAGCAAGTCAGGCAGCAGCCAGTGTTGCCCTGGTTTGGGAAGAAAACGAGGTCCAGTATCCAGTTTATTATGCAAGTCAAGTGTTGAAGGGAGCAAAAACCAAATATCCAAATTTGGAGAAATTTGCCCTCTCCTTGGTAATGGCACCGTGCATACAAAATCACAATCACCCACAAAACAAGTTCACCCAATATAGAGTCTATATGTCGATGGGTCATCATCACAAGTCCCAAAGGTTTTAAAGTCAAACAGGTGCTCCGCTTCTCCTTCAAAACCAACAACAATGAAATAGAATATGAAGCCCTATTAGCAGGACTTCGGCTAGCCAAAAGTCTAGCTGTATCTAGGCTCCTCACTCACAATGACTCCCAGCTAGTGGTTAGACAGTTTTTTGGTGAATATCAGGCTAGAGAATAAAAAATGATTGCCAATCTAGCATAAGTGAAAGCATTAACTACTGCCTTTGAAGAATTTGTATTGGAAGGAATAGATCGGAAAAATAACTCTAAACTTGCCACCTCAGAACATTCGGGCCTAGAAGGATCAGTCTATATCCAAACATTGACAGAATCCAGCTTGGAGAAAAATGAAATAATGGAGATTGGCTCAAAGGCAAATTGGATGGACCCAATCATCACCAACTTGACTGAAGGAAAATTGCTTGAAAACCATAAAGAAGCGCAAAAACTAAAATACATGGCTGCCAAATATTTGCTTGGTAGATGGAGAGTTATACAAAAAATCAGTCTCTTCACCCCTTCTCCAATGCCTAAGACCATCTGATGCTGAATAAGTATTGACTGAAATTCACGAAGGCATATGTGCCGACCATCAAGAAAGAAAAGCTTTAGCCTTAAAAGTATTAAGGCAAGGGTATTTTTGGCTCACTCTACACCAAGAAGCTACATAGTATGTGAAAAAATGCGAGAAGTGTCAAAAGTTCGACCCCATACGCAAGCAATACCCGGTTGAACTAACCCCAATCTTTTCTCCAACGCCATTTGTTATATGGGGCATTGATCTTATGGGATCATTTCCGCAGGTGAAAGGTCAAATCAAGTTTGCTATTGTTGCCGTAGACTATATGATAAAATGGGTGGAAGCTAAGGTATTAAGAAGCATAACAAAGAAAGACTACTTAGATTTCTTCATGAAAGAGATAGTTCTTCGCTTTGGCATCCCCAAAATATTAATCAGTGTTCTAAAAATCCCCGCCTGGGTCCGACTAATTCCCGCCTAGGCGCTAGGCCCTCCCTTGGCGCTAGCGCCACGCCTAGGCCGCCTAACGCCTCGCCTATGCCCAAGGAAGAAACAAAATCCCTCCAGAAAATTATACGAGACTGGGCGGACAAGACAAATAAATTAGGTGGGGTCTAAGAGGAAAATTTAGGGCTGCAATTATTTTTTTAAAAATTTTAATAACTAAGCTACAAAACGATGTCGTAAGAATAGATGAAGAAGTTGAGGGTTGTTCGAGCCTTACTTGGGAAGCGGTTGGTGAAGCATTCGAAGCGGATAGCATGCTAGAGCCTAAGAGAAATAGTAGAAATGTTAGAGTAAGAGAACTCCATGAATAAATTTTTTTGTTTGATGATGACACGGAAGAAGAGGGAGATGATGAGTATGAGTGTGAACTCGATGAGGACATTATCTTGGAAGGATATGGAGAAGAAGAGTTAGAGAAAGATATAAAGAGATGGAGATGAGGACTATTAGTTTGTATTTTTTATTATTTGTTTGTGTTTAAACTTTAAACAATTGCATGTTTCTGTTTGAACTTTGACATTAGCAACATGGATATGTGTTTGAACTTTAAGCAAATGCCTTTATTATCTTTATTATAGATTGTTTTCCTTTATATTATTGTTTTGTTTAGATAAATGTAAGATAAAATATTAAAATTGGCTTAAAATAAAAAATCCCGCATAGGCCCTCTAGGCGCTAAGGCCCCCCTGGCCGCCCGCCTAGCGCCTTTTAGAACCTTGATATTAATCTCAAACAATAGCACTCAAATTTTTAAAAGAAAATTCAAAGAGCGACTGACAAAATTGAACATACAACACAGAAAGGCTTCGATCAAGCACCCTCAGGCAAACAGTCAAGTAGAGATCACAAACAAAACTCTCTTAGCATGAATCAAAAAATGCCTAGATGATGTGAAAGGATGATGGGCTGAAGAGCTACCAAATGTTCTCTAGGCTTACATAACTACCCCAAGATCAACAACAGGGGAAACTCCTTTTAAGCTCGCCTATAGATCAAAAGCCCTCATCCTAGTTGAGATCGGACTACCCTATTTTCAAGTTGGAAAATTTGATGGAATACTGAATGAGGAAGGCATTTGCTTGAACACTGACCTGTTGGATGAAATAAGGGACCTTGCTCTCTTGCGCTTAGCCACTTACCATAAACGAGTAGCAAGACACTTGGCAAAAAGGACAAATACCCCACTGTGGTTGTCACCTTTTCAGTATTACACCACTGAACTTTAAAAATATGTAATTAACCAACTAACCTAATTAAAATATATAAATTAGACCATTTTGTTAAATTATTTGGACGCCCGTGAAATTAGGTTGCATATTTTCATACGTGGAATAAAAAATAATAAGTTTAAGCCATGTAATTATTGATGTGGGATCCTAGTTAGACTTGGCGGGACCTAGCCTGAACTTTAATTTCGACCCATTTTTTTATTTTTGAAATTAAAGGACAATTGTGTCTTTATCATTATTATCAATATTAATATAAGATATCAAAATATTAAATATATATATATATATATATAAACTAGATTAGATCAGAAATCTTCTCTCCCTTTCCTCCAAAAATTTTCTAAATTCAAACCAAAAATTGAAAACAATCCAAATCCAAATCTAACCTTTTCTCTCTCTCTGTAGATAAGAATTATTGATTTTGCTTCCCTCTTATGTTATGGGTTCTCTTCTACTCCTACCATTAATGGCGATACTCTCATCTAATCAAGAACAAACAACATCGGCTATCAATTCATCAGCTATATTTCACCTCATAAATACTTACATATATGCAAATATATGATACGCAAATGGACCGCCCAAATCACCATAGCCATTACCAATCCACCGCCGATGGCGGAATCTCTCAACACATCAACAACCCTCAATTTTCCGCTCCAATGACTCGTCGTGCCCAGTCATGCAAACTACTAACACCCACATCGGTAATTTCAGTACCCAGTATGAGATTGACTTGCAAGTCAACTCACCCAAATCTGAACTTGGTAATAGCCCATTTTCTATTGCTGGGTAATTTTGTTAAAAATATATAGATATATATTAAAGATATAGATATATATTGAAGGAAGAATATTAAATTAAATTGTATTACTTGTAGTTGGTGGTGTAGAATTAAATGAAAACGAGGGATTGTAAAAATTATATCAATACTAGTACAACGAAGTTTGCTTTTCTGGAATAGACGAAGGATTGTATGTTGAATGATTTTGACAATTTTATTGGTTGAAGGTGATGTGGATGTTGTTTTGGGTGCTAATTTGATTATTTAGGCAGGTAACTAAGGTTATAAGATTGTGAATTTTTTCTTTCAATTCTTTGTTCATCATGTTCTTATTGATAAGCTTTCTTTGATTTTTAGAATCCAACTTCTTTTTGTGGATTATAATTTGACCCGATCCATGTAAAATATTTGTTTTGATTTTATTTTGTTTTAACTATTTTTTTGCCACATAATTAATGATTTTTTTTTTTTGCCACGTAGGAAAATAATATTATTATTTTTTCCCAATGCCACGTAGGAAATGTTTAACGTCTGTTAATTTTTTTTAACAAAATGGGATAATTCATATATTTTAAATAGTTCAGTATGTCAATTATATTTTTTTAAAGTTTAGTGGGGTAATGCTTAAAAGGTGACAACCACAGTGGGGTAATCCTATGTTTTGCCCAAGACTCCTTGATACCAAAGTAAAAGTCAAAGAATTCCAAATTAGCGACCTCGTCCTAAGAGAAGTCAAAGCCTCCAATCCCCAACATCAAGGCAAGTTAATGCCTAACTGTGAAGGACCTAAGATCGGGAACCTATAAGCTGACCACTATGAGTCGCGAAGAGATAAAAAAACACTTGGCACACTGTACACTTCAAAAAGTTTTTCCAATAGTGTTTATTATCTCTTATAAACAAGTTGATGCAATGAAAATTTCCTCCAGGACAACTTATTTCTTTCCTTGTTTACATTTTTTAATGTGCAATGAAACCCTTAATCCCTGTATAAGACAAAGCCCCGAAAAGGGATCCAAGGAAAAAAATAGGCACGAACAAACAATCACATAGTAAACTTTTAAAATTTTAATAAATAAAAAACTAAAGGTCATCCATAATGATTACATAACAAAATAAAAATTGTTCATAAACCCACCAAGTAAAATAATTGTTCAAAATAAACAAGGGAACTAAAGGTTTAAGACTCTGCGGCATCTTTCTCCTGCTCCTTTTGCCATCTTAGGTGAGATCCTCTACCTCAACGACAACTTCCTTCACTGCCTTAGCCTCCTTTGCTACACTTGCAGATGCATAATCAGCCAATTGAAAAGAGGAAGTATCAACCCTCTTCTCCTCAGCAAAGGAGATACAAGCCTCGTAGCCAGCCATGAACTTGTCCACAGACATATCTTCCAAGGCGGTTTGGAACTCCCCTCCTTTCTTGAAATCTTCCACAGCATCACTGGCAGCCTTTTCTAGTTTCTGCTTCATCTCCTGAACTCATTTCTCTAAGGCCACCTTCTCCTATTCCAATCTACTCACCTTCCAACCACACTTATCAAACTTTTTCTGAAAAGCATCGCGTTGATCTAAGGCTCCCTTCGTAGCTTTGCTTGCATTCTTGGCCACATCCTCCAGTTTCTGATAACTAGCCGCCAACTCCCCAACCATGTTCATCCCCGAAGCCATAAAAGCCAATTCGTGCCCATCAGGAACCAATACATGTATAAGATTGGAAGTAACAAAAGGATGACAAAAGGAATGACAAAAAACAATCTTACCCGGGACATGTGACCCATTGCAACACCAAAAGCTACCTCTACATCGGCTTTTTCCAATAAATCATGATCTCGAGGAAGCAGAAAGGCATCGAATACGCTCATATTAATAAGCCTCCCTCCTTCGTTGGGATGAAAAAGGGAATCTCCCTTGCAAACATCCTACAAGGGGTGCCAGATCTCTATGGAAGAAGATTCCACCCAAGCCTTTTTTGAAGAAGGCTCCACCAAATCCGTTTTCCACTTTCTTTTCTCCCAATCAGGAATTTGATCTAGCGATGGAGCGGGAGAAGCAGCCACCGAATCACCAAGTTCCCAAAAGGTCAGGAGCTTAGAGGAAGTGGAGCAGAAGTTATCCCAACAACCTTCTTTTTCTTTTCAGCCTAGCGAGCAAGCAGCCTTCGCTAGGAACACGGCATCAACTGGTTTACCCACTAAGATATTTCAAAGAAAGAAAAATTAGCATAAAAAAAGAAGAAAAGATTATATAAAGGAAAGATTGTAAAATAAACAAGTCTTAAAGAACTAACAATATTTGTGCTCCACAAGCCATGAGTGGAAACGAACACCCGCCATCTTCCAAGGATGTTCATTCCCAGTAAGACGGACAAAAGAATTGTAAGCAGTTAAGGTCGCCCCCTTTGAAATGGAGAACCTCCTCAATATAATCCTTACACAAGGGCCCCAACATAGGTAGCTCAATCAGGACCACCCATATATAACCATTCTTTATTCCAATCCTTATTGTTGAAATTATATGAAATCCACTTCGGCCTCCCGACTTTGCGGCCAAAAGTATAAAAGCCCTTCTTTTTCGAACAGGAAACATTAAAAGTATGCCAGAAATAATCTCTTCAGGGCTCAATGTTACGACGCTTACACATTGCAAGGAAGCCACATATTTGTGTAAAAGCATTAGGGCATAATTGCCCCAAGGAAATTCCTAAAACATCTAAAATTTCAAAATAGAAATGATGTAGAGAAAAGTAAAGCCCACAACAAAAAGCCCAACGGGAAATCCCAATCCAAATCCTATCAGGTAGGTTGAATATTCTATCGGCTAACCTAGGGACCATAATCTCATACCCAGCAGGAAAATGGTAATCGTTCATAACTGTACTTGTGATCGGATATGTGAGGGTTGAAGCAAAGTTACACCTAGGGTATTATGTGGCATTAGCATAATATATATCAGGGTCAAAATACTCCTCCGGCAAGTTGAGCATGATCAACCATAACCCTAGGCTAAGGAGCGCCGCCTCGACAATAGTAGCTTCAGAATCCTCCGAATTAGAGGAACTGGGTTCACGACGTAAACGCCTAAACCTTTTTTGTAAAGGAGCCTCCACATCTTTTGTTGGAAAGATCTCTAGACGTTGAAGTTACTAAAGGGTCCCTACTACTAGAAGTCATACCTAAGAAAGCTAGGAACCTATCTACCCAAAAGGAACGACTAAATTGAAAAGAAAAAAAAAAGAATAAGCGACAGAAAGCAATATGAACAGAGAAACAAAGATCAAATATAGCAACAAGAAAAATTAGAACAAGAATAGAACTTACTTTAGCAAAGATGGAAATTTGGTGACGATGGAGGAATATGAAACCCTAAAATCCCAAAAGCACAAAAGTTCTCTTTGACAAAATTAGGAACAAAGAGGCAAAAAGTATTCAAATGAAGGAAACCGCGATTTATATCGTGTAAATGGATGGATTAAAATTGAACGGTTATGATCACCCCATAACTGCCCAGAAGATGGATAGGCACGTGTGCCTAGAAATATGGACCCACACGCAGGATCTGGGTTACAGATAGCAAAACTGACACCCATCACATCCGTATTTAATGCTGGCGAAGCATAAGCATTTGACACATACGCTATCAATCCATTCGAATTAAGCGGACCCCTGGCATCATATTTTCGCATGCTTCTACTCCTCCAACCCATTAAAATAAGTTAAAGGAGTGGAGGCAATGTTAGGATATAATAGCCTTAGAAGAGACTCATTCGGGTCCAAATAAACCCTTCGGGCCTCCAGCACAAAAGCCCTTCATAGCATAAGGTGAATTGTCCAAACATCTAAGAAGACTCGTCGGAAAACATGGCAACCACACTTCTCTTCTCCATTATCATATCTCCCTCGGACCAAAGGCGAAGTCATGGTGACACCTAGCAATTGTCCTTGAATAACAATACAAAAGTTATGCTCACGTCCCTATCAATCTTCTAGAAGGTTGTTAGGAAGGTAGCTACCTCTCTTCCAACCAAAGACACTCCTTACATGTGAGTTTGTGGTCCAAACCAATAAGACACTAACACGTCATCATTGGGAGCAAACTTAGACCATGTGAACAAGCCCAACAGGTACCTATAAATACAAAAAGGATCCCTTGAGGTAAGTTGAAGCTCTAATTCCCTAATTTCTCTCTCTGAAACCTCTCTAACCCTCCTTTGCATATTTTTCGATTGTCTTCTTCCTCATTCTGATACTCATTCTCACACCAGAAGTATCTCTTGGCGGCTCCAATCATCAAGGATATTTTTAGTTTCTCCTTCTCACAAGAGTAATCCACCCAGCTTTAACCCAGGATCAAAACCAGAGAATAAACCACCGTTAACACAATACTACCATAATATATAGTAGTATAAGAATTAATTTTCTTACAAAACGCTTCCTTCTGAAACTCCATAAAAAATGAAAAAGATTCTTTATTTACACATTGTAGAAACAAATAATCTTGCGTATTAGGCTATTAGCAAACCATGCACCCAATTTAAAAATGAGTATAGAACTAGAGATAATAACAATGATACTAAAACTTACAATTAACAAAGAAATTATGGATAATGTACAATGCATAATGCGCGCATCATAAACCAGAATGATATGATTTTAAATGCAGGCTATTTAAAAAGCTGCAAGATAACCTTTTGGGCTTATTATCAGTGCTCGAATTCTGACCCTCAGCAACGCAGAATATAGCGGTTCGATTCTTCATTTGCCCAGACCACAATTTCGTCTTCAGAACTCCACTCAATGGGGAAACTGGAAAGCAAAACCACCATAATTAAGTGTAATAGGACAAATCCGAATACATCATAAATGCAACTTAATTCGCATTAATTTCATCGGTAATGTATTGAAATCACATAAAATACAGTTCATTATTGCATCAAGAATGAGTAATTTGAGAAATTGAAGGTTACCGTTAAAGGGTTTTCTTGCAGAATTTAGGGATTTGGAGGTAGATTTCTTCTCCATGTAACATTTGGAAAGATAAGAACTACAGGTACTGAAGGTGTGAGTTTGAATGTGCATCTTCTTCTTTTTCTGTGTCGCATGTGCATTGTTGGAACCAGCCCGTCCCAATATATATATGGGTAAACACTAAACAGAGATTTCTATCGGTGAATGGGTGGCCTAGGAAAAACGATCAAAAATAAATGTACAGTTAAAGGGTTGGCGCCTAATTATGGAACTTAAATGACTGGACTGCCCCTTCATTTTTCAATGTATTTTGGGATGAGATTTTTCTTCATCTTTAAGGGCTTTTCATTTTCAATCTTCCCTCATAAATCAATATCAGTTATTTTATTAAATTCTATATTTTTCTACATTTAATATGTTGGATAATTAAAATGAGCATTAGATATAATCAGCAGACACATGCAACATGCACAATAATCCACCAATCATGCACACTAAAGAATATCAATTAAATCGCGTTCAAATATCCAATAAACAGCATCATCAGAAAAATCAATAAACTTTAACTTATTTTTTAAAGAAAAAAACAATTAACTTTATTTTAAAAAAAAAAACTATTAACTTTGTTTTCAATTAAACCAACAAAGTCTTAAAAAAAAGTAATAAAAATTATCAAAATTTGAATAAGACTCTAACCATAGTTAATTATTGAAGAGGTGTATTTATATTTTTTTTTATGATTTATTGTTAACGTCATAATTAACTTATTTTAACTAAATAAAAATAACCTAAACCTATAACTAGTCATTTTATTTAATAAAAAATACTTTAAAATGAAAGTACCCATTTTATTTAATTAAAAAATATAATAAGTTATTTTAACTAAATAAAAACAACCTAAACCTATAACTAATTTTGTATTCTAATTTTATTTTTAACTAAACAAAATGGTTAGTTACATTTTTAAGTCAATTTGATGAAGGTTAAATATTATATGGGTGTTTTAAATGTTAATTAAACCAAATTAATTTATTTTTTAGTTAAATAAAATGGCTAGTTTCATTTTTTAAAGTCATTTTTAATTAATAAAAGTGGCAAGTAATATTTTTAATTTATTTAAGATAATTTAATATGATGTTAGTAATAAATCAATTGTCACGTGTAAAGCCGCATCATTAATAGTTAACTTTAGTTAGAGACTTGATCAAATTATTGTTATATTTCTAAAACATCGTTGATTTGATTGAAGAAAAAATAAAGTTTATTAGTTTTTTCTTAATAAAAGCATTAAAGTCCGTTAGTTGAGTAAGTCTATCCAATATCATTATCATTGTGGAACATTGAACCTAGTATCTATGTCAGTCTCTTGTTTGGATTGAACATGTTATTAAAGAACGTTCGTGTATTAAGTAGTTTTGAATGACGAGCAAACATTTATTAGATGTAACTTAAGGATTACAAATATTTGGAGCCGAGCTTTTTGGGTCTAAATAATCAGATTTTGCCAAAACCTATGAAAGGGAGCATCTCATTTGCATAAACAAGCATCACAATTCACAACTCAATCGACACACCTCATTGGTAGAAGCCATATTTAAGCGTATGAACCATAATGAGCAGTTGTTTAAAAAATAAATAAATAACCATAATTTGTTTTCACGATACAAGGTATCATCATTTAAGCAAGAATTTGAGCATCCTACGCACTAAATATAACTGCAATAAAATAAAATAAAAAATTTAAATCACCAATTTCCATTAAAAACCCAACGCTAAGTTTATGCACTATCAGCACCTCTAGTTGACAAGTGCAGAAATTATTTTTAAAGAAGTGAATGGTTTGAACTGCAGCAAGCTGATTTCAGAGATACACAAGGCTTATGTCAATTTAAAGCACAAATACTTTATAAATATCCCAATCCCAAGCAAACTTGATAAACCTTCAAGCAAAGAGTACACCCCAGCCCAGCAGGATATTTTGTTTATAGTGTCCATCCCAACAACTGCTTGATAGCCATTACGAGCCAAGGTTCTTGAACAACTCGGGAAGGTGAGCGTTGGTGAGTTTGGTTCTCTTGCTGATTTCATGCTTCTTCTTTTGTTTGGGTTTGGGGGCAATGCCATGAACCTGTGCATTGGCTCTCCTCTTTGCAGTGTTTGTAGCAGGTTTCATCCCATTCTTCTGGAGATCCCTCTCAATGTCAATCATATCACGTGGAAGTTCAATTCCTCTGAATAACTGTTTCAGGTCATCATCAACCTTGATAGGTACCCTGGGATCGTTTGGGTATGTTATGTCCTCCTGTGAATCGAAGTTTGATAGCAGCCAGATTTCACCAGCAGCTTTCAAAGACTGAAAGAGGGAGGGGGGGGGGGGGGGGGGGGGGGGTATGAGCAAATGTGCATGTTGTAACAAGGACACACCAACAGGTAGACATTGCAAATTAGCGACATACTCTGTAAGGTATTAAAGAAAAGGAAAACATGAGAAACGTGCATGAAAACATTGCATAATACGATGACAAAATAACAAACATTTAAAAAAGAGTACATTATCAACGTCTCTAAATTGACACCACGTAGCAGATAGTGCCTATGACTAGCGCGCATCAGAAGTTTGATAGCTCATCTTCAAGGTGGGACAATCACCTCTGAAGTTTTCTAAAACTCTTGATCCATAAAGTATAGCACATCAGATTATTGAACGAACTACTGCTTTATTAAATTCACATCAAACAGCTCCACCCAAATATATTGAATATACCTGTAAATCATCCATCACTGTTGGATATGCATCCTTGAGATCAATGACAGCTATACCTTCTGGAAATTTCCGTATCAAAACAAGGAGTTGATGCTTATCTTTAAGATCATGCTTGGACTGTAAGCAGATTATAAATCAAGTAATTTATCACTGCCGAAAAATTTAGAGAAAAGGGACAAGAGAAGACAAACCTTCATTGCAATTTAAATAATGGAAGGATAAAAAGTACAAGAAGCAAACTCATTAAACAAAGTTCAAAATTACCTTGTAAGAGAAGCGCCTCCCATCGTAATAAACTTTTGGGTTGTTTCTCAAACTGTCAAAGACAGTCTTGTTGGCATTCACATCAACATAACATGCTTCATTTATTTGCTCTGGCGTAAAGGCTTGCCTTGTCTGCAGACGTGAAGAACAGTAATAAACCAAAAGATGTTCAATTAACTAATGCTGGCGGCTGGACTAGACTATAATAGCTTATAACCAAATTCCCTGAAACACTAGTAAACACTTTAAAATTTTACTGCTACAACTCCAGCTTTTTAAAGACAACCAAACATAGTCATGAAAGATGAGCTACAGCTTGAGCTAGAGTACGTGAGTTATGCTAGACTTACCATGATAAAGCAATTTCCCAATTGTCATCATACTTCCTCTGGAGTGATATTTCAATATCAAGATAATATAATTTTACTCTTTTTTCAAACATTCAATCTTCTTTTTTCAACATATGTAACATTCAATCATAACTTCTTTCTTTCTGCTATAATCAGCTAGTACAACATTATTCACATTGTCCCTCCCTAGTAATGCAACATAAAATCCTATACACCATTAAAAATGAACAAGTATCATACATAGCTAACCGGTATTACTTCTAACTTCTCAAAGAAATATTATTTCAGTAAAATCTCCATTGAAAGTGTGTCCCTCTCAAATCACAACTTATGTAATTAGTTACACAATTTTGGTAAAAATAAAAGAATTGGCTTAGCAACTTTACAAATCAGAAAGCATTCAAATATCAATACGTCACCAATCCCATTGTCTTCTATTCTAGTATAAGTTTACTAATGAGGACATCACCATCTAACAGCAGATAATACTGAACAGCTAGAAAGCTACTGAATACAAACGGAGAAGACAATTAGCCAACCAGAACAACGCATTTCCAACGGCCATTATGAAGATGCTAATATAGTAAACAACAATGCATTTCCCATATAAAACAAATCTGAAGGGGAAAAAGTAAATAGATTAAGACAACCAGAATATGGGCAGGAAGATCTGTACCTCTAGTAGCAAGTCTATAACCCGTTTGATCTGAGCCCCTACAGGGGCTTTCCTTATGCTGTTAATGTGTTGGAGTCTTTCCGTATCATTTGAGAATTTGATTGCAGGGGCGGCAGACTTCGCATTTGCGGAAGACGGCATACTATAAGGTGTGACTTTTGAAGTAGACCTTGAACCTGCTTTGATGCTGGTAAGGGTAGACTGGCACGTCTCTTGCTGCTTCTTAAATTTATTTAAACTCTCTTGCAATGATGCCATCTGATAAATTTGACAACAGATATTGAATATTGTGTGGAACAACAATGTTTGAAGCTTTAAAGAAGTCAAATGATCAAAATAAAGCTCAATGTCTCCTCTTGTAGCTACAGAAATGCACTTGAGTTATGCCCGAATGTGAAATAAAGAAGAATAAAAAAGATACAACATACAATATAATTTGGTCGTTAGTAGTATTTTTAAGTTTCTCAAATCCTTCATTCTAATGCTTCTGATTTGGGCTACACAGCACATTACAGTTCTACTGTTCTTCAGAATGCAACTAAGTTTTTTTGGATGTTAAGACAGACTTATCTATATGTATTATGTAATGCCATTTTTCAATTATATGGTTTATTCACAAGCTAAATTCAGTTGATTAGATTTATTTACCTCAAACTAGAGATAATCATAACAAGGCTCTTTGGCGAGAAGCACCAGTTTTGCACATAGACCTCAAATCACTTATTAGTTTTATTACACGCGCCGCCAAAAAAAAAACTTTAAGAAAAAAAACTCAAGCCTCCCAGGGTCAACTGATTTGGTGACCTATGCTTGGTGAGAGTGGAATGAGGATAGGTCAGCTAGAGACATCACCGTGAATTTTCAAGTTGTAGCACGTCATGATAATGGTTTGAATAAAAGTGAAACAAATATAGTGCAAAGCATGGCGGTTTTTGGCCCAGCTAGATCACCTCTTATGAATTTTTGCTACTTTTTCGATTGTTTTGTGACTTTTAAAAACAAGAATCAAATTTTAGGACAGATAATATCTAAACTAACCAAATCTAATCACCTAGGGCTTCCATTGGTTTCCAATTTCCCTTCTTTTTTAGAGTAAAACCCTGAAATCATAGGCAACTTAAATAGGTTTCTTCATAACCTTAGATGAATGATATTAAATATGCGTGTATATACACAGAAACGTGAATCGAATCGAGCTCTCATAAAGATCTGCGCAAATGCTACAGCTATCTCTTACCTCCGAAAACAAGGATGAGGAGACGATGATGGCTTTGCAGCTATATATGGTAATATCAAAATGCCTCGCTCCAATTCCAGATGGGAGGAGAGGCTTAATCAGAGTCCAGAGAGAGGACCGAGCAGAGGTCGTTTACTAAGCAAGATCGGGTGTAGGAATATATTTTGTGAATAAGTATTGATATGGGTCAAAAATTAATTGATCATGAATTCTTGTATGGGTCAATAAGTAAATATATTTTAATATTTATTTTTAGTAAAATAAAATAAAAAAACTAAAATATGCTATCTTTAAAGTAGTAAAAGAAATATATAACTCAATCATTTTTATTGATGGGGGGTCAAGAGTGGCATATAAAGATCAATATAATTAGAAAATTTATATTTTTATAATTTAATTTGATATTTTTATAAATGTGTTCCATTTAATTTTATAAAAATATTAAATTAGTTTATGGGAGTATCAATTTTCATATAAAATTGATATTCTTATAAGTTAATTTGATATTTTTACAAGTAACACTCATTTGATTTTATAAAAATATCAAATTAATTTTTAAAAATATTAATTCTCTATAATTAGGACATGAAGATAGTTTTATAGAGATTTTCATTATACAAATTCTATTGTCATGCGTAGTACCATGTATATGAAATGGTTTGATAGAAATATTATTAAAATTTAACTCTGTTTATACAGTCGTTTTATGTTTAAATTTGTCAAAATAATACTCACCAATATATTGACTGAGCCATAAAATAAAATACCAATAACATGTTAGTTAGTTCAATGTTTTATACTTAGAGATAGTGGGTTAGTTGTGAAAAAATATAAAGCATCAATAACTTCAACTTTTTTCTTTCATTGACTACGTATAAAAATAGAGAATTGATATTTTCATACGGTAGGACTCACATTTAGAGTTATAACGATGATTTATCGTCGCTATATATCTACAACTATCACTATAACTCTAAAGTGTGAATCTTACCGTATGAAAATATCAGTTTCTTAAAAAAATTGCAAACATGTAACAAGCGGTGCCAATGTTGTTGTGCATCCCATTTTTAGAATTTAGAATGAAACAAAAAGAATAATAAGAAGAAGAAATTACTATCTTGATTACAACTAATAGTCTTATTTTGACAATTTGTTGAAATCATAAATCAATGTAATTAATAAACTTTTAATTATTAAATAAATTAAAAAGTATTGTCAATTATAAATTTTATAGTCTTACAAATTTTCTCAAAACTAGCAATATAGAGAATTTTATTTTTCCCATAAAATAAGAATCTTCTTTGTTTATCTTAAAAAAGCAACATGTGTTCTCCTAAAATACACTTGCACAACAGTTTGCCCTGGCTTGAGCCTGTCAGATTTTAACCGTTGACCAAGCCAAGTCAAGTCTGCCCTTGACTTTCGACCCTTTGTAGCTAGGCCAGGTTGGGTTTTCTAATGAAAAGCTAGTCTATTAAGGCCTATGGCGAGGCTAAGCCTCGGAGATGGGAGAGGGTTTACCTAGGTAAAATGAAGGAGGTCGTTAAACGAATTATCTGTGGGTGTAGGTGTGTAACAGAGCATGAACATATCAAAAAATCGACGGAATTTTACAAATTGAAATCCATAAAAGCAAATTGGTAAGATAAAGTACAAGTAATATGATTATAAGCACACATTTAACAATTTCTTTAAAAATAAATATAATCCAAAGTGAATTTTTGGAAGAAGATTGTAGACAAGGAAATCCGTACCTTGTTATAAGGTTAAGATTTTCATGTCAGTTGAGAATATGAGAAATCTACAAAGAGTATGAAATCGGTTGATTGATTAAAGAGGGGATAAGAACGGGTAAACGATTACTCGAGTAACACAAGACAGAATCCTTAGGGTCTCAGAGTAATCTCCAGTGTCTAAAAGCTTTTCGTGTGTTTTAGGTCTTGAAAGAATCCAAATTGTCCAAAAGTCCATTTCTCATAAAACGAGGGGGGGTATTTTATAGAGTTTCCTGGTCATGGGGTCATGTGCCAAACATGTGACTTTAGGAAAAAATCAAATGTACTCCTACTTGTGGAAAAATTCATATAATGTCTTAAGTTACTTGGATAATGGCCAAATCATCTTGTTATTCTAATCGCTAATCCAATATCTCAACAAATTCTCAAAATGAGTTGCCCCTCACGAGCACTCTGTCTCGGAACTCATGGAGCCCTTCTCGAGTCTAGTTTTTCAATATTATTTTTTTCCAATCCCGAGAATCACACTGTTCAGTTTCATCGTCGGAAAACCTCGAAGAAATGCGGCACGGAGTGAAAGCGGCCACCCTAGGTTTTGATTATCTTTCGATCATTTTCGCTCGTTTCGGGTTTTCTTGATTAGTTTTAGCACTTTTCTCTTAATTATTGGTCCTGTGAGAAGCTTATTTTATTACGGAGGATTCAAGGGAAATCATTTATAGGCCTTTACAAGTTCTTTTGCTTTTGAGTTCGTTATTCAATCATTTCACCGCTCAGAACTTATTTGGAACAACTTTTGGGAAAACGAAACAGTGTAACCAACCCCTAGGGTGGCCTAACCCTAGGGGGTCCTAGGGGCACCTTAGGTTGTCATTCCTTCCTTGTTCGATTTTTCTGTGTTTATTTTTATTTCATTTCGGTAGTTCAAATCAAGTTCGATCGGGAGAATCATTGTCAGAATTTTCTTCAATGCGGGACCACCTAGGGTGGCCGAACCCTAGGGGCCAAACCTTAGGGTTTTTTCACCTTTCGATCATTCATTGTGTTTATTTTCGATTTTTTCATCTCTCATCTAATTATTTAGGTTACATGTAAACCCTAATTTATACTTGGGCTCGCAAATATAAAATTAGGGAAAAATCAAATTGGGAGATAAATATACCTCGTTTGAAAGACACAGAGAGCTCCAATCACACACGAAACACCAATAGTTCTTGGAGGACACGCACGACTGGCAGTGGAGAAGAGAGGAGAGAAGAAAATATAATTAATTGAGAGAAGAGAGGAGACGGAGATAGCGCTGCAATTTTGGCTAAGAAGAGCAGAGGATATGTGGTTGCTATTTTGAGGAAAAGGAGGTGAGGATATTTACTATAGTCTAGGAGAGCGAGGGATTTTGGCTACAGTTGGGCCCCAGGCCCATTACTCTAAAGCCCACACAATCATTTCTTACAAGAAGAAAGCCCAATTAAAAAATGAATAGGAATTCTTCCCTTTCCTCTACCCGATCTGTTCAATCATCATCACAAAGGCAAGAGGGGTTTCAGGTTTAGTCCTTCTTCTATCACCGTCCTTTCCTTTTTTAGTCCCTTATTTATAGCCAGAGAGAGAAAGTAATCGGTTTACATACTCATACTGCCCGTAGAGAGAGAATATAGTTGATCGACGGAGAATCTTTGACTCTTCCGACAATTTCGTGTTGGAATCTTCAGATTCGGGTGAGAATGGTGTCGGAAAATTTGCGGGACTGGCTTCCCTCTGGTTGGACTATGCGTCTTAAAGCTAATGAGTCTGGACGGAAAGTCAAGGTATTCGACGACCTTTCTTTACCTCACTTTTTTCTCAATTTTGATAATCTAGGGCACTTTTTCTTATGCTTAACTGAAATTAGGCATAGATTGATGTAATTGCACTGATGAACATGTCTCTAAGTTTACAGATTACTAGTTAACTGACCTTGTTGATGACTTGTGGAAATAATTTCGATCTCATAGATTTTGGGAATATGCACGAGATATATTCAACTATACTCTGCATGTTATAAGTCTCAAGTAAAAATGCAATTTTTATTTTTTTGTTTGAATTCCTTGCCTATGATAAACTTTATCATGCATGTGCATAGCTTATAATTGCATTTAAAAAAAAAAAATAGATGTGAAAGAGTGCATTTAGTAGACATGATGTCAATTACGGAATTCTGATAATAACTATTGCTTCTGGCATATCGGATTATTTAAGATAAATATTAGAAGGGGTCTTTGAATATAAACCTAAATGTTTAGCTGCGTGGTGGTTCGGTAGATTGAATTTTAACTCTAGGACGGGGAGCATGATGAAAGGTATTTAAAGGAGTACTACTTTTTGAATTTATGAAAATGTTCAAAATGCTCCCTATTTTTTATCTTTCTTGGATAGCTTTGTGCTGCTGGTTTATAAGGAAAAGATAAAAGCACTGTTCTAAAAATTCTCACCCACGTCCAATTAGTACTCGCTTAGTCATTAGGCCCCACGACGCCTCACTTAGGCCCAAGGCGGAAAAAAAATCCCTCTAAGAAATTAGACGGGTCTGCGGGTAAGGCGGAGAAATTTGGGCTGCAATTATTTTTATTTTATTTTAATAACTACGCTACAAAACGACGTCGTGAGAGTGAATGATGAAGTTAAGGGCTGTTCAGGCCTTACTTGAGAGGTGGTTGGTGAAACATCCGGAGCAGATAGTGTGCTAGAACTTAGGAGAAGTAGTAAAAATGCTGGAGTCAGAACTCCATGAAGAATATTTTTTGTCTAATAATGACACGGAGGAAGAGAGAGATGAGGAGTACGAGTGTGAGTCCGATGGGGATATTATCTTGGAGGGATATGGAGAAGAAAAGTTAAACATATGGAGGGATATGAAGATGAAGACTATTAATTTTTATTTTTTAATATTATTTGTGTTTGAATTTTGAACAATTGCATGTTTGTGTTTGAACTTTGACATTGACAATATGGATATGTGTTTGAACTTTAAGTAAGTGCCTTTATTATCTTTATTATAGATTGTTTTGCTTTATATTATTGTTTTGTTTGGATAAATGTAAGATAAAATATTAAAATTAGCTTAAAATAAAAAATTATGCCTAGGCCTCCTAGGTGTTAGGCTCCCCCAGCCGCCCGCCTCTCGCTTAACACCTTTTAGAACATTGGATAAAAGAAACACTTGGTGACCTTTTATTCGTAATATCATCCAATTAAAAGTAATTAAATTCAATTCATTGCATCCTACATCATCTTCTTTTTACTAATAATTAAAAACTAAGTAATCAGGTTAGCCTTAGCCCCATCATTTTTATGTTTGACTGTCACATGTCTGATCAACGAGTTACATTTACATACCATCAGTGCCGATATTGGCATGTTGGGGGTGATGAAAGAAATAACTGATTAGAACTGATTAGTCAGAATTTAGTTTGACCTCTATAGCACTCCGACCTTAAACATAACCCCCATTTAAATTTTAGTCTTTCTAATTCTTTTTATTGTCATATTTCTTATATTTGTTCTTTCCATTGCAGTGCTACATTGATCCTTCTAGTGGACGCAAATTCTACTCGAAGTCACAGGTGTCTAGATATCTCGAAACACTAAACAGTTGCTCCACCCCACAAAGAGGCATCAGTTCTGCTGATAATGTTTGTTCCATATTAAACTTTAATTTTCCTTCTTATTTTGCCTTCATCCATGTGGAAATTATACTCATTTTGAAACTTATCGGATTATATGGCTTGTCAACTACTAACTATTGAACTTAATTTAACTCTAATACTAATAAAGTTCAGTCAAAATTCCGAAAAGAGCTTTTAACTCTAATAGTGGATACTATGTGATCCATTTGTCAAATTGATAATAAAGACTTGATCTTAATTTGTACTTTTAATTGGTTTTGATGAAAAATTACTTATATTTTCTACCATTCATTAAAAGAAAATTGTCTTTCTGATTTGGCATTTATTTTACTTTCCCTCATCAGGTGGCATATAAAGTTCTGTGGGAAAGGTTAAGAGATTAATTTGCCTTTTTTCCCCTTTAAATTAAGAATATCAAGGAAAGCGTAATTAATGCGTCAAAAAGTTAAATGATGAAAGTCACAATTGAATTTGACCGAAAAAAATATGTTTTCGTTTAAGCGGGGTTGTTGTACTGCAAAGCATTGATCATTTAACTGGAGGCAGAACTCCCTTGAGCCATGTGTCTGAAATTGTCAACCATAAGAGCAACTTATCCAAACAGAAGGAGGTTTGTCCTGGCAAGGGCTTGATGAACAATGTTCCCTAATACATCTAAGATAATTCAGGTTACATTGATTTAATAAATTAGGATATTTAATTTTTCAAGTGCTGTCTTGATTGGTTGTGGTTGAGAGGGTTCAGCTGGAGAATTGCACCTTGGTGGATAAAAGAACTTAGAACCAGAAGATCTGTGAATGGAACAAAATATGACATGGTGTTGAATCTCTTCTTCTAATGTAGATACGGTGCACTTTATCTCTCTCTCTCTCTCTTTTTTCCTCTCAAATATACTTATATACATGAGTGGACCGTCCCCTTCCAGTTTCCCAAGAAACAATCAGGAATAATAAATGAGTAAAGAAGACTGAAGTATGCATGGTTGCAAGCTGTTTATAAGTTTTTCATTACTTAATACATTGTGTCCTTTGATTGACATATAATTCCTACAATATTACAAGGATCTTGTTGATTAATATATATTCTCTCCCTAAAACTATGTTTTTAGGCAGCACAGTAGCCATTTGAAGAGTTTGGTGCAAAACGGGTTTGCGAAGATTTTTTTATTTTTTTGTTAACACTACCAATAAACTAGCCAAATTTAGACAATTGGTATGAAAGTAGTACCGGATAGAAATGAAATCTGGTTTCTTGCCTTTGTTGAACTCATTAATTAATTTGATAATACTATTCTAAAGTTATATTAAGAAAGTAAACCCTATTTTGCTTTCAGATATAGCAGAATTTTAGTGGCTGACTTGGGCCACTTGACTCAATCATTGAAATCGTTTCAAATCAAGAAAACAAAAATATTCATGATAAAAGATGCTTTAAGTTTTATTGAAAGAGGAGAGGAAAGGTAGCTTATCCATGCTATGCATTGATTAGTCATTGAACCAAAATAAAATATATTATTAGCCTTTTAGTCTAGTTGGAGACTCCAACAGCAATAGGAGATTCGACATAGCTTTGGTGAACACATTAAAATTGAGATTTTTATTCTACTAGCTTTGAGCAGTAAGCCTATTTTGCTTTTGGTGTTAGGATGTCACTTTTGATTCTAGTATGTCATCGTTAGAAAAGGGGAAATGTTTGACATCTTGACCAGTGATTAAGCATAAGTGCATAACTTATCACACTTTTTTGGCAGTTTAAATTCTGAACATTGTCTACGACTCACTTTATTGCTTTGGCTTCTTTATTTTCGTATTTCTCTATCCATTTTTAAAGTTGGTAATGTATTGCTTTCAGATTGTGGAGGAAAGCAATGAATCTCTTGAGTGGTTACCTCATGGATGGACTGTGGAGTCGAAAACTCGATACAGTGGTGCACGAATTGGAAAGAAATTTAAGGTACGAGTCTCAAAATTCTCTGAGTCTATTTATATACTTGACACCATTGTCTTTCTCCATCTTCTGTTCCATCCTTCTAGTGGGTCATATTTTATCTTAGGCTGATTCTGAGGGGTATTAGTCACAAAATTCTCTCAATCTCTTTATATAATAAATACCATGTTTTTTTTGCCATCATCCATTCATTAATCTACTTGGTCAAATTTTATGTTATGCTGGTGCTGAGGGATTTTATGTTTGTACTAATTAGATGCTCGTGTTTGTTTTGAGATGTTTAAGTTTCATGAACTTGTTAGAGAATGAAACTTGTGAGTGCCACTTGTTTGCCACATGCGCATTTGCTTTTCATGAAGTATAAAATGTTCAGCGGTTACTGGTTAGAGTACACATGATAATGTGATTTTACAGATCATAGGCGGTATGCCGTATGTGTACCGTATAGTAGAACAGTGAACACAATTCTTCTGGAGCTTAGGGTGATGTAGATGGGAAGATCTGTCCCTTCTCATGAGTGCAACTATGCGAAAGCCAAAGCCCAGATAGAACAGGATCAACCATGTTGTGGACTTTTGATTAAGAAATTCGAGTTTGTGCCTTTGTGGGAATCAGGATCCTACCTGTTTCTTTTTTTGCTCCTTTTTAGCTTGGCTTCAATTTTTGCTTGCCATTTCTAGCTGGATATTCAATCTATCAATAACCTGCACTCATGTTTTCAACTTTGAGTTATTGTGAACAAACTGTTGCGTGCCTTTTCATTTTTAATTGGTGGTAGTTGCAAACTATTCATGTTGACTTGTCACATTCGGAATTCAATTAAAACTCCACACGGAATTCAATTAAAACTCCACATTACTCGAACTTTAAAGTTGACCCTTTCTAAAATTGTATTACTAACACTTTTTGTTTTATCTTGTTATAGGCTTATAGCATAATTCTTCTGATATTTCTCATTTATTAGTTAATTTCACTGCAGATCTACATTGAACCAACAACTGGATGCAAATTCTACTCGAAGCCAGAGGTGTCTCGATATCTCAAAAAAATAAGTAGTGGCACCACCCCACAGATAGGCATCAGCTCTGTTAATGATGTCTGTTCCATAATATACTTTTCTTTAACTTTCTTATTTTCCCTCAAGTCACGACCTATAATATGCTCAAACTATAAATTTTTGGATTATATGGCATGTCAACTACCAACTACTTAATTTAATTATCAGGCTCAAAATGCTAATACAATCCAGTCATAATTCTAAAACGAGTTGCTTATTTAGTAGTGGGTATTATCAGATCAATTTTGTAAATTGGAAATAAAGATTTCGCTGAGTATGGACTTTTAATCGGTCTTGTTGAAAATTCACTTATATCTTTCTTCCTTTTATTAGAACAAATGTCTTTCTTGTTTTGCATAAAAATTAATTTTCCTCAGCAGGTGTGTGGTGTACAAAGATATGTGGGAAAAATTAAAATTATGATTTTTTATCAGTCAAATGAAGAAAAGCATTATCAATGCTTAAATTTTATAAGTTATACTTGAATTTTATTTGGACCAAACACAATCCCTTTTCATATGTATGTTCTCTTGTTTTCAGCATAGCATCGATCATTCAACTGGAGGCGGAACCTCCTTGAAGCCGGATGTGTCTCAAAATTCCAAAACGAATAAGAGCAGCATATCCGAACAGAAGAGCAGCATATCCGAACAGAAGAAACTTCATGGTGGCAAGAACTCAATGAACAATGTTTGTTCCATAATACATGCAAGATAGTTATGATTTATCCTAATAAACTATATCCTTATAATTGATAAGAATTCTCTAATTATCAATTGCAATCTAGGTTGTGGTTGAAAGTGTCTCAGTTCGCGAGTTACCATCAGATTGGATAACAGAAATCAGAAGCAGGAAAAATGTGGATCCAAAGGGACCAAAACACAAGGACATGGTACTTGTGTCTCTTCATCTGATATTGATCTAGTACACTTTTTATCTCTCTATTCACCATCGCCTGATCCTAAACGTAATTGCATAAATGGATATGTGGCTTTCCCCTTCCCCCTTTCCTCAAAGAAACTAAATAAATGAAGAGAGCATGAAAATAAGCGAGGAATGAAGGCTAAAATATGCATATTTGCTAGGATATGCTGCATCTTGCTTGTCTTACTATGATTGATCAGTCCAGTGCGGTACTGTATTTACAGTATTTACATAATGTATACTTTGGGTGTGTTTGATGGATATATCTAATTCCTACAGTATTACACGGATCCTGTTAGTGGATACGTATTCCGCTCTAAACTGGATGCTCTACGCTATTTGGAAACTGGAGATATCAATAAGTGCAAAACCAAACCAAAGAAAAGGGACACCAATGATCTGGTTTCATTGAACAATGGTATCTCTGTAAGTGCAAGTGGTGCTTGGTTGTCTTCAGTATCAAAATTTTGAACTCTTATTTCATATTTTTTTATTTAATAAGTCAGTATCATATGTCTGGATTTTCTGTTACTGATGAATGAACCTGTGCAATAGAAAACATGGTTGGTCTACTCTGTATGTGGATGCAGGGATTTTCTTGTTTTCAGCATAGCATGGATCACTTAACTGGAGGCGGAACCTCCTCGAACCAGATGTTTCAGAAAATTGTGAAACTAATAAAAATCATTGCTGTTTTTGTCTAAAATATACTTTTCTTGAACTTTCGTATGTTCGTTCAGGTTAACAGCCTATAATTATAACTTATTTGGATTGTAGAGCATGTCAAATATCAACTATTGAAATAATTACCAAATTCATTATGCTTATACAGTTTAGTCATACTTCTAAAACGAGCTGCTTACTTTAAAGGTGGAAGGTATTTGATCGATTTTGTAAATTGGTAATAAAGATTTGATTGTAGTGTAGAATTTTAATCAGGTTTGATAAAAATTCACATATCTTTCTGCTTTTAATTATATGATGATCTTTCTGGTTTTTCATAAAATTTAAATTTACTCAGCAGGTGGTGTGGTGTACAAAATTTAGTGGGAAAAATAAAAAACTAAAATAGGCAATTTTTTATTTTAATATCAGTCTAATGCTAAAAAAAACTTAATGAAATTTATAGTTTGTATATATACTAAAAGAAATCCTGTTTTACTAATGTTCTCTTGTGTTCAGCTAAGCATGGATCATTCAACTGGAGACGGAACCTCCTCAAAGCCAAATGTGTCTCAAAGTTGCAAAATGAATAAGAGCAGCATAACCAAACAGAAGAAACTTCATGGTGTTAAGCACTCAACAAACAATGTTTGTTCTATAATGCATCCAAGATAGTTATGACTTAATTCTAAAGCAATATTGTTTAATTGATAAGATTTTTTAAGTTTCAATTGCTATCTAGGTTGTGATTGAGAGGGTCTCAGCTGATGAGTTTCCAGAAGGGTGGATAAAAGAAATCACAACCAGGAAAATTGCGGATCGAATACACAAGGACTCGGTACCATGTCTCTTCTTCTGATCTAGATTTAGACATTTAGTACACTTTCTATCATTCTCTCTCCATGCACGCATAAACACACTCAAAATTGCATAAATGGACACGTGGTTTTCCCCTCCCCAAGAAACAATATAAATGAAATGAGAAAGAATAAATAAATGAGGAATGAGGCTGAAATATGCATCTTTTGTTAGGATATGTTGCAACGTCCATGTCTTGCTAAGTGAAGTGCTGTATTTACAAATTTCCATAACCTATACTTTGTGAGTGTTTGATGGATATCTAATTTGTACAGTATTATACGGATCCTGTTAGTGGATACAAATTCTTCTCGAAAACGGATGCTCTACGCTATCTGAAAAGTGGAGATGTCAATTCATGCAAAATCAAGCCAAAGAAGAGGGACATCAATGACCTGGAGTTGATTAAGGATGAAGATATCTCTGTAAGTGTATGTCTTGTGGAAAGAAGCTAAGTGGTGCTTGGTTGTCTTCAGTATCATCTCTTCTTATTTGTTTATTTAATAAGAGAGTATCATATCCCTAGGTTTTCTGTTGTCAATAAATGAACGTGTGTAATAGAAAACATGGTTGGTCTGCACTGTACAAGTGTATATGCATTGTGTAGGATATTAACAATATCTTTTCATATAAGGATTTCTTGTTTCAGCATAGCATGGATCATTTAACTGTAGGCGGAACCTCCTCGAATCCAGATGTTTTGCAAAATTGCAAAACAGATGACAGCAGCATACCGAAACAGAAGAAACTTTACGGTGTCGAGCACTCAGTGAACGATGTTTGTTCCATAATACATCCTGAGATGTTTATGATTTATTCTAAAAGCGTTGTTTTAATTGATAAGAAATTCTAATTTTCAATTGATATCTAGGTTGTGGTTGAGAGGGTCTCAGCTGATGAGTTTCCACCAGGGTGGATAAAAGAAATCAGAAGCAGGAAAGTTGGGAATCGAATACAAAAGGACCCGGTACTGTGTCTCTTCTTCTGATCAAGATCTAGTTCACTCTCTCTCACACACAATTCATGCACAAGCATACTCAAAATTGCAAAATGTACATTTGGCTTCCCCATCATCCCTTTTCCCGAAGAAACTTAATAATTAAGTGAGCATGAATATATAAATGGGAAATAAAGGCTGAAGTATGCATCTTTGCTGGGATATTGCTGCATCTCCTGCTCTACGACTTAGCTGTCAAGTAACTCGAGTGCTGTATTTACAAAATTCTCACAAGTGTTGATGGATATCTAATTCCTACAGTACTACAAGGACCCTGTTAGTGGATACGTATTCCGCTCGAAACTGGATGCTCTACGCTATCTGGAAACTGGAGATATCAATTCATGCAAAATGAAACCAAAGAAAAGGGACATCAATGATCTGGAGTTGAATGATGAGGATATCTCCGTAAGTGTACACTTCTGGACTGCAGCTAAGTAGTGCTCGGTTGTCTTCAATATTAAATTTTTACATGTGTGAAGTTAATAAGTTATTAATTAGTATGTTAGTATCTTAGTTCATATTTCTAGTTTTTCTTCTGTAAATGAACCTGTATGATATAAAACATTGTTGGCGTACATCTGCATGTGCATTGTGTAAGATATCTGCACAAGTAGCAGATTGATTTTAGACAAGTGTTACCTAGGCATTCCGATACGGTGTAGAAGTTTAGGAATCATAAATTAATATCTCATTGTAAACAAAAAGAAAGAAAAATTGTGATATCTATAATGTAAGTTAGCATTACTTGGAGAAATGGATACTATAAAAGATGATTATATACTTAATTTTGAGATATTTGCAGATTAATGCTGCATTAACTACGAAGTTTTTATGTTAATTAGTCAAGATATTCACTTTTCTCGCTAATTTCCATTTAGCGAAGTTGAAAATTGCAGCATAAGATACTTGTCTGTTTATACTTTCAACTAGCATAACTATAACAGTTTTGTAAATTATTTGCAATTCGAATTTCTGATATGTACCCAAATGCATCGAATAACTTAATTTAAACTTCTTCAAACCTTTTTATCTATGTTTATGCGTCACAAATGGATCCTCGATTCGTGGTTATCATTTTGTGCATCTGCATTGTTAGAGGTCTTCTACAATGTTTTTGTAAGACCACTCTCACCCCCAAACCAAGAAAAGAAGACGAGACTGACAAGATGTTTTTTATTTGCCGTTTGTGGTAAATGAGACTCAAGAGAATTATTTGTTTATATGATAATTTATTTGTCCACTGTTACTTTTTTTTTATAATATTTTTAATGCTATTAAATCTTAATGCTTGGGTTGATTTATAATTTCTTTTGCAAATACCTTATCAGTCTTATGCGTCATTCGTTGCAACTGCTACATCTTATTAAATCTTTTCAAGTGCAAATAGGGTATTTTGCTAGATGGATTACTAACTTTCGCCAGATGTCTCTACTTACCTTTGTAGCCTTCATCTGCTGTTGTTGGGAAGAAATTAAATACTACAACTAGAAGACTACGTTTCGGTGAGACATAAAAGATGACAAACCTAACTTCATTGTTATTTGCTATTACAAGTCAAAAATGCAGAAAGGGTCCATTGACACCTAGCATTAAGACTCATTGCTTATGATGTAGAACTTTCTACTGCAGGTAAAGAAAGGAGTGATACAGGCCTGTCAAGCAGCTTAGTGGCACCAGAAGTTGCAAACTCAAAGGAAAGACGTGTGAACGTATCTAATGCAACCGCAGACATTTCATCTCCCACTGTGGAGATTCCTGAAGCAAAGCGAACGAAGGAGAGTTCTGAACCAATAAGGAAAGACTCTAAGAGAGAAGAAAGTATAAAAGTCTCTGCTGCAAATGAAATTATTTCCTCTGTTATAAATGATATCTTGCAAGAGGAGAAATTGTCAGAGAATGGTGCAGTGAAGCATAGCAGCAGGAAAACTCAGAGCTCAATCAAGTCCAAGAACAAAAGAACGCTTAGCCTGCCTTTTCGGGCTTCAAAAAGGCTAGCAGGGCTTAAGCCTGAGATGCAACCCGACAATAGTATAATCACACAAGCTCTTCCAGCTGAAGCTATAGGTGGTGGTGAAACTGAAGCCAAACTATTATCAGATCTGACCCTGAATGCTTCAGCTCATAAAGTACCCCAGCAGCTTGAGGCCGAGGCAGAAAGAAGGGTTGCACATGATGCTTCCATTTTACACATCGAGTCATCAAACAAAAGTGGAAGAAGGCAGGAAGACCAATCTGTTTCAGAAAAGCAACCAGGGATGGAAGAGGCTGAGAAACAGAACGATGACAAGCCAGAAAAAGAGGCTGCACACCATGCTTCCATTAGCAGAGAAGCTATATTAGATGTAGAGTCGTTGAACAAAAGGGGAAAAGAACTGCAGGAAGCTGTTCCAGAAAAGCAACCAGGGAGGCAGGTGACTGGGAAACAAAATGATGGCAGGCCTGAATCACAAGAGCCACCACTCGACTACCCTTTTATGGACTCTTGGACAGATCCTTGTCTGGAATTTGCATTTAAAACCCTCACAGGGGCAATACCAATTGAGGAGAACTTGTCATTTCATGATTACTTCCAAGCCGAAGCTCCCCAAACCCAGAAAAATGGTGGCTTGGAACAGCCAGGGTTTGTACCACCCAGTGTTACTCAGAATGATGTCACATCCCATTTTGAGGCCACGGAGAAATCTGTATCTGTGCAGCAGTTGCCTACAAATCCTACTTACCTAAAACCAGGGGATGTCAGCTTACCAAGTTGCAGCATTACTAATCCTCAAGTATCTAGCTTGGAGGCTGGGAATAGAGTTTAACTTTAACATGGTACGCACCTTAAATCCGGGAGTATGTACGATAAAACACTAGCACAGAACATCGTGAATTATACCTTTTGAACTATCTTTTGTGGTTTTTACTTGGTCATTTCGCCTATGACATTTTACCATAACTTGCATTTTGGGAAGGAGTTTAATTTTCCTCTCAATTTATATTATGACATCAGCTGAATCCAACCAAAAAAGAGTGATCTGGTTCTGTTTTTCTTCTAGTAAATTCGAAGTTATGTTCTTAGTTCAGTTTGAATACACTCTTAATCGGCCTGACATAAAATTACACTTAAAAAGCTGATTGCAAAATTCCATTCGCTGAAACTTTGGTTGTAGTTTATAAATCTGCAATTTTACATGTCAACTAAATGAAACTACAAATATTCAAATTAGAATATTTTTAAAAGGCATGTTTAAATTCTTTTAATTTATATCAATACAAATATAAATATCATAAATTACCTTAAAAATAATATTGGTTATAAGATTTATTATTTTAAAATTTTAAATAAATTATATTAATTTAAAATGTATCAAATTGATTTTTATAAAATCAATAGTGTTTTTATAATTCAAAATTAAGGGAGTATTAAATTTGAACTCGTGAAATATGTTTTTCTCAATAAAATTTTTTCTATTTTATAAAAATATTTTTGAAAATTGGTAACAAATACAAAAAAAAGTTTACATTTAATTTTAAAAAAAATTATTCCACCATCTCATCCGGTTCCAAAGTAAAAAATAAATATTTTAAAAAAAATGTGAAAAGAAAAATAACATCAAATATAACCGTCAAAAATAAAATAATAGAAGCCAGTGAATACTAAAGACTACCCGCCAACAAATACCCAAAATTAATAAAATCAACCCCTCAAAACAAAACATTTTTTTTTTGGACCTGTCGCTGGAACCGGTAGGACTTCCATTTCAAAACTACTTTCTCTGTCCCTCACCATTTATGTTCTTTGACTTATCCATTACAAATCAGCAACCTTGATTTGCTCAATCCACTTTTTTGGGTTTCTTTCCTAATCCCCCTTTATATATATATATATATATATATATATATATATATATATATATATATATATATATGACTTGATTCAAAGACATATCTTTTTAAAGAGTTATCAAATATTTTTTTTAACGATGGACCCGGCGACAATTTAGTCTGTCGTAATAAGTTTGTCTGTCGCTAAAATTTTTAACAACGGATAACATATCGCGACCGACAAATATATAACGACAGACGAATTTATGACGACGAACCAAACTATCGTCGAGTCTGTCGTTAAAAATGATAATATATATATATAAAATAAAAAACAACTATTTTTAAATTTTCTGCTCAATTAATAAAATATTAAGACTGTCTAAAATTTAACACAAATCTCACTCTTAATAGTGTCAAAGACACGAGTTACAAACTAGTATATATATATGGGTCGGCTTAATGTGTGAACACGAAAAATAAGAGATAAAATTTATTAAATATAATTTTTTTATATATTTGTATTGAATTCAATACATGTAGTCCACTAATATATTATTTTTTATATATTAAATTAAATATAAATACATAAATAAATAATATTATGCATTAAATTGTGCGATTAACATTTATCCGCGCACTAAGAAAATCTTATATATATTGTACTACTTTTTCTAGATTACTTTCACGGCTATTGTATTATAGTTCATCAATCTATTTCTATAAACCTTAATTCCCCTTCAGTCAGTCGCTCTGCATTCTCATTTTTCTCTCTCTAAAAATCAGAACTGATATGGCGTCACTGAAACTGAAACAGCAGCAGACGATTCTGGTAACAGGAGGAGCTGGTTTTATCGGTACCCACACTGTAGTTCTGCTTCTGAGTCTAGGGTTTAGGGTTTCCGTCATAGACAATTTCGACAACTCCGTGGAGGAGGCCGTTCACAGAGTTAGAGAGTTAGTGGGACCTGATCTTTCTCAGAATCTTGAATTCCATTTGGTAAGAGAAGAGGAGAGGGAGAAATATGCTTAAGAAAGAAAAAAATCGCAAACTGTAATTCTTAAGAATCTTGTTATTTATCACTTTCTGCTGATCTGGGTTTTTGGCAAAATAAAGACGTGGATATTTCTCTGTAACCAATTATAGAGTATTTGGGGTTTTTAGTTTGCTGCTAAATTTTGTCTGTGTTGTTTGGTTGCAGGGTGATATTAGGAATAAAGATGATTTGGAGAAGCTATTTTCTAAAACTAAGTATGTTGAATTAATAATTATGTTTCTCATTTTGATGAATTTCAGACCCATTTGGGGAATTCCTTTTGGTAAGATAGAATAAAGAAATGTTTATGGAACGTAAATGTTTGTGTTTTCTTTCTTTTAAAGAATTTGAGGTGATCATGAGACATTGGCTTCTTGTGATTAATGTGGAATAGGTTTGCTGCCGTGATCCATTTTGCTGGGCTTAAAGCTGTTGCTGAGAGTGTTGGCCATCCTTTTCGTTATTTTGATAACAATTTGATTGGATCAATCACTTTATATGATATGATGGCCAAGTATAACTGTAAGAAGGTTAGTCTTTCTCCATTTTTCTCGATTCTAAGTATCATTTCTCAATTCCATTTCCCTTTATGATAGAGTGTTCTACACAATTTTATAATGTTGGTTTCGAAGGCACATAGTCTACAAATTTTTATTCATCCGTGATCTTTGATTTTGTAATTCATTATCTAAATCTTGGTCCACACCTTCTTTCTTTCTCCATAATTGACAAGAGTTATTTGATTTTTGTCGTTTTGTAGTTGGTTTTCTCTTCATCTGCAACAGTTTATGGGCAACCTGAAAAAATTCCATGCATTGAGGATTTTGAGTTAAAAGCCATGAATCCGTATGGGCGCACTAAGGTATTTGCTATAATGCCCTTATTAATTTCCCTTCACATTGCAATTACCTTGTAATAATTTCTCTTTTATCAAGTTGGTTAGATAATTTGCATTATAAATTCTTGTTCTTAGTTCAGTTTAGTGCTGTTTCTTTAGTCTGTAACTTATCTTTTTGTGTTTCGTTAGCTCTTCCTTGAAGAAATTGCACGGGATATTCATAACGCAGATTCAGAGTGGAAAATTATTTTGCTACGATATTTTAACCCTGTTGGGGCTCATGAGAGTGGGAAACTTGGTGAAGATCCAAAGGGCATTCCCAACAATCTTTTGCCTTACATTCAACAAGTAGCTGTTGGAAGATTACCCGAATTAAATGTATATGGTCATGATTATCCCACACCAGACGGTACTGCGGTATGTAGAGTCCATTATTGTTATTATTGATTGCTGTTATTATTAGCTACCCAAAATTTCCCCAAGTAGTTTCTATGTGTAGCCAGTTTTACTTTGACTATCGACTCATTCGTGCTCTTTATCTAATGTGTTTCTAGGTCATGTTGTTTCCATATTATATAACTTTCTTATTATAAGCTAATTTTGTTTTGATTTACAGATCCGAGACTACATCCATGTTATGGATCTAGCAGATGGACACGTTGCTGCACTTGGGAAGCTTTTCACTGCAGATAATATAGGTGATTGCTTCATTTTGTACGTTAATTATTTGCTAATGTTTTTTCACTTTCCCATTCTTCTCATTGACTAAGTTATGAAGTCCTGATTAAGATATTTAGTTGAGCTAAAATCTTCAGATTGTTGTACAAATTGCATTTCTTTTCAAGTTTTTCATGTTAAATTTACTATGGATGTTCAGGTTGTATTGCCTACAACCTAGGTACTGGGTGTGGTAGATCTGTGCTTGAAATGGTTGCTGCATTTGAGAAAGCATCTGGAAAGGTAATCTCTTTCTCTCACTCACACACACGGACACACGGAAGAAATCTCGAGATAAGTGTTGGATGTACTAAAGTTGACCTTTATCCTTCAGAAAATCCCTCTCAAACTATGTGCAAGAAGGCCAGGAGATGCTACGGCTGTTTATGCATCAACACATAAAGCTGAGAAAGAGCTTGGTTGGAAGTAAGTTCTTAATTATCTTTGTTTCCTTACACTGATCTAGTTTGCATGAATGAAGTTTATGTTAAAAATATGGTGGATGCTGGATGAGGAACTAGTTTTATCTTTCCCTTTTTTGTCTTTTAATCTGCACGGTGGATTCACTATCTTCTTGATTTCTTGTAAAGCTAGTTTATTTATAAAATATGGGTGAATAAAATTAATGTACACTTGAGAATCTTAAATAAATGTTAAAAATTTCAACATAAGGAATTTTACAGGGAATAATATTACCCGTAATCTCATTTTATTTATTTGTTTTAAAGGTAAATATGGGATTTATTTGCAGGGCAAAATATGGCATAGATGAAATGTGCAAGGACCAGTGGAAGTGGGCGAGCCAAAATCCTTGGGGTTACCAATCCAAGCCTGAATAGCGGCAGCAAGCAAACACCTACCTATACAGCAGTTGCACATCACATGGGTTACCTTAAAAACCAAGAGAGAAAATGGCATTTATGGTGGAAAACATTGATTTTGAAATTGTCCTAAACGGTTTGTTTAGCTGTCAATAATGTATGAATCTTTCATTTTTCCAGATGAAATATGCCTTGGTAATAATGCACTGCAATGTTGGTTAAATCCCTTTGGAATAAGAATAGCACGGGGAATCTATTTCTGATTTTGTTTGCTCATAAAGTTTAAGCATACAAATGTCTCGTATACCTTTGCATTTGCCTAAAGGCAGGGTAATAAATAATTTGCTCGCTTCTTATGGTCCATATTTTAATTTTGCAATATTTTTTTACAGTGTTGAGATAAATTAAAATAAGTTGTAACCTCCTTTAGATTTATTGCTCTTCCCACTGTTTGTTTAAGAATTTACTACGCTCGCTTATTATCAATATTTGTTGTATCCACTGTTTGTTTATGAATTATAAGTATCCCGATTAAATAATGAGAGAAACAAAATATGGAAAGTGATATTTAGGCTAAGAAAAGGACCCTCCTCGATCTTCACATTAATGTATGTATGTGAGAATCTCTTACTATTATTCATTTTATCACTCTCTTTTGCATTGACATTTTATTAAAAATAAATGAAATTATTGGAAAGCTAAAAAAGAAATATCTTAGTATATAATTATGAGAAGAAGGCAGGCACTAGTATATTTTTTCATAAAAATATCTTGAAGACAAATATTCAAGTAAATAGAAGGAATATATATATATATATATATATATATATATATATATATATATATATATTGTTACTATAATCTTTTCCGAAAGTAGCCCTATGCGGAAACGCAGCACTCACGTGGGGTATTTAAATTTTCTATAGTCAACGTGAGGAGAAGAATAAGTAACTTCTCGTGCCTTCTTGCCTACTACTTAACTTCGCTACTTCCCGTATGGGCCCACCAGCCTTTCTTTGCGTTTATATCGTCTTGCTTCTCCATTTTACGGTTTTATTTTTCCAATCAGTTACTCCCTCCTCGCATCAGAATCTTCTAGAAACCCCCCTCCCTCTTCTCTCTCTTCGTTTTCGTTCGTTATTGGGTTAGCAGCAGCTGGATTCTATTCTATGTTGTTATGCTGTTTGGGTCGATCACTTCTTCAGGTGAATTTTTTCTCTCTATCCAGAAATTAATAATAATTGGCATACTTAAACTTTACGTCAATTTCTTACGACTGTTGAATAATTAAACATGCTAGCTAGATCGGTTATTATTTTTAATATTAATTTTAATATCACAATCGTATGTTGAATTTGAAAATGGTTTAACAGAGTTTGAGAAAAATCAAAATTAAGGAAGAACAATGCCAAATCTGAATTGAAGGTGCATGGTTTTGCCTTTTTTAGGTTTGTAAGTGATTGGATTTTGGATATACGAACTGGAGGTTATGGCTCCGCCGTTGCCGGTTGAGCATACCGGCGAATCAGTGACCGGAGAGTCGCAGCGATCTCTACCTACGCCATTTCTGACGAAAACCTACCAACTTGTGGACGATCCATCTATAGACCACCTGGTTTCGTGGAACGATAATGGAACAGCCTTCATCGTTTGGCATCCTGCTGAATTTGCTAGAGATTTGCTTCCCAAATATTTTAAGCACAACAACTTCTCCAGCTTTGTTCGACAACTAAACACTTACGTAAGAATCTCTTGATTAATTCTATCAAAAAACAAAATTTTGTTTTCCTGATTGATTCATATTTTATCCATTTAATTTGCAGGGCTTTAGAAAAATAGTTCCTGATAGATGGGAATTTGCGAATGATTGCTTTAGGAAAGGCGAGAAAGGACTCCTCCGTGACATACAACGGCGGAAACTCTGTCCGGCGATGCCAGTGGCTGCTGTCCGATCGTTGTCGCCGGCAAATTCTGGTGACGGGCCACTTTTTTCGTCGAACTCGTCGCCGGTGACTACTGCACCGGCTACGGTACTTGACGGTTCGAGTTGCAATACTGCATCCGATATTTTAGAAGAGAACGAACGTCTTAGAAAAGATAATGCTCAATTGAAACAAGAACTGAATCGTTTGCGAAGTTTATGCAATAATATTTTCAACTTAATGACGAATTTCTCTACGGAGACGATGACCGAATTACCGGTAACTAAGGCTTTCGAGTTGATATCGGAGACGCAGTTTCCGGAAAATCATGGTCCGCGGTTGTTTGGGGTGTCAATTGGTGTGAAGCGCCTGAGGAGAGAGGATGAACAGCTGATGGAGTTGTCTGAGAATCAAGGGGGAAATCTTGTACAGCAACCAGGATTAAAATCAGAGCCGTTGGATAGTAACACGGATAAGGGAATATAGGTGGGCCAATATGGTATTATAGTGTGTTGGACTAGGAGTTTCTGGGGACTTCTGGAACTACTCATATCTGGAATCAGCAGTGGATTGAAATTTATGCGTCTACTGTCCACTGAAAATGACGAAAGTGGGGTCCTGCCTGAATATTTTCTTTTACTTTTGAGTTTTGAGGGTTTGCACTTGACTGGAAAAATAAGTAACCCCCAAAAGGTGAAGAAATGTGTTGAATGTGCTTATTATACTCCCTCATAATAAATTTAGAAACCGATATTTTTAGAGGACTTTTTAATTTTTTTTATATGATAAATTATCGACGGTTTTAAACGTCGTTGTACGTTTATAATTATAATTTATATATAAAAATATTAAATTTTTTTTATAAAAATATTATTTTTCTAAATTTATTACGTTTCTCTCTCCATAACCCTAAATAAAGTTAAAAATATTCAGTTGTATTACCAAAGACACGATTGAGTACCATATAAAAAAAAAATACTCAAACTAGAACTAATTTAATTAAGCTGTTTGCAGATTAAGATGTTAACTTATTATAGTTAAACAGTTTGTTCTTGAAATTACATCCGTCCAAAAATGATACTTCTTCTACAAATTATGTTTACCATTTTTCTTTTGGTACAAGACACTCAGATATCAAATTTTTAATAATAAAGTCTGTTAAAAGGTTTAACATTAATAAAAATTAGCTCAAAAAATTATATCTTATTTACTGGATTTTATGTTCTACTTAAACTATCTCACATGATAAAATAACCTAATAATTTTTTTTGTTGATAATAACATACACTGTAATTTGTTTTGGTAAGAATTTAATTAAATACTCAAAATTGTTAACTACAATTAATTAAACTATTATTTGAAAAAGAGTCAAATTTTAAACTCAATTTCTTAAAAATATAAATCAGGGTTATTTCAGACATATTACATTCAGATTTTAGAATTTGAAATTCCATTTCATACTTTTCCCAGAAAATTTTTGAAAACTTCCCGCGCCCTTGAACATTACATAAACCCCTCCGTTTTTTTTTGTTGCTTCCCTTCCATAATTTCATTTCGGTATTTCCTTTCAATTGGTCTGAAAATACAGACTCACCGGCATGAAATCCACCATGTTCAGCGCTACGCCGCCGTGTAAGATACTGCGGAACTTGGAGATGTGTCGGTCTATAACCATCATGGAGCTGCCCGATCAAATAATCGCCGACATTCTGTCACGACTCCCAACAAAATCCCTCTTCGCTTCCGGGAGCGTTTGCAGATCATATCTTTTCTGCCTTTTACTATGCTAATAGAACAACTTTCGGTTTGGTTGATTGATTTGGAGCTCGATAGGACTAGGGGTTTCGGTACCCGAGTCGGAATAGAGCATCAATCGAGTTATTACCAGGTGGGTTATGTTGTTGTGAATTCATGCGGTGGGTTAATTTGTTTAAAGGACACTTATATCGATGAAAATCCTGCGATTATATGCAACTCATTAACGGGGGAATACGTAATGCTGCCTGATTGTGACGATTGTAGGACGTTGTACTTTTATGCTTCCGGGGGTTTGGTTTCTGTTCGAGCACTAATCAATACAAAGTGTTGAGGATTTCCTCCGATAAATTGATGCCTTTTGGGAGGATGTTGGGGAGAGCAGGGTGGCAGAGATACATGCCGTTGGTTCCAATTCGTGGCGAGGAATTGGTTATGCACCTTTCATTCCCGGGACTACATCAAACCCAATCTTTACAAATGGAGTTATCCATTGGGTTTGTGAACAGGACCCCAAAATTCATAGATACTTTTGACTTTGAGAGTGAGAAATTTGGGGAGATTTCACCCCCTTCCCAGATTGGGAAATTTCACCATAATTGAAAGTACAATATGAGCCTTGGAGGTTGTTTAGCAGTTTGTGATCTTTTTCGGATAGTAAAGTTTGATATATGGGTCATGAAGGAATATGGTGTTCAAGAGTCTTGGGGTAAAGACTTTGTCATTGACACTGCTGGTATGGGTTTTTTGCTCCGCGGTAAGCATCAGCCTATAACATGCCTTAGCAATGGGAAGATACTAATGCACTCGCTAGAAGAAAATAATTTGGTATGCTACAATCTGGGGAAGAAGAGTGTCAGATGTCTTAAGATCCCTTGGGGAAGACATTTTGAAGCAGTTGTTCATTCTCCGAGATTTGTTTTGCTCAAGGATGCTATGAAGCCTATATAATTGGAGACAATTTGAAGGTCTTGAATGTCAGGTCCGGGTAATTATCTTCAGTCTTTGAGATTTACTTACCTGTTTTATAGTTGAATGGTTTTCATTCAGTGACCAATATATACACTTTGCAAACAATAAGTAGGATAAAATTATGTGCACATAGGTATATAAATATATCACATGCAGATTATTTGAAAGACAACTTGTCAATATTATATAAGAACTCCAGAAGTAATAATTCTTTGCTTAGTTTATATTATAGTAGTTCTTCATGCACATCTTTTAGGAACTGGAATGATAAAGTACCTAGGTAGTTTGAGCAAAAAAAATTCATGATTTAAATTTATAAGAAAAAATTGATTATTCTAGTACTTTAAAGTTCTAGAATCTTCTACTTTTAGTAATCATAGATTTGGTATCATGTATCCGTGTAATCTAGCAACGAAGGAATAGGTTCACAATTCCATGTAAAAGTGTAAATATTGTCATGTACATGCTTTATTCTCTGCATAGAAGACTATGGTTGCGAGTAGTACAGCCTGTAGAGCCGTAGCGGTATGCCATTACTTCATGTTCTTTCTCCAGAGCAGATATGTGATTTTTGATTATGCAACAATCCTATAGTGAGAAAGATTTCGTAAATAAAGAAACTTTCTTGTTTGTATACTACTGTCGAATGTCATGTAATATAGATTAATTAACAAATGCTCGGGAGTGACGGTCGTTTCTCTTCATCCATTCTTATTTGTCCTCTTTGTTATCTATTATACCAAGGTTTTCCTGCCTTTCCTTGAATCTTGGGTTTATAAATTCTTTTTGATTTCATTGATCAGCGGCGGCAAGTTTACAAACAATGTTTTTATTATCTACAAAACTATGAACTTGGTATACGTAGCTATTACATTGTTAAGATTCTTCAGTTAGACTTGTTTATCTTGCAAAAACTTTTAGTTGGTCCATGTATATCAACTGGGTTGGTTTGATTTTGAGCTCCTCTGTAAAAAGTTTGATAATAATTAACCAAAATCTAGTGCAAGTGGCTATTTCATTTGCAACTGCATATTTTTGAATAATAAATCATATAATATACTCCCTCTGTTCCTATTTGTATGTCTTTTTAGGAGGAGAATTTTGTTCCTTTTTACCATTCATTTGTAGATTCTAAGGAGAATTAAATACTTAGTTTCTCATATTGTCTTTTATGATTAAACACTAGTTTATGCATCTCTTATCTTTTCAATGACTTTCAGAAGGTTAATATTGAAATTTTATATTTTATTTAGTCAATTAGACAAACATCTTTCTCATTGGGTGTAGTATGTCCCAGTGTGGAGAATCATTCGTGTAATCCATAGTGTATGGTGCAAAATTTAAATCTTTCTAACAGATATACTCGTAACACAAAAATTACAATGTAGTTATAATTAGGTTCCTTTAACACCACATTTGGCAATGCAGGGAATCTCAAGAGCCCAAGGCCGAGACTGAAGCTTTTAGTATGGTGGAATATTTTTGGGCGTCAGTTGACAAGAAGCGAAGGCCTCCCTCAAAGTTGCATCTCTCTATTAGAAGTGGCCAACATATTATCTATGGAGTTTGAAGATTTCGGAGCTTGTAGTACTTGCTTTGTCCTGAGGTCATCTATAAGCTTTGTAGGGATAATTGAGGAGAATGAGAAGCTCTACGCTGCTACATAATCTTTTTTCTTTTTTTTTGGTAATTTGAACACACACACACCCACACTCACATACTCAAAATTCGAACTCCCGACCTCACGATAACCATGAGACTGATCATACCACTTAAGCTGAAGGCTCTCGGTCATAATTTTCTACTATTGCGTATGTAATGTAAGTAACCAGTGATTAAATTCCTGTTTAGTAATGAGAATGATGGTTCCATGAAGATGAAAAACAGGACTCTTTACTTGCAGGATTGGCAATTTCACTCCAAGGGGCTCGCTTGATCCGATCCTAATGGACTCGATATTTAAACCTTACAAGGTTAGGGTTAGGTATGAGATCTACCTTCTCACTTCCGCTTCTAACCTGATTACATGTATGTATATATAATTTTTTTAAAATTAATATTTTGTATATATATAATTATGTATTTATTTAGGTTCTTTCATTATAAATTCATAACATTTATAATATAAGATATTGCTAGTAAAAAAAATATTGTATGATTTTGAATTAAAAATAATTATACAAAGTAATATAAAAAATTAGAGAAATTTATTTATTTAAAAAAAAAAGACTATTTGAGTAAATGAGACAATAGATATAAAGTATTATTTTCAAAGTTGGGATAACTCTATATAAGCAGGACGAGTATGAAAGGGTAGGGTAGAGTATGGTGCAGTTTGAAATTCAAACTGCATTCGAAATCGTTTAAGTGTAGTTTGATAAATTTGATATCGCATATGAAACCGTAAAGTGCAGTTTGATGCGGTTTTAAAAAATGCGGTGTGATATATATATTGAAATATATTTTTCTATTACAAAAATTGATGGCAATAAAAATATTTATTGTAGTTCACAGTGAATGTTACCTATAAAGAACTAAAAATATTACATTGAATAGTAATAATTATTCAGACTTCGTAACCCTTATAATGTAAATTGATAAAATATGATTTATCTAAAGATTAACAATTGGGTAAATAAATATACTCAATAATATGAATAATGTTTATCTCAAACCCCACAAATTAATTATAACCTATGATTTGAATTCAATTATTCAATGTTATACAAGGGATCATTGTCCTTCCTTTTCTCATAAAAAGAAAAATACACTAAAAGTAGAATGTAACCAATAAAATTTCACAACTTTTTTACAAATTTACGAGCAAAAGGAAGGCTTGTTAATTGCCAAATAATAGTGTTTTCAAGTTTCAAGTTTTACATTTTGCAAATAAATAAAGGTTTTATCTATTAATAGTAAATTTGTAAACCAATTTCAGCAAACACAATTTGTATTTATGTTTATCAAGTAAAAAACCAAAACAAAGAGACAAAATAAGAAGAACCTACGCATCGAAGAGCCGGAAATCATTGGTGATGGTGCGGTGCAGTTTTTTAAATGTTGTTTTATTCCGAAACCAAATCCAAACTATGAATTTGATTTTTCAATCCACTTAAAACGATCACATACATCGAAACCGTTAGTGTGATTTTAATTAGTGCGATTTATATAATTTTTAGTACAATTTTAGAGACAAATTGATTTTTTACTCAACTTTACAAAAAGGATCTTTGGACTATACTCGTCCCAAGGACGGGTATGAAAGGGGTCTCCGGACTATAATCATCCCATTGCCGGACTTGGCTCTTTATATTCTGTTTGGGGTGCAAGTTAAGAAGATGTTGACATTCCAAATTTAATTTTTGAAAATTAACATCATGACGGTGTCATGAAGATTCATGAACAAGGCTATGTATATTTTCAATTTAATAGCAAATTTAATATATTTTATGCATATTTAAAATATTTTATGTAGGGAGTATGAGAGTATCTTTAATTTCCAACCACCTCGTTGATATTATCAATATAAAAATTTGTACACAGTTTTCGATAAACTGCGATCCAATAATAACATAGAAAAATTGGCGACTTGCTTGATTTTATAACTGACAATTTTATATGGTGAATATGTAGCACAATTAAAATCGTGAAAAAGAAAAAATGTGTATATTCTCACCTGTACAATATAATTTACCGTGGCCAATGACAACAAGTTGACGACACAAAAGTATGTGTGAATTATAAATATAATTTAATAATATCACTGCTGTGAAAGTATTGCCTTGAAGGCAATATCTGAATTCTAAACTTTTTCATTATTATATGCACGAGAGAAAAATCAGAACGGATAGCAATAATGAAAAAGTTTGATGTCATCGAGGGGGATCAGATGGAAAGCCCAAAATGTCAAAAAATCATATAGGAGGATATCCAATTTGATGATTGGAGATTTTAAGAGTCAGATTTAAAGAAAAAAACGAATCATATTTTAATTGTTGAGTATACGTATAATTAGAATTTTTGACTTAATTGTTCATTCTTATGATTTAGTACATGTTTTTGTAATAATTGAAGGGTTGAGGTTATAAAACTCTTAATGAATTTATAATTTTTATGAGTACGGTGTAACAGTTATAAGAGTATTTTTGTTGTATTTCACCTATATGAATGTGAGAGTGATCGTTCTCTAGGAGAATTGAGCATGTTTTCTTAATTCGATCATGAAAACTGGGATTAAACACAAGGCCGAAACGATGTGTTGATTTGTTAAAAAACTTTGTATTTCATCAAGGGTGTTATGTGTGTGACGTAATTTCTTATATCTTACAAACACAATTATAGTTCAAGATTGTAGTTTACTATTAACTCTAATATTTGAAATTACTAAATCACCAAGTATGGGTACAAGGCATTGTTACTTATATTCAGGGACGAAGCCACGTAGGAGGTAGTGGGGTCAATTGACCTCACTGATTTTTTTTTTATAATATATGAAAAATTTTAAATATTATATACAAATTGACTTCACTGAAATTTTGTAATTTTTTTAATATACAGAGTCAAATTAAAATTTTATAACTTTCTTACTTAAGTCTCAATTTTATATCATTCTTATTTTCTCTACATATGTTTATTCATATAATCTTCTTAAACTAATTAATAATCTATTTTATATTATTTTTTGAATAATTAATTATTTATAAAAAAAAAATTTAATTTTTTTTTTTATTATGGGTCAATATGGTATATATAAATATATATAAAGTTAACAATTATTATATTATCATTGTAATCAAATTTATGTTTTATAAATGCAACTAAAAGTATAAAATTATTTTAAAAATTTGGCTCGAGGGCGCTGTCTCCGAACTCTGCTAAATTTATTATAAGCTCGTAATTTGATCTTATTGAATTTTTTTTCTAACTTTTTTGACCAAACTTATTTAAATTTTTATTAAAATAGAGTAGGAATTGTTAGAGCTATTTTATTAAAATTAATCATTTAAATATTTATTCATAATAAGAGTTTCAAAATTGAGGCTACTAATACCATTCTTGGTTTTCGTCCGTTGTATATACTAACGATAGCTTAGTCAGTATAATTTAGCCATTTGACCTTTGGTGGAGTAATGTATTTTATACTGATTAAGTGAAATGTGCATGGACGGTTCATGTTTAATTGTTAGTCACCTTCACACCATATATATATAATATGTTTCGAGTGTTGCAAGGCAGATCAGAGGGGATTATCATTTGAGTAGAACACCATGCCGCCATGCTACTCGAACTCGGACCGTTCAATTAAATGGACTAAGATTATGTTTGTTTATAAAAATTATGTTTAAAATTAAATTATTTATATTAATTTAACATAATTTTAGATTATTTTATTTCATGATGAGAAATTAATAGTCATTTAAATAATTCTATAAAATATTTTATCATTCTTAAGATTATTTATGAGAGATTATATAATCTCATGATAAATTTGAGATTAACAGTTCTCCTCATTTTAGGCTATTAAATGGTTTTAGGAGACTAGTAGTCAAACATTAAATGACTAATAATCTTTTATCATGGAATAAAATAAGAGTAAAATACACTCACACCCCCTGTAGACAACTATAATAACACTCACTATCCCTCTAATTTTTTAAATAACACTCACTATCCCCGTAGATGTTTATTATTGACCAAATAAGAGAAGTTACATATTTACCCTCATGTTTTACTATTTTAAAATATAATGAATTAATACTTATTTTGCTAATGACAAAAGTACCCTATTTTGACTTATATGATCAAGTTACATTCACCACTCTTAAATAATAATAATAATAATAATAATAATAATGACAATAACAATAATAATAATAATAATAATAATAATAATAATAATAATAATAATAATAATAATAATAATAATAATAATGATGATAATAACAATAATAATAATAATAGTAATAACAACAACAACAACAACAACAACAATAATAGTAGTAACAATAATAAAAACAATAATAATAACAATAATTATAATAATAATAATAATAATAATAACAACAACAACAACAACAAAAACAAAAATAACAATAATAATAATTATTGTGGTAGTGTGGTGAATTATGATAATTGTTATTGATGATTGTAAGTTTTGTAGACATGTTTAAATTTTTCTAGATATCTATTTTTAAAGAAAAATTAATTATTATGGTGGTATTGTGAATTATGATAATTGTTATGTGTGATTGTAAGTTATTTTAGGTTGTAAAACATTTTTAAGTAATGTAGTGTTTTTTAAATTTTAATCTAATTTTTCGTTACGTCGTGCCTTTAGGCACGGACAATTACTAGTATATATATACTGCCTCCGTTTCAACAAAAAAAAAAAAAAAAAATCTTATTTGCATAATTTGTAAATATTTATTTTGTGAATTGTGATTTTATTTTTGTTCATTTAACAGGAATGACTGAATATTATGACTAATATATATTCATAACAATTTAGAATAAGTTATGAATGGTACATATGTTAAATGATAATTATTAAATTATTCACCTTACAATTATACATTTGTTAAATAAACTTTTATTTATTTAAGTTAATAATTTGTCATTCTAGTTAAATGAAAGTGAAATTCAAGCAAACTTTTTGCTTAAAGGGTATATTAGTCATCATAAATTGAAGGTATAATTGTCTTGATAGTAGTTAAGGGCGTTTTATTTTTTTAAATTGCTGAAATCATCAAGTTGGGAAGCTGTCGCAAGCAACCAAAAATAAAATCTTACTTTTAAAAATATTAATGTAGTAGTGAAAGTAAGAGTCGAACCCACAGAGAGTGAATTGTTTTAATAAATCTAATGTTTTCAAAAATATCTAATTAAATGGGGGGTTTTGAATTATTAATTAACTAATTAAAATAAAACTAAATAATAAATAATAAAGATGAGAAAAATCAATTAAAAACAAACTTCAGTTCCTTAGTTCAGTATCCCCTTCTTTTAATCAACAAATTAATCAAGTTATTATTATATTTTCCTTCAATTGAAATTAATAATCCTAGATAACCGACAATCGCCAAGCTACCCGAAATCCTCCTTAAATTATAAATCTAATGCAGCAATCGCTCACAAAAGACCCTAACTATCATACAACCTAGAACTACCAGTCTAGATTTAATATAACAGTTGCATTAAAATTTAGAGAATTAGATTATTCCAAGCAACAATCTCAACATCGCGGACCATTTAACTTGCCATCTTGATAATCATAATAATATTCAAAAGTTTGTCCACAATCAAATATTATTAATTGCTACTTATGATCAGATAAAATATCGTTTGCTTAATATCAAATCTTAATCTAGCATATGATAAATTATTGATTAATCTAACAGGCCATTATCAAATTAATCAAATAAATATCATCAAACAATTAAAACAGATCATCAAGAATAAATCTCATGCATAAAAGAATAAATAATAAAACTCAATTAAAACATTAATTAAAAATAAGGTTCAACATCCCTTTGGAACTGAAAATAAAAACTTAGCCTGACATTCTTCAAAATAATCTTCAAGAGTTGAAAAGCTCTCCCCAAGAATGTAGAAGAAAGAACTCCTAAAAGCTTACTATCAATAATGAGAGGTTGATCCTCTATTTATAGGCCTCTAACTTGTCCAAAACCTAATAGGATTTACAATTAAAAATAAAAGAAAAACAAAAATAATTATTCTCCTAACCCTAGTTGGAATAAAAATCCAATTTGGAATCAAAAAGTAGCAAAAATCCCAAAAAATCTCGTTTTGCTCCAATTCTGCCCAGCCAAACAGCCCTTAAGATCGGCAGTTGACCAAGTCAACGCGGACACGCGTTTTGCTGACGTCACCACTCGCCCGCGCATTGCGCGGGCTTTTATTTTTTTCCGGAACCTTCAACAAAACGACGTCGTTTCGTATCCTGCTGATGCCCACCGCGCAATGCGCGGACGCCTGTTCTGTTTAATTACGCAAATGCCCCTCCGCGTCTTTTCTTCTTATTTACCTTTTTGCCATCCGTGTTGGTTATTTACCAAAATGCCATTAAACTTTGCGGAATTTACAGATTCGCCCCTCAGCTTTATTTTTCCTACAAAATAAAATATAAAAATAAATAAAAATAATATAAAAATACTAAAAATCCTAAAAACACATAATAATAAATAAAACACCTAAAATACTAAAAATAAATAAAAACACATAAATAAAAAGAAATATAAAATTACTATAAAATTACCTAAATTAACATAAATTAACTAAAATCCTATAAAACCTATTAAAACCAAAATAAGCTAAATAATTAAACATTTAAGCACACAATAAATATAAAAACTAAGTATTAGGGCATAAAAATATCGTATAATTTAGCTCTATCACAAGTCAATCATCTTAGGAGTAGTGAATGTTACATTATGTTATTCAAAGGGGTAGTGAGTGTTACTTAAAAAACTAGAAGGGTAGTGAGTGTTATTATGATTATTTATAAGAGGTGTGAGTGTATTTTACTCATAAAATAATTCAAAATAGTATAAAATTAATACAAAAAGTCTAATTTCAAGTGTGTTTTTGGAAACAAACGTAGCTTAAAAGTTTTATTCTACCTCGGATTGTTAATGGGCTCGAGTCGATCTCGAGTTAGACTTACTTGAGTCGAGTCAAAAAAGACTTGCGAACAGTTCAATTTAGGGTTGTAAACTTATATTTTCGGATGCAGATATAGATATATTTACATATGTATTCGAAAATAAAATTTGATATTTATATTCGTATTCGACGGATGTACAATATAAAATATCCGTATTAGTATCCAAAGAAATAATATTCAAATTTAGATAAATATGTCAAATATCTGCATCTGTTCAAATGAAAATTTTTAAAGTTTTAATTTTTTTTTTTTAAAAATTATTGCACAATGTTAAATTGATAACTAAATAAATAATTACTAATCAAATAAAATTTAGAATTGATGTACAATCAACAATATAAAATAATAAAACTAGCTATAATATTCATATGTAGTTTTTTTTTATATCTTCTATCATAAAATAGTTATGAAAGATATATAATCAATTGATATTAATAGTTTTGTTATATTATATAATAATATTACATGAGAGATTTATACATGTATATGTATATTTGTGTTTACATATATATATGAAAAAAGTTATTTCAGACAATGGCTTAGTCAAATTTGTCTAAGGTTACTTAACAAAATAATCGTAGTTTTACCATCAAAGATTGAGTTTTCTATTGTTTGGTTTTATTAAAAAAATAAATAAATTTAATTTAATACAAAATTTTATCTTTTTGTTTAGTAAACTTAACCATACTTGGTTAAGGCATGTATTAAATTATTTCATATATGCATATATCCATATTTATATTTGTTTTAAATAAATATACACTTGAATATAAATAATGTTCGTTTCGACACAAATACAATTAAAATCATTTTTACCGCTACACATAGCACACAAATTTTTTGAAATAGGAGGGTGTAAATATTATTAGTGAGATTTGAAATACTACAAGTCTATCTTTTGCAAAAAGAATAAAAATAAATAATTGATATTTTTACAAAAAAATTTAATACTTCCAAGTTTTATTATTCACATCAATAGTTAGCGGAGAAATATAAACCCTCCGAAAATTAAAATCGAAATACTATAATAGTGTAAGTGTGTAACCAACGAAATCGACCCGGGAACGTCGATAAAAGAACTGTGAAACCTAATTTTTGAAGTGACTCTTCATTTCAAACTTTGGGGATTTTGAGGATTTCAGCTTAATCTTTGGCGATGGACAAGCACGTTGTTGCTCTGTGGGTGTTAGATTTCATGCTCCGGCAACCTCTGGATGATACTCATTTGAATTCTTTGGTTCGCATTTTACGTCGTTCCGACACCAATTCGAATCTGAAAAAGCTTTTGCTTTTGAGAAAAATCGAGTCGGAAATCTCAAGGGGTTCGATTTCCGAGAATTTGCTCGAATTGCTGGAACAGATCGAAGAGTTAGAGTATAGAGGCAAGATTGGCGTTACGGCTGCTATGAAGAACGCGTATTGTGCAGTGGCCGTGCATTGCGCGGTTAGGTTTTTGCAGGAGAACGAGAAGGAGAAGTATTTTGAGGCAGTGAAGAATATTTGGAGGGCTAGGGTTTGCAAAATGGAGAAGACCGAGAATGTGGGGTTGGTTTCGGATGAACTGATAAGTTGGAGCGATGAGATTGAAACTGCAGTTTGGGATGAAAATGTTTGTAAGAATTTGTTGCTGAAGAGGAAAGGGATTGACGTATTGGAGGCTGTTCGAGTTTTTGTTGAAGAATCTGAGGAAAGCATGGGTCCATCATTTCTTGAGTTATTGGCTGAGAAATTACTCAGTCAGCATACACTATGGGAACTACTTGGGTTGGGAAGTAAAGGTAAAATTCTTTATTTTGAGTTTATGGTTTTCATTGCAAGTATAGTGAATGATTTTGTTGTTTGAGTTCTAAGAGAAAAGAAATGCCTAATACAAAACACCCTTAACTAGGATTGATACAGCATTATTCTATTAGCATATGTGTTACTGTTTATTTGATATATCGTTCATTTTTGTTCTTGCCGGTGAGAAATACTCCCTTCGTTCCACAAAAAGAGTCACATTTGAGAAACCTTTTTGTTTTAAAATAAGATTCTCATTTCTACTGAATTTAGTATAAAACTACATAATTTCATCAAGTTTACCACTATACTTTCATGATCTTGTCATCACTTTAAACTAGCACTAAAAAAACTTAGGGATGATATGGAACAAAATATATGCTTAAAGTTTGTAAATACTGCAAATGAGAGTCTTATTTTGGAACGGACCGAGTAAGTTATAAACACATGTATTTCGAACCACATATTAGAGGAGCGGAAATTAAAACAAATGAGTCAGCAAATCTGCACTATTAGAGCTTTATTTTTTGGCAGATTGAGTTCTCCTTGTAATCCCTTTGAGATGTTAGGTTGTAGAGGACTTTTTTCGTGCAGGGTGTGTTTCTTGTATCCATTTGCACTTTGTGTACTCCGAGATACATATCTTACTGATCAAAAAATTAAAAGAAAATAGTAAGGAGTCTAAAATTGGCAGCAAATGGTCTCATGCACATAAAATGTATCAACTTTGAAATTTATAAGTTTTCATAAGTCCCATTATACTGTTTTTGAAATGATAACCATAATTTCATCAGAAATTTCCAGAAAATAGTTCAAAGAGCAGAGTTTAGAAACTTGTTTTTGGAAAAGCTATCCAAAAGGTTCCTTGTGGTCTTTTAAGGCTTTTTCTTTCTGATATGCTTATATGACTCTGCCATTGAGCAATTATGTGTTTATCTATGCAATACAGATTCACGATAATAGCCACACTTTTTAGGATTATGATGAAATATAACATTTCTTATCTGTTTTTTCCTTTTTGAATGTATTGAGCTTTATAATATATATATATATATATATATATATATATAATATTATGTGAATGATATTCATCTTTTTCAGATATGAATAAGGGGAATGTGCTGCGCAAACGCAAACGTGCTGCTGGAAAATCATCTCATAGATTAAACTCTAGAACGTCAAGAGGAGTCAAGATTGTTGATACTGATGACTTGGATGTCGGAATATCACCCAACAAATACGGCTGCCTATCTACTCCTGAAGTTACCAAATTACAGGAAGCACTTAGATCAAGTTCTTCAGAGCTACGAGCAATGGTGAAGGACCCTCTTTCTGATGCGTTACGAATGGCCAAAAATGTTATATCTAACATGTCTTCTGCTGATAGGAGTTCTGATGTTGGTCAGGCAGATAAAATTATTCTTGGTGATAAGGGCTGCTGTCATCAAACTAATGCTCCTAAACCCAGCTTAATGGCACGAAACAGTACTGCCCATACTTATGAGTGGGACGAATCAATTGATGGGTCAGCTGATCACTCAAGTAGACCTCACTTGCCTAGCCCAAAGGAAAGAGTGGTCTCTCCTTTGAAAAAGTATGACAAACCAAAACCTTTAAGGAGGAAACGCAGGCTTTGGAGTAACCTGGAGGAAGACACTTTGAGGACGGGTGTGCAAAAGTTTGGTGTAGGAAACTGGAAGCTCATATTGAAAACGTACGCAGACATATTTGACGAAAGAACTGAGGTCGATTTAAAGGACAAGTGGAGAAACTTGACCACTTGATGATGGTTCTTAGCTGTGTGGGCAAACCCAACAAGATATAGAGAATCGTAATCGATTCTTTAGCTGAAATATAGTCTGTAGGTTAGAACAAAAGGTGTCTCAAGGTTTCCAGGATCATGGTATCGCATGGCTTGATTCTAGTAGGGCATGGGACCTTTGGCCTTATGCTATGCTTGGTATAGTTTTTGGGCGTGGTTGTTTTCTTGTTTGGGGTGTGTTGGCGCAGTTATAATCTCTGTGTGCGTTGTAATTTTTGGTTGGTTAGCTTCCTAGTGTAGGGTAAGCTCTGGGTTCTAGTTACTGCTTGTGACATTCTGAACACTGAACTTTTTCATGCAGTTCTGGTTTTCGTTATTGTATATAAGTATATGCTTTTGTTGTTTGTCATATTAGAAAAGTATGTTGACATTTTAGTTATTAGGTATGGACAGAATGGATTGCTAAGATCCTAACCGGGCCACTCTGTGAAATTCATACCTTTTGCCATAGTTTGTAATCAGTAATAGGCCCCTATAGCTCATTCATTTTTATTTTCATATGCATAGATATGTTCAAAATGATGTAAGAGGACCAAAAATTAAGCATCAGGGCCTTTCTTCATGCTACAAACTCATATTATTAATCATCTGGACCTTTAGATCAACTCTTGTAGCTTGTAAGCTATGTATAGTTGCTGCTTGTGTTCTGGATTGCTCCGACTGTCTTCATTGCTACATCTGTGCGGATCCTTTATTTTTTCTTTTTCGTTCAAGACCTAAAACCCTGTTTATTTGACTGGAAAATTGGATTCTAGGGAAAATTATTGCTCATATTTTGCTGGAAAATATAATTTATAATGTTATTGATTTGTACATTTCAAGAAAAGATCATTTTAAATAGACTAAAAAGTGATATTACAATTAAATTTTCTTTAATAGAAGTGGTTAAACCTTAACTTTTATGTAATAGTAATATTTATAGATAACTTTTTAAAAAAAAATGGAATGGGACATGTGAATTTATAAAGAAGAGAACAGAAAGGGGTTATTGTTCTGTTTTAGCTGACTGCCATTTCCCTCCAAATTGAAGGCTTGGGGAAAAGGTTTAGGAAGGGTTTTACCAAACGAAAGAATCTTCTTCTTCGTCGGCTAGCCACGGCTACGAAATTCCATGGGTAGAGAAGTTCAGACCCACTAAAGTGGCGGACATCGTTGGCAACAAAGACGCCGTTTCGAGGCTTCAAGTCATCGCGCGTGACGGCAATATGCCGAACCTTATCTTAGCTGTAAGACTGAGAACATTGAATTGCTATGAATAGTTTTATCAAATACTTGAATTTTACTCTTTTCATCATAATTTGCAGTTATGTTAGGTCACAGTACCTCGAACATTTTATAATACAAGAATTATGCTTATGTTACAAATATGAAGAAAACAAATGTTGCTAATGTTCTTGATATATTTTGAGATTTTTTTATTTTTTTGTGGGGTTTTTCATACAAACCCTGTTGTGGGTTTTTTGTTTCAGAGGGGGGGATTAGAATTATGGAAAGATTTTTCATTTTCCTTGTAAGAAGATGGTTATTTATTTGCTTATGTGTTATTTGATGAATCTGAATATTTTTTTGGATTGTTATTTTGGTTTGGACCAAACTTCTTGTTGATTACAATGTGTTAGCTGGCCAAACATGATAGAGAAATAGAAAACTGTGACCAATTGGTCACCAGAGGGGTTTATCGGAAATTTCTTAGTAATGATAATATCATCCACATGGTAGGATGTCCTGTCTTTACCTCGCGACAATGTTCAATTAAGCCCCTTGATGTCACTTTCATCAAGGACAAAATATGCCAAAGTTGTTTTTTCTATCTTTTATATATATATTTTTTCTATTTTAGGGAACCGAATAATTTTTTTCAAATACAATATTACAGAGAAGGTCCTGAGGAGGACATATTGGCACCAAGTGTTTGCATGCCTACAAAACATAGAAAAGGGCAGTAAATGAAAAGACAGATTTTTAGCTTTAACTGGTATCTTGTAGAGCATGATACTGTTATTTGGAGATGAAGATTCAATAGAGGATATCTATAGAAATGATAAAAGAGCTCTCTTGATATTTGTGCTGATAAATTGTATAGATTATTTTCCTGAACTCCACATTATAAATTTCTATACTATCACTGACAACATCTGATTTTAATTTTCAGGGCCCTCCTGGAACCGGTAAAACCACCAGTATATTGGCTCTTGCACATGAGCTCTTGGGGCCAAACTGTAAGGAGGGAGTGTTGGAGCTCAATGCCTCCGATGACAGGTTTGTAAAATCTTGATATATTTCGCTATCTATTTCATTCTGTATTGGGGTGCTAATCTTGATGTGTCCTGCTCAGGGGCATTGATGTACTGAGAAACAAGATTAAGATGTTTGCACAAAAGAAAGTTACGCTACCCCCTGGGCGTCACAAAATAATAATCTTGGATGAAGCTGACGGGTGAGTGATGGTTTATCTTCTTGATAAGTTGTTGATACTCGTTTTGGTAAGAATTTTAGCACAAGTTATTTCACATATCATATTTTACGTTAACAATTGAATATTTTATTTCATCTAAATATGTGTTGGATAATTGTTTCTCGGCACATTTTATATTTTTGTTTTTCTTTCTGATTCAAAGCTTTTCTCTTCGCATTTTGGGTATGGGGATTGGTACCTCAAATTACTGAATTAGCATGACATCTGGAGCGCAACAAGCCTCGAGGAGGACGATGGAGATATATTCGAACTCCTCTCGTTTTGCTCTTGCTTGCAACACATCCTCTAAAATCATTGAGCCTATTCAGAGTAGATGTGCTCTTGTTCGGTTTTCAAGATTATCTGATCAAGAGATCCTTGGGCGTCTCACTCTAATATACATGATCCGTCCTTGAAAAGAAAGTCCTAATTTCTTTGTGACTGTTCTCTTAATCCAAGAATTAAGGTTAGCACAAGATACTTTGACATTTTTTTAAATTAAAAGTTTAGTCTTTAAAATTTGAATTTTAAAGGGGTCATAAATATTCAGTAAAAATAAATTTTACAATAGGACTCTTATTTTATGCTTTCAGATTAAACTACTGTTCTCAGACCTTGTAGTTTTTCTTAAAAGCTTGAAGTTTATTACCCTCTATTATTATTTGATTGATCATTAAATTATGCAAAAGAAGATTGATGCATGCTTGTAAATGCAGGTTCCCTGTATTCCAGAAGGCCTCGAAGCAATCATATTCACTGCTGATGGTGATATGAGACAGGCATTGAATAACTTGCACGTGACATGCAGTGGATTCCGGTTTGTGAACCAAGAAAATGTTTTCAAGGTTACTACAGTTTAGAGATATCCCCCGGCATTAATTTATACTTCACAATTTATCTCTGCAATTCTTATTAATGTTTGAGGCTGATTTTCAGGTCTGTGGCCAACCTCATCCCTTGCATGTGAAGAACATGGTCCGCAATATTCTTGAGGGGAAATTTGACGATGCCTGTTCTGGTCTGAAGTGTCTCTATGATCTTGGTTATTCCCCCACTGATATAATCACAACCCTTTTCCGAATCATAAAGAACTATGATATGGCAGAGTATCTCAAATTAGAATCCATGAAGGTAATGTATGTTTGTTGAGCCACAAACTGATTTCTCTCCACAAATTTGTCTTGGCCTAAATTTATATATTTCGCCTACGCTTTTGTAGGAAACTGGATTTGCCCATATGAGAATCTGCAATGGAGTTGGTTCGTATCTTCAACTTTGTGGTCTACTGGCTAAGCTTGCACTGGTTGGGGAGACGGCCAAAGCAGCATAAAGGCAGAGACAAAAAGGATTAAGAATCGGCTATGTTTCTCAATGGAAAGACGCTTCAACATTTCATTTTCGTTTCTGTTAAGTAATCAAGTCATTTGTTTGAACTAAGTGGCATAACTTATAACATAATTGTACAAACTTGTGGATCATTCAGGAAAGAAACTTAGAACGTTGATGTGTTTTTATAAGACTGAATTTGATCAATGTTTTTAATAAAGAAAGAAATTTGCATATAAAATTGAAGGCAGCCTTTGGCTTCTGGGGTGACTGCTTTGATTCAGAGCCATCTTTATGAAAAGAGAAAAAAGAAGGGCCATGTTTTAGCTGGGGAAAGAGCATATACTATTGTTTATTATGCAATTGGTCTGAAATTGTGGAAGGTTGGACAAAGTAAGTGGTCTCGGGAAGTTTGACTCCTCACAGTTCTTGAACTTATTTACTTTTTGATTTTTAGTTTGTAGCCGTTAAGAGATTCTTTCTTTGTACATTTTTTTTTTTTAATTTTCTACGAAAATAAAAAATATAACTTATTTCGCACAAATGGATGGATGGTGAAATTAACTTGAATTGAACCCTAGTCAATTGGTTGATCCCTTGATTAGCCTGGAACCGTGTGTTCCTACAAGTTTACAAATCACAAACATGCTCGGTGTTTTATCAAATAAGTTTAAGTAATACTCCTTTATTTATAGTCAACACACTGCAATAAGAAAAAGAGACTAGTGCAGAACTAATGTTAATATCAACCAAAACAAGTCCAAGAACATAAAATAATATTGATCCTACTAATTAATATCCACATCGAAGTGGTGTACTGAAATTACTTTACCAAACCATTAGAAAGCAGCAATCTGTGCTTCTAGTTTTACAACTAAAATTTTTGTTAATCATCCAGAAACAAAAGTTGCAACTACGTACTATATAAATAGCTAATTAATTAAAACAATAACTTAAGAAATTGCGCCTCTAGCTAGCTAGTCTTTTTTGGTCAAAAGTTCCGTCAACTCCTTGACCACCTCATCTATCTCTTCATCCCCTTTCATCGTTATTTTATCACTCAACTCCTTCACTTTCTTCCTCACAAGTTCTCCATTTTCCTGCAAAACCACCTCTTTGATCACACTTGCCATCTTCTCTCTCTCAAGCCTTCCTTTCTTGTTCCGTAAAACCTCGATCCCCACGCCGACCTCCTCCATGAGCCGAGCATTGATTGGCTGGTCAATTTGCATGGGCATGGCAATGATTGGGACACCAAAACTCATGCTTTCAATCACAGAATTCCATCCACAGTGACTAACAAAGCCACCAATGCTTGCATGTCCCAAAATCTTAGCCTGTGGAGCCCACCCCTCCAAAATCAATCCCCTATCCCATACCTTCTCAAGAAACCCTAAGGGCAGTTCCTCTTCAACCCTCCTAATATCCTCTCCCTTAGGAAACCTTACAACCCATATGAAATTAACTTCACTTAGCAACAACCCATGAGCTATCTCCACAAAATCCTCCTTGGAAAGAAAATACTCACTTCCAAAAGAAACAAACACCGTGGATCCCTTTTCCTTCTTGTTAAGCCATTGGATAGTCGTCTTCCAGTCACCGTAGTCTTCGTCAATAGGTTCTTGAACCAAAGGACCAACCCAAACAATCTTTTTCCCAGCCAAAACAGAAAGATAATCGCTATATTTTTCTTCAATCTCCTTAAAACCTTTAATCAAAACTATATCATCAGACCTCTCAAAACTTTCAATTACTGGATTCTTAACCGTTCTATGCCTTTCAACAGACTCCATCAATCCGGCTTCAATATCACTCTCATATTCACGATAACAAATCTTCGAGAAAGGAAACTTAATACCTGGATTCTTCAGAACATGAAACGTGAGACACGTCATCGTGGCGCTACTGGTGACAAACTGGACGGCTGGGATATTTAAAGACGATGCCATCTCTTGTGACCATGGCTGAAGGCAATCGTATATGAGCAAATCCGGTTGTAGAGTTTTGAGGACGTTGGAAAAGTTGGGCTTTGACATGTCAAAAGCCTGTTTGAGGGTGTCCATCAGATTTGGCGGGAGGCCATTAGTGGTATGGTAATGAGGAGGAAGATCTGGTAGGGTTGGAAGATGGAGTTCAACAAGTTGGATTGAAAAAATGTGATCATGATCAATTTTTCTCCTAATGGAACCAAGATTAGCAGGGGTGGAACACAAGTAAATGTTGAAGTTTTGGCGGTCGAGTTTCTTGGCTAGTTCAAGAAAGGGAGATATGTGACCATGACCTAACCACGGGAACATTAAAACTCTCATATTTCTCGTCGACGACTCCATGAATGAAAGCTCTGTCTTTGCTTTTCCCTCTCGTGTTTGAGGGTTTGCGATGTGTAAAAGCTATGGGGCTATTTAATTTATAAGGAAAAAAAGTTGCATGGTTACGTATAAAAAAGGAATGATTTATTACTCATACAGAATTATCTAACTTATGTAAATTTAGACAAGTCTTAGGATACAAAATTTAAATATAAAATTAAATATTATATTTATTTTAATTATTAAAATATAATACGAATTTCGATGACATATTATACTTTTTAATAATTGAAATAAATATAGTATTTAGAACAATACACTTATACTTATTCTGCATATTTAAATATATACGTATGCACGTGATTATGTTTTCTTTGGTACTGATATATATATATATTCACTCCTGCCGGTGAGTTTTTATTTATTAGGCATACTTATTTATTATTTATTTATTTAAAATGGTCATGAACATAAACAGACATGCACGGTGGTAAGGTGAGCCGCCGTGCAGCCTAGAGTTCACTAAATTGTGTATATTGTGCTAGTTATAAATTAATTGTATCATTAGGGAAAATAATATAGTGCTGTCGATTAAGTGAAAATTGATCGGACTATTACATATGCCAAATTAATTAAAAAATATTCATAAACTTACTTTTACTTTGGAAGTAATATATACAAATATGAAAAATATATACTTCCCCTAGCTTTATATCCGGATAAATGTCCCTTAATTTGACTTTTTAGAACCTATTGAGGGAGGGTATCAATTACTAAGTTATCTTTATTAATTAATTATTTAAAACTTTCTTTATGATATTAGTACTATAATTTATTAGAAACAATATAATTATTAATTAATGTCCATCACTTTTCCTTTCTCCTATCTAATCACTCCTAATTTCTCTCCCTTTTTCTCTCTTCTTTCCATCCCAGTCACCTTTCTCACTAATTTACGTATTTTCAATATAAATATTAATTATACTTTCTATATATATATATATAGAAAGTATAATTAATATTTATATTGAAAATATGTAAATTAGTGAGAAAGGTTTGATATTAGAAATTAGTTAATTAAATTCAAGGGTATTATTGATTTTTTGTTGATAAAAAAGTATAGGTTGATAAAAGAAAGTATGATTTTTTATTCTTTTTCGGACACCATAAGGGTGTCAACTTTTCCTTTTCTCACCAACTATGTGCGAAACACAGACGATATGGACAATGGTTCATTATATAAAATTTTAAGATAATTAATTCAATATAAGATAAAAATTTAATTACTATTTTGAAAGATAATTGTAGTTATTAAATTATTAATTATTTGTCTAAATAATAAATTATAGAATTATATATTGTACAATCGTGCTATCAATTATTTAGCTAAACATTTGAATTGTGCATAAATTTATTTAGTTATGATTATGAAAAAATACTTATGTTAATTTTATTTAAATTTGTAGTGAAATTCTATATTAGTGTTTATATTAACAAAATTTGCTTAAAATTCTTATCCGAATGGAACTATATATGAGTCACCATAAATTTTTAACTAAATTTTTAATTATTGTGTTTTAAGAAAATCACATATATTATTAATATAATTTTAAATTTTAATGAATTTAATTTAGTTAAAATATTAATTTAATAGAAAAATTCACGACTAATATTTATATAATTAAATAACATAATATGTTAAGAGATTTTTTTGATGTATTAATATCTAAATAAAATTGTGATAAAAAAAATATTGTAATAAAATTGGTAGAACCAAAAATAAATATTATATTATAAGTTTTTTTTCTTGTATATATAAAAACAAAAAATAACTTACTTATTAATATATAGGTTGAGGTTTCTTTTAAGTACTTTACAAATTTTGATAATATATTTAATTATTATAAATTTGGATAAAACTTATTCTAATTTGGATATGAAAGCAAAAAGTTGAACTAAAATTTGGTAAACTCAAAAATTGGTAAAAACAAATTGGTGTTTTTAATTATATAGTTAATTGATACCAATGAATAGTGCTTATGCTAATATGAAAGAATTGCAATTATAAAATACTCATAATATATCATGTAATCATATATTTTCTTATATTTCGATTAGACTAAAACTAACATAAAAGTGTAATATATGACATATTATAATGTGTTATGTTTTCTTAATTAATTATATGAAACTGTGATAAAAAAATTGTAAAATCAAAACTAAAAATTCTTTAAGAAGTTACTTTTTTCTATTAAAAATTGATTGTATTTATTTAGAATACTTTACAAATTTAAATAGTATATATTTAATTATTATAAATTTGTATAGTACTTATGCTAATTTGAATAGGAAAGAAAAATATTTTCCTTTTTTGTATTTTTATCAGAGATAGAAATATTTTAAAATTTGGATAGTATTTAATTAATACAAGTTTGGATAATATTTATGTTAATATGAATAGAAAAATTGAATTAAAAATTTTAAGTTTGTATTTTTAATTATATAGTTGATTTGTTTATGTTTTTGTGATGAATTTAATAATATAAAATTAACAAAGTGTCTTGGTTCTAAAAGGCTTAGCCCCATGCAAACTTGATGTACTAAATTAATTTCTGATTATTTTCAAGATAGCCCAACCCATTGACTTTCATCTAATAGATTAAGATTGTGTTTATTTATCTCTTAATGTTTTTTAATAGTCGTATATTTAAATCAATAAGAGAATAAAATTATTTGTTAAAATATTATTTGTCTCTTAATGTTTCTTAATATGTAAGATATAAAATCAACTTCAAATCATTAAGAGCCGTATCTTAATAAAAAAAAATTGGTAATTTTTTTTTATATAAATACATTCAATAATATTATCTACTCATTTTTTTTAAATTAATTTTTTAAAAATTATTAAATAAAATTTTACACTTAATAGACAACTCACTTTTTAGTTATCAAATGATTTTTTAGATTAAGATATTATTTAACTCAGATGAACTAATTTATTAAAATATACTAACCATTCTGATCTTAATTATTTTTGTTTTATCAAACACCACATAAGTTTGAAACCAACATGCGTATAATCTATCCCAACTGTCTTGGGCAATACCCTCTACAGTATCTTTCTTTTTTATTCTTAAATAAATATTTTTCCATACTAACAACATTTTTAATTAGGATCGTCTTTATTACACATTTTCTCAATACATATTTATGCTAAGTTTTGAATTGTAGGAATTAATGTGGAAATGAAATGACTAATTGTTATGAAATATAAAAATAATGTTTTGTTATTCCATTGGAATGGAATAAACCATTCACATTTCTAATAAATTTGTGAAGTTTATTCTTCAGAGGAGGGTATGAAATGACTTATTTTAATTAAGAATGTTATAAATTCCACTCTCTATTCTATTCACTCCTCAATTCCATTAATTCACCAATTTTATTCATTCGATCCAAATGTAGCATTAGCTATATAAATATTACTGTTAACATGGTATTGACGATATAATTATTTTTAATGCCTATTATTGTGTAGTTAATTATTTTTAATAAATTTCATTATGTAGCTAAAAAGAATATTTGTGAAGTTAAAAGTGTATCATGAGAAATTAAAAAAAAAAGTGTAATGAAGAGAATTTGATTTATTATTTTTGTTTTGACAATAACAACAACAGCCTCATAAAAGTTGTCCAGTACAGCCCAACCGCCGTTAGTATTGAAAAATGAAAATGAAGAAAGTAGTTCCTTGATTACAGTTTTTGTTCTGCTTCAGTTTGGGCTTTGGGGTGCCCATTTTATAAGTACCCAGAAGCTAACCCGATCATTTGTTCCACGTTATTGGGCTCTAATGTAGAAATTCTTCACCCATTTGTTTTGGGCCGTTGTTATTCTCTTGTTAAAGGACGTCTTCTTCATCTTCAGGACTGAAAAAAGGAAGAATTGTTTAGCAAAAGAAAAAATAGAGAAAAATATTTTTCTCATAAAGCTGGATGAAAAATGATGTATAAAGTCAAGTTCTAAGAGCTCTATCCCATATATTTGTTGGATTGTGGGTAAAATAATGCAATCAATGATTTTATTTAATAATTATTAATTTATGAATTTATTATATAAGTCTATAAAATCACTTGTTAAGTGCATTCAACTGTAATAAAATAAAAATTTATTAAAAAAAATAAGTCTATTTAAAAAATAAATAAATTTAATCTTGCTATAATTATATTTAGTTAATAATCTATTAACTTTATATTTAAACTCGTGGTATACAAATTTCTAGCTATTACGCTACTCATTTGTTAATTTTTGCAAATGATTTCCAACATAGTTGATATGTTTTTAAGCTCAAAGTAGTAGTGTTTCATATTTAATTACGCTATAAATACAAATGAAAAAATAAAAAAGCTAGAGTATATTAACATAAATCTATGAGATTGAAATTCTTTGTTAAATATAAAATTAAAAAAATTAGATTCAAAACATATATACGAATGACAATCTTTAATTTTTTTAACCCGAAATATTTTATAAGGGATTTTAATAACATGTTGACTATATAATTAAACTGTTTTATTCTAATATCCTCAATATTTTGTATACATACTTCTTTATGTACTAGTCTCCGTTTAGTTTTTAAAATGAGTTATATTACAATTTTTTTTTTATTGAATTAGGATGATAACGTTTATTAATACACGTAATTCACAACAAAATAATTTATTTATTAATGTATACGCAATTGTGTTACGTGTGAGAAAAAAGTTATAAAAAAAGTTTAAATTATATGATGAATAAAATTGCATAAAAAAATATGTTAGAATATGAAAGAAGAGAAAAAGAAATCATAAATTAATCGTGAGAAAAAATAGGATGATAGAGAAAAAAATAGGAAAAGAGAGAGAAAAGTAGTGAAAGAGAAAAGAGAGTGAAAATCAAAATACTGAGAAAAGATAGGGAAAGAGAGAGAAATAAATAAAATAAAAAAATAAATAAAACTTTTAATTGTTATCCAATTACACCGAAAAGTAATTATAAAAAATTGCATGTTTTATAATATTGATAGATAAAGTTGACATATATATATATATGATAAATTATATAAAAAATAAAATGAAACAAAATAATTTATCGATATAGACTGTAGACGTCATTAAAAACTTAAACATTACCCCAAAAGGCCTCGTCGAATCACGTTCGTTTCGGAACCGAAGAAGATCTACTGAGCACAAGCTTCGTCTCGTTCAATTTCCGATTACCGTCTCTCTCCATCGGTTAATCCGTACATCACTTAATAGATTACTGTTTTTTTTAATTTTAAATTTGATCAGTATTAATTTGCTAGTACTAAATTGTTCATTTTATTAGAAGTTTTTCAATTTAATTGGGATGATTTCGCTTTTACTTTGAGTTTGTGTTCTTAATTTATTTCGGTTTACTTGCTATTGAGATTGATCCTTATTTGGTATTGTCCGAATTGACTAGATAATTATTAAAACTAGTATAAATATATGATTGGACCACCTATAAATTTAGCACTCACAAATTTATATGCTTTATAGGCCTGTAATCATGCTTTGGAGTAATGTGAGTTTTGTCAACATCAAATTAATTTTTTTTAAGAACAAATAAGATTTCAAGCAACTACTAGTACTAAAGGTATTATTTAGTTAAATGATGGGGTTTGTGCCTTTGTGGAGTTTCCTTTAATGAAGGAGTTTATTAAGGAAATGGATTTGGTTAATATAAAACAGGTAACTGATTTCAAATCCTCTAGTTTTAGGAGTTTTAGAGCTTGTTGTTGTCTCCTGTATGCTCTTGTGAACTCTCAGTTTAAGTTGTAGGAATTAACAAGATTTATTCAGTGGATTCCTTTATATACACATTAAAATCCTGATGCAGACTCATGCTAAATGTATACACATATTTCAGCTGATATTCAGCTCCTCAATGGTTTGCAGTTAGGAGTGTTTGAAATTATAGACATTAGTATTTCAGAGAGAGAGAGAGAGAGAGAGAGAGAGAGAGAGAGAGAGAGAGAGAGAGAGAGAGAGAGAGAGAGAGAGAGAGAGAGAGAGAGAGGGAGAGAGAGAGAGAGAGATGATACAGAATCTGAAGCTGAAGTCTCAAAGTGTAATCTCAATCTCCAGTTATTTTCGGCTTTTTCACATATAGTTATTTTCTGCAGTAGTTATTTTGCTGAGTTATACTATCTGGTTTTATGTTAAAGCTTAGTTGTTTAGAATGGTCTTAGTAATCAATAGCCTCAATTAGGAAATCGAACAACATTTTGTTTTCTTAATGGTTGATTTTGGAAAAAATAAGTTCACATAATGTGATAGGTGATTTCAGGCGCCATTCTTTACTCTTTCTTCATTTACTGTCCTCTTCTCTTTTCTGTTAATGTCTGCGCTTTAGTCTTTATGGTGTATTAATTTTATTCATAGTCCTCAAATTACCCTTACTCTTTCTAAAATTATATGCGGTAGTCCGCAAAAATTTAGGGAATCATTTTGTTAAGTTCTAAGTTATTGACTGTACCCTTTATGTTTTCCTTTTTCAGATATAATTCTTTTATCAAGCCACAACCAGGGACAAAAAGAGCTCCAGTTATAGAATGATTTTCTGCTCTTTGTTTTGACTTTTGTTCTGCAATGTCCGGTCTACTCAATGTATCTTCTCTTCTTTACTCCACCTGTTGATTTTCTGTTCTGAATACTGGTATATTATTATTTTACTGCAGAAGTAGTTTTGACTTTTCTGATAAAATTAACAATGTGGTCTATTTTAATTCTTTTTCAAAACTACTGCTTATACTTGATTTCAATTGTGAAACTCGAGAATGTATATTTCAATCCGGTCAGAGAAGTGCTAATAAACTAAAACTGATAGCCTGTAATATCAAGGATATTACATATGATGAATGCGTGTGATTTTAAGAAAAGCTTTTTGTTGGGTGCAGTCAGGCCTTAATGGCTCAACTTCAAATCTTCCAGACTCCGGTGAAAGAGTTTATACAACAACTTTTTCCACTCAATCAGGTTTTGAATCATTGTGATGGAATAATTTGCTTGTGTTTTCAACTTTCTATTTTTAAATTTCATTTTTTCCATCAAATAGGTAATCTTCTAGGGCTGCATAGTGCTCATGGGAGCTTCAACATTCCCAATATGCCTGGAACATTTGCGTCAAGGAATTCCACAGCAAATGGTGGTCCTCAAAGTGGAGTTCAACAAGCTGCAGGAAGTATATCTAATGGGCGATTCACTATTAACAATCTTCCTCCTCAGGTACTTTAAGTTTTGCATAGTGCAAGGGAGTTTGCCCTTCATGTAACTACAATCGATCCCGCACCCCCCAATCCCCCTATTCATATGACTTCCTCAAACCCAAGGTCATAAACTTATTAGAGCACAATTTCCATCCTACTGGATATTTTTTGTGTATGCAGCCCTCTCCTGCCAGCTCACAAGGGCATTCAGGAATAACAAATAACGGAGGTATGATTGTTTTCTGAATCTAGCCAATGAAGATTCTTATTTTCTTTTTATGTTTCCCGATCTGTTCTTTTTGTTTCCTCATTGGTTCAGGAGTGTGATTGCAGGATTGGGTGTGTCGCCAAATTTAGGAAATGCAGGACGACTTATTAACTCAATGGGTAATCTTGTCAGTGGGGGCAATGTGGGAAGGAATTTAAGCTCTGGTGGAGGGTTGAATATGCCTGGTGTTGCTTCTCGCTTAAATTTAACAGGTAATAATGATATGCATATGTCCTGCAATCAAGCTTAATTTGCAACTAGGGATTGAATAGTGATGATGATACAATTTTAAAACAGTTAAGATAACTGAAATTCTTATATTAGTTGCGTGCATATTCTTGTGCCTTCCCCATGAATTTTTTGTATGTGTATATAAGCATTTATAACTTTTTATCCACTTTAAACCTTTTCTTTGGGGAATCTATCTTAATGATATTCGTGCCGTATCTTATAATCTTGTAGGCAAGCTTGTTTATAATTCGTTGAACTGTATAGGACATAACAACTCTATATCTGAGAAGACTAGCATTACATGTACAAAATTAATTCTTTATTTAGACATTGTATTTTAATCAAGTTACACTTGGTACTACAGCACCGCAGATGGTGTCTATGCTAGGAAATTCTTATTCTACTGGTGGAGGGCAACTATCACAAAACCACTTCCAAGCAGGCAATAATCATCTAACTTCGATGGCATTGTTTAGTGAGTTAAATCGTGATCATGCTAGCTTTGATATAAATGATTTCCCTCAGTTGACTGGGCACTCTAATTCTGCCGCTGGTTCTCAAGGGCAATTAGGTATTAGAAGTTTAGAACAAATTCTCTTTATTTGTGCCTTTCTGTTACATATACAGTCATAGAAAAACATCTGACTTGTGATTTACAGGTTTGACCCGTAAACAAGGTGTGGGGTTTATCCAACAAAACCAAGAGTTCAGCATGCAAAATGAAGATTTTCCTGCTTTACCCGGTTACAAAGGTAAAAAAAATGGACATCAACTATTATTTGATGCTATAATGTGGGCATAATACTTCCAAATATTGTTTTCAGGGCATTTGGTTTTTCCATGCAATACTTATCAAAAACACTTTTGTAAGGAAAGAATCTATATTCGCTCCTATACTAATACTCCCTTTGTACAAGTTTATGTGGACAGCTTCCTTTATTTGGATCTCCAAAAATATGCATCCACATACCGACAGCAATGTACTTTCTGATTAGAAATGTTTTTGCTCACTTGAGAATGATAAAGACAAGCATGTGGACTGCACAATATGTTAAAATAGAGTATATGCATGAAATATAATGTTTAAATATTTCTCTCCTAAAACTATGGTCCCATGGAAAGTAGTCACATAAACTAGGAAGGATGGAGTATTTTTCATAATTGTAATTGTATATGAGGTCTTGGTTGGTTGAAATGTATCGTTGTACTTTGTTTATTATCAGAGTCAATATAACATAGAGGATTTGAAGTTTGTACATGTTCTTGAGGAATTTGGTTACTCTTTGGCAAGCATGGATACGGATTGCAGTTACCCTTATTGTCGAAACTTTTCCTGACAGTTGAGGCATCTGATACTTTTACAAATCCTCTCCTTTGATAAGATGTTTAATAAATGAAATATTGATGTGGCATAATATTTCTTTATTATGAATATTCTCCAATTAGAATTTTTTAGAATCTCCCTCCCTCCCTCCCTCCCTCCCTCCCTCTCTCTTTCTCTATCTCGCATATATCAGGGCATCTCAGGTCTCAGCTTCTCGTTCATGTGTCATGTTGCAAATTTTGCAGTCTCCCTTGAGTGGAAAATATCAGGAAATTGGTTCCCGATTTGATCTTAAATCAAGTTAAGATTATTCAAGGTGTTCTGAGGAGCAGGAACATGGAAAATTTTTTAATCCAGTAAATTATATAACATAGTGGAACATAAAAGGCTTATCCAATACTAGTTTAATCATTTAATGTTCAGTTTCTTATTTTGACTCTTAACTTATTTCTTTTGGAAGAAAAGGGGCGATATGCAGATTCACAGAACAGGAAATTGGCCACTCAAATCAATTATAGCTAAAAATGTGAAACTTCTACTAATTGAATAAAAATTAATCCTCCAAAAAAATAATAATAATCTATAATCAGTATTTTATCTGATTATTTTTTTTGTTCTCACTAGCGCAAACAGTGACATCCATTGGTCTTATTGGGTCGGCATCAAATTTCAATCAGCTACCAGTTTAGCTATTTTCAGTTTAGTTGGTATAACTCAGATTTCTGAGACCTGGTGAATGTATTTGCCTCCTTGACATATTTTGTTACTTCGGAGTGTGTTATCTTGCCTAATATTTGAGTCTTGTTCCTGAAGTAGGTGGTGCTAGTAGTGAGTTTCCGGTAAATATGCACCAGAAGGAACAACTTCATGAAAGTGTAATCTCCATGATGCAATCCCGGAACCTACCGGTAAGCCTTGTATTACATTAGTTGTTATTACAGGCAGCCACATACTATATATTTTCTCATGCGTTTGTGCTTTTCATCTTGCAGGTGGGGAGGTCTTCTGGATTCAGCTTGGGGGGTGCATATTCATCACATCATCAGCAACAGCAGCAGCATGCTCAATCAGTAAATGGTGGTGGACTCTCCTTATTACCTGCAAGCAATCAAGATCTCCATTTTAATGGCTCTGAGGTATTGTCATCTACCAAAGCAAGCTGTAATTTGCATGCGCTGAAATCCATTCTGACATATTGTTAAATGCATGCATGATGTTGTTTAATTTTCTAAGTCCTAGATCCTTGTGCGCACACAGATGTTTGGAGCAGGAATCCCTATTTAGATAAGCATATTATTCTTTAATTTCTAGTTTGCTAAAGTTCAATCTTTTGTCTCTTTTAGGTCAGAACTGCCGGGCTAGCTGCCTCTGGATCAAGGCCTACAAACTTGTCAAATTCCATGTCAGGTGTGGGATCCTATGACCAACTAATTCAGCAGTATCAAAACTTCCAGAAGCAGTCCCAGTTTCGGTTGGGTAGTACATTTAGAGATCAGGACTTGAAGTCTAATCAGGCATCGCAGGGTGTCACCGATAGATTTGGATTGCTTGGTTTGTTGAGTGTCATTAGGATGAGTAATCCTGACTTGACCTCCCTTGCTTTGGGAATTGATCTGATGACACTTGGTCTAAATTTGAACTCGTCAGAGAATCTTCACAAAAAGTTTGCCTCTCCATGGTCTGAAGAACCTGCGAAGGGAGAACCACATTATAGCGTTCCAGAATGTTTTAATTCCAAACAACCACCAGCACTAACTGTGAGCTCTTCTGAGATGATATTAGTTTTTTAAAGAAATCCTACATACCTTGCTTGCTCATCTCTATTTATGTTCTTGCAGCAAGGTTTCTTTTCAAGATTCCGACAAGAGACACTATTTTATATATTTTACAGGTAAATCTCTCTTGCTCTATAACTTTCTTTTATTTTCTATGATCTGACAGTAAGAATCTATTCTCCCCTTTGCAGTATGCCAAAAGAAGAGGCCCAGCTGTATGCTGCAAATGAACTGTATGTCTTCCTAGGCCTTTAGGGATTTTTTAGTTGTCCTTTCCTATTGAAATTTAATTTGGTACATGATAATGTATTAAGGAGGAGGGGGAATAGTTTACAAGGTCATTAGAGGTTTAGAACTGGGTAGAGTCAAATTTCAAAAGAATTGAAAGTGATTTCAAATTGCAAAAATACAAGGAAATTCTACAGAACTGAAAATGGCTTTTGGGACGGAGTTTTATAGACAAATTGGATTCAGTTGGATAAAAACATCTTTTAGGATAAAGGACTTGATATTCCAACAGGGTGATGTTGTTTCTTATGGAGGGGAGGGGACTAACAAAGTTTTTCCTTTTGCAGTCTTGATATATTTTCGTAATTAATAGTTTTAGCAACAGACCATAAGGTGTTTCTCAAAAATGAAAAAAAAAGGGTTCTGCTAGTAGATACAAAATGTACCACCTTAATAGGCAAAACTTTTAAGGATCACAAAGAAGACTTGTTGCAGCTTTGTTTTATTTAATTTTATACGACTGGCTGCAGCTGCTTTTTTGTTTGTGCTTCTTATTCAGATTATTGACATTTGACACAATAAGTAAGCTGCCAAATAGAATTAGGTATTTCGCCAACACAGATGAATATGTTAAAGATAGGGTGGTATTAAATTCTTGTATTACTTTATCGGTATTTGTGACTATTTGGTGAAAAATATTGTCTTGAAATGACAAAGTTGGGGGGAGTAGATATAATCACATGGAATATGTTCAAGTTGGATAATGAAGATAAGTGAACTTATTGTACTTATTTGGTAACTTTGGAGGGAAATAAATACATATACAAGTAGATGAGTTCATGCTTTTCAAGATATGTCTCTTACTCCCCCACTTCCCTTTCCTTCTCTCACCTTCTCTCTGACATGATTTTATCTGTTATATCTGTAGTTCAGTTGAACTCATGAACATTTAAGTTCCACTCATTCTTGTAGGCATGTTAGAGGATGGTTTTATCACAGAGAGCATCACTTGTGGTTCACAAGGGTCCCTAACATGGAACCTCTTGTTAAGACAAACACTTATGAGAGAGGTTGCTACTTTTGTTTTGATCCGAATACTTGGGAGACAACTCGAAAGGTTTGCAATATGTTGCTTACTGCATCTTTTTTATACTCATTCATAGTTTTAGTATAATTTCAGAAGATAATTTTTCCATGGCTTTGACTTGCAGGATAATTTTGTTGTTCTGTATGAAATGGTTGAGAAAAGACCCGCATTCCCTCGTCAATAGCCCAAGCATTTTCCAAGATTTGTCATTAAATCTTTAGAAATCTTTTGGTAAAATCTACAAAGTTAAATGGATTTTGAAAGAACAAAAGGAAAGACCGAAGTAGGGACAAGAAGATGGTGTTCCGGAATGAGAAGAATGCTTTCCTGCTATGTTAATATTTAGTTCTGGGAAAGCTGTTTGCACTTCCTACCAAGAGTAACATCATTGGATGATAGTTTTTCTTATAGGTGCACCATCTCTAGTAATCCCAGCCTGTAGCTTTACATGTTACAAATCAGTTGGTGCTGTCAGGATTAAGATATATATGGCACTGTAATTTATTTTATGAAACCTTTGATGACAAATACAGGGCAAGTTATGAAACAATGAAATCAGTTGCATAAATTAAAGCTTATCAAGCGTTTACTTCATTTAAAGTTTTCATGTCCCTGCAAAACTACTATTACATTATCCTAGCGGATGGTGATGTTATGGCTTCAATTCAACGCGTAATGTTTCCTAAAGTGCTAGTTATTTAAACATGTAGATGCTAATCAATTCAACATGTTCAAATTTTAGTTATTCAAACATGCAAATATTATCCATAATTATAAAATGAATGCGTAATATATGTGGGGGTGTGTTATTTATATAGCACACTTTTTTGTGAGGGTGTGTCGGTAAGTAAGTTACTCTTTGTTAAATCTTGTAACTCTGATATATAATGAATCTACTTATCATTTATATAGAAAAGAAAAACAAGCGAAAAAAATGTATTGTATTTTTTTGTTGCTTGTTTCATTATTTGTGTGTTGGGAGGAGGTTTAATTTAAAAATCTATGGGGAGGGATTTGTAATTAGATAAAACTTATGGATCATTTGCCAAAAACCAAACCGCTGCTAGCAGTTACACCCGCCAAAATCCCCCCCCTATTTTACTCGAGAAATCTATCAAACACTTCAACAAACACAGTACGAAAATGAGACCGTTCACATTGTTGTTGTTGTTGATGATGATGATGAGGATGATTCAATCAATTTCAGGAGCCCAAATACTCTCCAAATCAAAACTCCAAAAATGCGAAAAAGTTTCTGAAGATTCCGGTAGCCTGAATTGCACCTCAAAAATCGTCATCGACATGGCCATCCCTAGTGAATCCGTAAGTTCTTTCTCTCTCCTCTACTTTATAAACAGTTATTGATGTAAGATTGTTTGTTCAGAGTGGGAGAGAAGCTTCGATTGTGGCGGAACTAGTGGAAGTGGAAGAGGGCGATAATTCAACCCAAAACATGAGAAATCTTCGAATTCCGCCCATCATTACTGTTAAAAAATCCGCCGCTTATGCAATTTACGAGTTGACCTACATAAGAGTACGTTTCGTATTTTAGGGCTCATTTTATATACTGTTTTCATGAACTAAATTTCCTTTTTCTTTTGGGGCTTTTGTAAATTTTGCAACTTGTTTTGGTTTACACCTGTTTGGCAGGATGAATTTGAAGTTCATACTAATTAGACAACGTCCATTGCACTTAATCGGCATTTTTCCATATTAAAGACTGTATAATTGGACTGACGTGTTTATTAATAGTCTTTACCATTTACTTTTCCATTCCTTTTCCCTACTCTTTCCAAGTTATGAACTTTTAATATTTTATAAGATCGTATATTCTTCCAAATCCATCCTTTTTTGGGGGATATGTTTTTATTTCTCTTTCATACTTCTCTGAATGATTGGGCCCAATGCTATGGGGCTTCTGACTCCTTTCATGCATCAAAAGGATGTGAAATTGACACAAAAAAGTTTGACTTCTTCAAGTGTCTATAGAACAATTTACTTTAGAAGAGAAAACTGATATATTGCATTAACTGGTAAGAGAATATATATACATGCTGACACAGATTATATCAGCTTAGACACAACGTTTTAAGTAGTTAAATGACAACCATGTATAAACTAATAAACAAACACATGATCTCGATAGCATTCAAGGTTGCATCGAAAACATCAGGTGGTGGTTGAAAATATATTTAGACGGCCGATCACACTTTTATGTTCTCCCACCAAAATTACAGGTTGCTGGCCATTGAAATATTCCTCTTTTTTGTTAGTGGTTATTTTGGTAAAAATGTCCTGGTTTGATTGATTAAAAAGTAGCTTGTTAGGGTACGATGATGTTAATAGATTTTATTGGTTTTAATGAGTCATTTATACTCAGATAAATAGCATCTCAGAATTTCATTTTGTCATTGATATTGTTTTTATGGCCTGATACTTATTTTATAGATTTTCATGTTTGTAAGTAATTTTGTCATTTAAGTTCCCATAACCTTTTCGTTGAGTTATTTATTACAGGATGTTCCTTATAAACCTGAGGAGTTGTATGTTAAGACGCGCAAATGTGAGCCGGATGCTGGCGCAGATATCGTCGAGATATGTGAGAGGCAAGTAATGTACTGTTTTTTACTTTTCTTAATATGTTGTTTACTATGTGCCCATCTTGTCAATAAGGTAATTTCTATTTGTAATTATCTACTCCCATGTTTGGACCTGGGTTTAACTGCTTATATACACATTTGCAAAAGGCTAGAATTTTTTTTGATTAATGCTGTTGACTAATTAAGTGTTAAAAAAATGTGCTAATGGCTATCTTCACCTTCACCAGAAATATCATTTTCCTCGTACGACCTTGTACAATGCATCTAGAGCTGCTCGATTAGCAATGGCACTGGGTGCATTTCCCCAAAGGGGTTACAAAAATTTCTCCACTGAACTGTACCATGAATCATTCCAAAGTTTAATAATGGTTGCTTATTGTACTTAGACCTTTATCCTAAGTTGTAAATCATGTTTAGGATATCGTGTTAAGTCTGCAGTCTGTTCTTTGCATCCGTCCACCAATTCTACGGACGACGTAATTCTTTCCGCTTTGCAGGCAATGAGTCTCAACGCACATTTATCTGAATTTTCAGCAATCAAAAAGATAAATTTTCGGTGGTAGTGTTCAATCCTGTACATTGACACTGCTTTCACATCCAAATTCACAGAAAAGTAATTACATATGTTAATATATGTAGGACTTATCAATCATCAAATAGGAAGAATGATTATGCCCTTTGATTATGCTTTATCCATTAATGACTCGTACAGCTTCATAACTTGTGCATGTTTCCTTGTATGAGGCAACAAATATAATTAGTTAGACTGCAGGTTACCAAAAAGCAATGTTAAATAAAGTTAATTACTGATCAAAATTCAAAACAATTTGCAGATTAAACACAATCACCCATTAGTCTATTTTCCAATGTGGAGTCAAGCTACCTGATCAGTCACCATGACGTGACATTTGAGAGTTTGCAACTTTAATAAAAAATTCCTTGAACACTCGCTCTCTATTTTTCCAATCTATAACTGAATATTTTAAGGAGTTTCAAGTTTGATTATGGAATTATATATCTATGATATATGAATTCAATTTTTTATTAATTTCGTCTCAGTAGTTTATTTGACAATGATTCATACTAGCTAAGGATACATGATCACCTCTCTGTGAAAGTATTTCAAAAGTAGAAATAATCCGTTGAAGAATTTTTATGCTTTTTACTTGTATTCCTCGAATTCGCTTTCTTTTTGTAGGACAATTTTGTCGTCCTTTTGCATTGATCTCTCTCTAATATCTCTAATAAATTCTTCTTATTTTATCCTAAAAAAATATAATAATATTTCCATAAACGTAACTGATTAATTTCTTGGGTTTTGTTCTTAGGTTACGAGATGATCAGGGTCATATCATCGAGCACACTCAGGTAAGATTTTCAGTGGTGTGATGATAGTCTTCTCTTTGTAGTTCTTCAGTTTACTTTAAATGTGGATCATCATTTTAGGCTATGCAATTGCTGTTAGGTTTATAAATAATGGAAAAACCCTAACTTGTAAGAAGATGCGGGACTTTAGATTGAATGACATAGTTGTTTACAAAAAAATTCATACTAAAATCTGTTTCTCTACTCCCATCAGAAATTCCTTGCAGGAACAAATAAAAACAACATGATTCTGAATTTTCCAAAAGCTCATATGTAGGATGATCGACCTTACTTGAAAGTTGAAAAAGATTCAGGGCGAACTGAAACTATCATCTAAACTTCTCTAATATACTTTATGATATTAATCTCATAATAGTCGTGAATTGAATCATTATAGTTATATAACTTCTTTTATGTAGCGTTCATTTATTGTTCCAAAAGCTATTTTATTACTCCTATTTTACTTTTGACTGTTTCAAAACAAGTTTTCATGTTCTTTTGTCTTTCATTTCTTTTCCAACCTTTTCTGCATAGCCAACCTGTTGTCCATGTGGGAACCTTCGTAGGGTACCTTCGTCGTGTGGAAACTTTTGTAAGTGCTTTGGTACCAGTTGTTGGCAATAAGCAGAAGGATTTGACTTATATTTTGTTGGAACTGAAGTTTTCTTAATGAACTAGTTGACAAATTAATGAAAGGGAAGGCCAACACTGCACATTGTCTTCGGTTTCCAGGTGATTGGTACGACCTTTTTTTCTCTCTACACTAGTGTTATGTTTTGTAGACAGGTCTGTACGTTAATGTGAAAATTAATGTATAGATCAAGTAGTTAATGAAGTGCAGAATTAGGAGTTAGAAAATTTAAAAGCTATAGATGTTACTTTTATGCAATATATTGTTTAAGGTTCATTTAAGTTTTAATCTAACGTTTCCCATACTATGAAAGTAAATGATTCATACTTTCCTGAACTATGCTCACCAAATCCTTACAACATGATCGTCCTCTATAATATGGATTATGGAGGTTGTATATTTCTTATTTTGCAGCAAATTGTAGTTGATTTCAAACTTCATGTGTCATGTTTGTTGGAATCTCAACTGCATGCTTGTTGATTAATTCTGTTCATCTAATGTATTTATGTTTACTATTTTTACCCTTCTTAAATTTCAGATGTTAACAATGATGCATGAATAATCTTTTCGCCACGTAGGTTCCATATATTTGGTATTGGGCAACGCTCAATTGGATTTAATGTTGGGATTGAAGTGAAAACAGGATCTACAATATCAGTATATTCTTAAACTTTTGTCTACATTTTCTAGTTTCTATGTAGCAATTGCTTATTGCTGATCATTTATTTATGTATCACTTTTATTCTTTTGCCTCAATATTGAAAAAGTATGAGCAAATACTCTCTCATTTTTTGCACATTTTTTCTTCTTCACATCAACGTCAATAATTATTTTGTCTGATGGTCTCAATGAAAATCCTTTCTCAAGTTTACGGTTCACCCTTGCCATATGTCATATGTACATCTCTAATGGATATAATATTTATACTTTGTTTTGAAACTTATTTACATGGATTCATGTTCAACTGGATAGATCCACATGCACAAGTCAACTACCTTCATTTTTCCGTACACCTTTATGCTTTTGCATTTTTATGGATTCTTGCTCAATATTTTATGGATCAAGTCAACCCCTCTGAAGTCACTTTGAACACATAAACCTTTGTGCTTTTAGATTTTTATATAAATATAAAAATTTCTAAGTATTGGATGTGGCTTAACTGATTTGTCATAGGATTCACAGTCCATCACACTTTTCCATTTACCGAATAGAAAACCAACTTTTGTTTTCTTATGTAGACAAAGATAATGGTTAAAGAGAGATCTTCTGTAGCTAGATTTTTTTTTGGTCCTGTTACATGGAGCTTGTTCTATCCTATTTTTGTGTTTGAGGAAGCTTGATTACGTCCTTTATCTATGGGCTATAGCATTGTAAGGAATGGCTAATATATATATATATATATTAAACTTTAAAGGGAGAGGGTGATGGACGGTTACTCCATCTGTCTGGCTGTATAACGGCATGTGGTAAAAAAAAATTAATTACCATATTTAAAAGATCAAAAACATAATATATTAGTATTAAAACAAAAACAGAATATTTAACGGTTATAATTTTCATCCCTTTTTATCTATTAGACACTCCCTTATCCCTATTTTCTTTCTTTGCACTTATCGAGTTACTGTTGTTGGTAGTTATTCAAGTTCAAATTTCAAACTAATTGATAAAATCATATTTGGGATGACGATCTAGAAGTTTGTTTGACATATACGTGGACTAGTGCATATGCACCATGGAATACTTCATCTAGAGAATCACATATATGGTATAAATTTTGACGTTCTGTTCGGTTCATATACCTAAACCTGCACTTTTAAAATCACCTTAGCATCCAACTCATACCACGTTAAAAAATCTAATTAAAAACAAATCACTCACAGATATAGCATAATCCTAGACTCCTCAAAATAAAAGAAATTAGAATTCCGCGGGCTCCAAACAAATAACAATGTAAGAAAATTGCAAGTGAGTTTTAAATGGTGTTCATTTCATTGTTGTGGGGTTCAATTATTAAAGAGTGTTAGGGTTATGCAATTTCTAATTTTAGAAGACTAGAAAACCGTTTCTTAATTTTTTTAATAGCTTTTTTCCTTCTAAAAAATTTTAGTTTTTTATTTTATTTTATTTTTTGAAATGTGAATCTACACAATCTATGTTATGAGTTAATGAAAATGTTGAGACATTTTCTCCAGGAAGTGATTGTGGGTCCCAAGAATAGAACGGCAATATCTAGTGATAAATTCTTGAAGGTGAATCTTGTTGGAGATTATGTTGGATACACAAATATTCCATCATTTGATGATTTCTACCTTGTTATTCCGAGGCAGGTATGAATATAATGATGTTTCTTTTAATTAATTCAATGGAGATAATTCAATATATATGCCATGCACTATGAAGCCCCATTTTTTGATGTAGTTTCTGACAGGGACGGAACCAACAATTCAAGTCGAGAGGGACCAAAATATTTATGAAAAATATAATATTATTTAATAATTAATTGCTTTTATAACATACAATAAAATAGAAAAATATTTATTGTACCTCATATTTTTTTAAGTAAGAGTAACCTCTCTATTCACACTCTTTTAAAGTCAAAAAAGGCATTTATGTTTAAACACTAAAAGTCTTGTTGATCTTTTTTTATGTATAAAATCCCAGTCTACAAAAACATAGCAATAAATTTTGATAGAATTACAAATGAATCTAATAAAACTTTAGAGATATAAGTGAAAATGTTAAAAAGTCGGACGGGACCATGGCCACCCTGACCATGCCTTGGGTAGGCCACTGGTTTCTGAGCACCCACATTTTTTATATGATGATTTTGATGTTTGTGTTCATATGATTATTTAATTGCAAGCTATGCATATGGTAGTTAACAGAAACATGGAGTAATGTTGTGGAATCATTTGCATGGATTTCTGTTTGAGCAAGCTTACATTCTCTCTGACTGAACTTCCAAACTCCAATCAGCCTATGTCCTTAAACTTACGCAGAGTAATCCTGTATCTAGCTTTCTCACTGATTTATTTGGTGTCTTATCGTGATCGTCATTCTAGTACAAAAGTCTGGCCTTGCACAACGATAAGTAGGCCATACAAAACTGTATTACATTAGCAGTTCATAAACCATAGACTTTCTATTAAATAATTGAAAACATAAGACTAGGGTTTGATAACCCCGAGCTCATTCACAGATGTATAATAAGTAAAGAGGATTTGCTCATCATTTATGACATACTGGATTATACACATGTACCAGAGATTCATTAAACATGTTCACGAAGCTTTATTCTGATATATGAATGATTAAGCGTACTATACTACTTTAGTAGAATAGTATTGTAAGTTTTGATCTAACTGGAACCCTAGTAAAGCTGCATGTAATTGCCCAAAACATAAAATTTTAAAAAACCAGTACTGTGGGGTTTATTCAGCTATGGATTTTATTATGAATTTGTCCAAACAGCATGCCTGCATCAGCAAATAAAAGATGCGGAATTTCGTGTTATAATTAATTCAAAGCAAAGTCTTGTGGAGAGAGAGTTTCGAATCAGGCATTTATGACCTGGAGACTCAATATATATAACCTTGATGGGATACTCCACTGATTGACAATTGTTTTTGAGTTGGATGCTTCCACAACTTGTATTGGTGATTATGGCTTAAGAATGGAACAGAAAACTCTCTTGTTCCCTGTCATGCCATCAAATGAGAGAGTTGGGGGAATAATAAAAGGCAGAGAGGAGAGATGAAGGAAAATATAGTAGAGAATTTTTTTTCATTTATATGTTATCTGGCTCACCCTACTGCTACATTGAGATCAGAGCATCGGTTTAATTTTGTCTTTAGGAAGAAGAATGAGGTGGAAGTACTCTAGCTTCCATAGGCCTGCCGCTTGCCAACGATGATTAGATTAAAATAATCAAATACCTTCATGTGACATAATTTAGAGTAGTACTTCCAACTGATTTGATTATGTATTTGATATTCTGCCATGCATAGTACACACTTCCTTGTGCTCTCTATGCAAGTAGCAGATAATATGGTCCTAGCTAATTTTTGAAAAATATACTCCCTCCGTCTCAAATTAAAAGCCTCATTTTGTCTTTTTTTGTCAAATTGATCATTTTTAGAATTAATAATTAAGCATATATAATTATGTTTTTTAAATTATAAAAATTGGAGTTGGTAGTAAATTATATCTAGTTTTTTATGATTATAATCTCTTAACCTAAACTTTATCAACAATGGTACAAAAATTAGTTTTTAAAACGGTCAATTTGACCAAAAAAATCAAAATGAGGCTTTTAATTTGAGACGGAGGGAGTAAGATAGTAGATCCAATGACCAATGTAGAAGTGCTTAGCACATGAGGAACTACTGACCCATCTAATTATTGACACTTTAAACTTTCTTAATAGCTACAAACTGAACTAATACAACATTATCATTGTATACTCCCTCTGTCCATAAAAAAGGTTCCCATTATGACTTTTTCAAGTCCATTTATGACTTTTGCAAATTATAAACTGATTTGAATTATTTGATTTAAGTCGATACAGTTGTCAGTATATTGTAATCTATATAAAAATTACTACTAATAGCAATATTTGTTGTTTTAAAAATTGTAAGTGAATTCACTCCAATTTTAACTTTTAGGATTTCCCGAATTGACTTTAAAAATTCAAAATGTTTTATTTTCCTTTTTTTTTTGTGGAACAGAGGCAGTATTAATCATGTACCTAGTTAAATGTGTAGGGTACCTAAATATCATATTTGGCATCGCATATGCAATTCATTATAAGAAAAAGGTTAGATTTATTTGAAACTCCATTGCAAATGAGTGAATAATCGAAATGTTTTTATTTTATTTATTTTTTTATAACAGTCTTAGTGGAAAATTTGAGTTGATTTTCTATTGCTGAATGTTTCTTTGTTCTCCTGTTGAAGGAAAGCCCAGGTCAACGACATAGTTTGGGGAATAATTTTTCTATGTGGATGATGCTGGAGCGAGTCAGATTTACCTTGGATGGCCTTGAATGTAACAAAATTGGTGTTAGCTATCAGGCTTTTAACGGGCAGCCAGATTTATGCTCTTCACCATTTTGGAGTTGCTTGCATAACCAATTGTGGAATTTCTGGGATGTTAGTAATTTAATCTTATATTATCAGTTATTGCGATCTCTTGAAATTTATCCTTTTTCCCCGTAAGTACTGTTTATGTAATAAAATACTGTTTTTGTTTTGCACGACGCCTACTTCCATTTTTTTTTGGGTGACAATCTAGGTAACCTTGTACCTCATTTTTCTGAAGATTTTTTATTGGTCTGATCTTTTCAGATTTTTTTTAAGGATTCTGATCATTTATGTTGCAAATTATGAGTTTTTTCTTATTCTTTTGGTTAATATCAGATTTTGTTGTTAGTTTGTTAAGTAACTGTCTCCTGGCTCAATACCATGATTCATTCATTGATTGAAGCATGACAGAGGAGAATGGAGAATGAAGCTTTTTAGTCTTAAAATAATAGGCTGTTGTTAAATGTCTAATTGTTGTTACTAACACCGAGGAATCTGTGGGACAGGCTGATCGGAACCGAATCAGTAGAAATCAGGTGCCACTTTATTGTGTGGAGGGAAGGTTTGAACGGATAAATCAGCATCCAGTTATGTTTCAGAAATTTTCTATAATTCCTACCTATGTCAATTTCCATTTATTTTGATTTCAATCATTTATAATTGGGTGCAGAATGCAGGGAGCCATTCGTTCTCCATAGGAATTACAGAAGTTCTTAACTCAAACCTATTAATAGAACTAAGTGCTGATGACATAGAATATGTCTATCAAAGGTTAGAAGAGACTCCTTCAACTTAAGCAATGAAGCAACCTTGTGATAGATTTGTTATCATTGAAAAGATTCTTTGTGATTCTTCTCATAGATTATGGAATTGCATTCTTTCATTTAGTTCTCGAAAGCATTGTCTCATTTAGATAGTTTTATGTTAATTAGGTTAAGAGATTATATAAAATTATTTTGTGGTTACCCTTTTGCCTTGTAGCAAATGCAATAATTTTGAACTTTCTCATAACCTCATTATTCTTGAACAAACCAACTTAGTCAACTCCCTTAATCCTCCACGACGGCAACCTTAATACCTCACAAACTCATTCGTTCTTTTTATGTAGTTTCATTTTGTATTCTCTCACACATCTTACCATTCTTCTTTGGGAATACTTAATCTGCTTCTAATCTTCTCATTCAGAATCTCCTCTTCTTTTTTTTTTTTAAATTATTATTCTTTTTGATTACCATTCATTCAGTTTTTAACGTTTGTGGTGACTGGTAAATGAAACTGGTTAAAATCTTTTTAATGGCTGACACTTCTAACTTCATGTACCCACAGATTCTTATTTTTAGGATTAGAATGTTGCTGACACGTTAAGATTTCTTCGGCTGTTGAAGGAATCATTCTAAGAGCCCAATATAATGCTAGTTTTGCATCATTTTATGTTCTAAAATATTTTTCACTTTATGCTACTATGGACATTTTCAAATTTTATAGGAGTCCTGGAAAAATTATAAGCATTACCGTCCCAACTTTTGAAGCCCTTACGCAGTTTGGAATTGCTACAATTACAACTAAAAATATTGGTGAAGTTGAAGCATCATACAGCTTAACGGTACCCCTACTGAAACTTTACTTCACGTATCTCTTTATACTAGAATGTTTTTTTGGCACTCTTGCTTGAGCCATAGTGCTAATATGCTAGTTTTTTCCTATAAGATTTTGCAACTCACTGGATTGATTGAATTATCAAGGATATTATTCTAGGATCTAGATTTGCCTCTATTCGTTGTGTACTATTAACTTTTGTATAACTTACTAACCTTATTTCTGAAAGTTACATCTTCTTAATGTTTTTTAGGTCCTGTGTACTTAAATTTTTCTTTGATAAGTGGTATTTTATACTTTATTGTGGAGCCACTGTTTGGGAAGGAACTTTTATATAGCTTTTTACTTTTCTAGTGATTGATTCATATATTCTCTTTTATATTGATTATCAGCTTGTTTCTAGACATTGTTAGCATTATAATTTCCTTGATCATTTTGCAAATGAACTTCACTGACACGGAATGGAAGTAACGACATGCGATCTGGGTATCATGTTCGACTGCCAATTGCCTCTAAACGCAAAGTTGTATTAGAGAATGGGTGGTGACGTAAATAAACTCTAGTTAATACGTAATTAGTAATGTTGTAAATAGGGAGCCAAGTTACATAAAAGAAATGTAGCCTTTAATTATACAGCTCTCTTTGGACCAAAGTCTATGATAGTTTTAAAGTCATAATTTCGTTTCATACTTTTTGTTTGAAATTGCAATGTAATTCATAGGGATAATGGAACAAGGTAAATTTCTTTTAGGATATTTTCATCACTCTAAATAATGCTGCCATAATTAGGTCTTATGGAATGTGTTTGAGAGTTAACCGTGAAATTTCATCTTGCAGTTTGATTGCTCAGAAGGTGTCAGCCAAGTTGAGGTAGCCATATGAAAATTTTCACCCACTTTAGGATAGATCTATAACCTAGTCATGATTATGATTTAAATGAGGTAATATTTCTGAATATTTTTGAAGGAGCAATTTTATATAATGAAGCCAAAAGAAGTTCTTACTCGATTATTTAAATTGTACCCGACTACTGATCAAGCGGCCAAATATGTGTGTGCAGGTACGATACTAACTTCTCTTCTTCTTCTTCTGTTAAACAAGACGGTAGTATACGAGACGGTAGTATACGGTTCATGTAATTTGCTTGGTTGCAGCTATACTTAAAGATTCTGATTTTAGTGAAGCTGATAGAGCTGATTGCCAATTTACTACTACAGCCACTGTTCTTGACAATGGATCACAGGTTTGGTAGTAATTTTAAACTTTATTTCCCTCTGACATGGGGAAAAAACAAAATATGCTTTACATGGATATATCTGATATTCTGATTCCAGCCCCATGGATTTGCACTTTAAAGGGAAACCAGATGTTGAATGCTTTCACCAACAAAAGAAATGTTTTTCACAAAAAAAAAAAAAAAACTTTCAAGGGATTAAAAACGACAACAGATCAAGCTACTCTTATATGACTAGGAGTGACCCAAGTTATGGCAACCCACTGATTTGAGTCTTATGCAGATGGATGCATTTGCTTGTTACCTTTTGGCATCGGCCTTGTAGGATGACTGAAATGGGAAACAAAGACTAGGTAGGTGATTCATGAGGTTTTAACTGTTGTCCTGCGCATTCTTGGATTGCGCAATTGAGAATATTTGCTGGCTTGGTTTGTTGCCATTTTATAAGATGACTACTATTTGGTAGCACACGCGTTGTATATGTAAATTATGCGGGGTAAAATAATTTTTTTATAAAATTTGAAGGACTAAATAGAAAGATTTTTAAAAAGATTAATATAAAAATTGAAAAGGACAAAATAGGAATTATCTTAAAGGGCTAAGGCCAAGGGCAAAGTAAAATTGGTCGGAGGGGTGCTAAAATACAATTTTATTAATAATAGTACCTGGTGGCACATATTTTGCGTGTGTAAATTATGCGGGTAAAATAAAAATTATATAAAAATTGAAGGACTAAATAGAAAGATTAAAAAAAATTAATATAAAAATTGAAAAGGACAAAATAGGAATTATCTCAAAAGGCGAAGGGCAATTTCGGAAAAGGCAAAAAGCTTCACCAAAAAGTTTACACCAAGTGTCCTCGCGCTTTATATATTATTATGCATCTTTGAGTCTGAGACAACATAATTCTAAGATTGCAATATGAATAATGAATTCATAACCTGGGACAGAGTGTCATGTTTTAGAATATGTAAATGATTATAGAAATATATTTAAATGAAACATATTAATTATGTAGAAGTAATAATAATGTCTTTATATAGACCGGGCTAGAGTTCAGCCTTTGATGAACTCAAATCCAAGCTTGACATAGTTTGCCTCACTTTCTTTTTTGAACTGGGCTCACGCCTTTCGCAGGTTGCCCAGCCCAGCTTGAACCCCTACATCAGCACATCTAGTTTTGAAATGCATTTATATACCTTTATGCATAATTGAAATGTGTACATTTGTGGGTATGGTCGTGTGTATAGTCATGGGAGATTTTTTTGTAAATCATGAAGACAAGTTAGAAATCAGATAGCTTCATCCATCAGGTTAGGATAGAAGGAGAACTTACCTATGTAAATATTCGTCATGTTGTAAAAGTCTTTTGACACCTAAGTCAGCCTGGTGATATGCATGTCAATTGTCATAGACATTTTTTCTTGTAAAGTCTACAGAGATGGTCACTCTTTGGTTTGAATTGAGAAACTTTTGATCAGAAATTCAGATTTTTTTGGGAAATTAATGGTTGCTGTGTAGGGCGTGTATTTTTTGGACTATATGACTTACATAGTTGACTAAACCATGAAAAAGCATTATTATTTCAGATTCCTTTTCAACCACCAAAGACCAGTATAAATGGCTTTTTTGAATCCATTGAGATCTTGTGGAACAATTTGTGGGCTGGTTTGGCAGACTTCATTACTGGAAAAACTTGTAGGTATATTTTTAAGTAAATTTATTCAGTATGTTAGTCAGAAATGATAACATATTTACAAATTTTGTTGTTCACTTTTTTGGATATAATTTTAGACTTATGAAGGCGGTGATCATGAATTTTGCTTCATTGGATAGATTTTTTTATTTCTACTAGTACTATTTGAATTATCAATTTTGGTTACTTGAGCACCATCTTGTGTATCATTTAAAGTGGTAAATGTGCTTGACATGTAACAGGAGGTCATTGCTTTTGCCTGTTTTTCCAAAATAGAGGCAAGATATATTGTATTCTTATGTAGCATGGTCATACATCTTTAATTTCTAGCAGTCCAAATATTTATATGCGGATCGTTAGATAAAGAATAACCCTGAAAGTTTGGTCTAAACTCTAGAGACCATCAGTTTATATTAGATTTCAAGCCTATATATTTTATGCATCACAATAATATTCACTAGTTGTAAAAATGATCAGTTTATTGTATCAAAAGGCAGTTCCTTGGTTGCCAAATTAATCTACAACTGGGATTCAGAATCTTTCTTTTCCTTGTCCATTGACACAAAATAGAATTAGTTTCAGGCTAGAAGCTCACCGCTTTTGACATTTGGGACCAAACATTGAGTTGGAATGTGTTTTTGCCTTTTAATAGGAAGAGAGAAAAAGTCTGAGGTAGTAACTTCTAAGATTTGACAACTTTTCTTAGGCTAATGACTGTTTGCAAGTAAATTAATTAGGTATTTTTCATCACATCTACTCCATCTTTGAACTAAGGTCAAATGTCAATCTAGTGACAAGTGTTGAATCAATTATTGGCCTGCTAGTACTGTATGCTTTTTCATTATGCAGACAGTTCATATTTAGGGTTTACCTTGCTGGTTTGTTAATATGTTTTTCTTCCTGTAACTAGTTATAAATTTTGGGAATCATTATTTGCACAAGTAAAATTTGATATTTCCACAAGGTTTTTCTCACACAAGTGTGGGACCAATTTACTATTCACGTGAGAGGGACTTTGTGGAACTATCGTCTTTCCTTGTGGAACTATCATCTTTCCTTGTGGAAATATCAATTCCCTAAATTTTTGGCAACTTATTATTATAAACTGCAACAGCAGATTTGTATATCCGGGTGGTAAAAGTTGTTCTTATTTTATTTAGCAAGCTATAGATGAACATTCCACCATGAACTCATGACATAAAAAACTATTTAACCTTTCCCCGGATAGATACTAATAATTTTCGATCAGAATTTTTATTCAACTATGTACCTAATGATATGCATGGTTCTTTCCATGAGCAGACAAAAATGCTATGGTTTTTTTGACTTCAGCTGCCATATACAGTACATCTGTATGAGTTGGATAGTGATGTTTGGTCTACTTTTGGCAATTTTTCCTACAGGTACTCACATTTGACTAGTCATAATTTAAAACTCAGCGTAAGAATTTTAACATTTTTATTGTACTTTGAGCTGCAGTGGCTGTGTTAGTTTGGCTTCTACATCAAAAGGGACTCTTTGATCCTCTGTATGACTGGTGGGAAGATCATTTTTCGACTGCTGAACATATTCGGAAGCATAGAGGACATGCTGACCTGTCCCAAGTCCGTTTGAAGAAGCATCATAAGCATGATGCAAGGCATCATAAGATTGATGCTAAAAGAAAACGAAGAAGTATTCGTGGTGAACATAAGCACAAACCTTCAGAACAGGACAGTGATTATCATTATCATCTCCACCATGTTCACAAGGACAAGTACAAACATTGTAGAACTGGGAATTTAAGTATCATGCAGCAAATTCACTTAGACAGAGAGGAAGATGATATAATTGGGCATCACAGACACAGAAGGGAAAGAGAATCTGCGGAAAGATTAAGCAAATTTTCCAGGCATACAGATGAAAATGAAGAGGAACTCCACACGCACAAACATGCAATGGTGGGAACACAAAATATAAGCTCCATGCTAAGCTGAGAGAATAGTGGGAACTGATTGAACAGTCTTCTCATTTGTTGTACATGTTCACTCATGCTGTTCGTTTAATTACCCAGTATTTTTTAGAGGGTTTGGGTTTGTGGATCTAAAATTCTGGTGGTTTCTAGTTGCAAATATTTATAGATGTTCTGACAGTAATAGTTGGTAACAAGACTGACGCAAAGGAAAAAAAAGTATAGTAAATGTTAAATGTAATTACTTATATTGATAATTGTGTTATATATTGGCCTTTTTGCATGCTTTTTCTATTCTTTTCATTTATCTTATACATAATAAATGTATAAGTGCAAAACTCCGTATTCAATCCTGAGCAAAAATATCCTCAGCTTGATCTTGATTTCGGAAGAGACCGTTGTGCTCGTTCGTTTTCTAGGTCTGATGATTGATTTATATTAGCTCCTGCTTCTAATTTATTTGTCTCAGATATACGAACATGGAAACCGCTGGGAAATTTTAAACCAGGTGTTCGGACAATGTCTCCTCCTTTGATTGGTAGCCACCTGATGATATCAGATGTAATAGGCCAGTGTTCTCTTTGTTCATGTATAATTTCGTACTTTTAGACTGTGCTGTGTGCTTACCTGTACTTGGTAACCAAGCAGTGGAGAAAAACAGCCTTCTGAACTTTAGTGAAATCTGTTCCAACACAAAATCTCATTCCACCTCCAAAAGCCATGAAATGTTTTGATGCACTTGTTAGTCCCATTTCCTGCATGTGATCATTTTCTATACGATATGAGAATTCAGAAGAAAGATAGTTCTAGCTAGGTAACTCGAACGCAGTTTCTAATTAGCAAACTGCTTGCAGGTGCAGAAGAAATATATAGATAGAGCACAAGTTAAATTGAGATCCTTGACTTGCCTCCCATCTCCGTGGATTAAAGTCAAGGGGATCTTTGTATCTGGCAGGGTCCAATAGTGTACAGCCGGAGGACAGACCATAACTGCCCAACCAGCTGGAATGGTATGTCCTACATTAATAACAACGTATTTTTATTAAGTTACGCTCATTTGAACAAAGCTTGAGATACTAATATTATTTTTTTTCTAGTTATTGGCATGAATTACCCTTAAACTTGATATCTTTTAGTGCTTTTCTGAATATTCCTGGGACTATGTTTGTTGCCAATCTGACCGTTTCATTGATGAACTGCAATGTTAGTTTGTCGCTAAGCACAACTACTCATGTGAAAGTTTCTAAAACAATTTCTAGCTTTATGAGTGAGTGGGATTCTTAACCCACCTGAAATGTGAACCTCATCGATTTGTATTCTTTCCATGTTAGTCTATCCTCCAAATCTTCCCTTTTTCTTAATTCTTTCAACACATGAGGATGGTCTGCAAGAATTTTGATAGCAAAAGTTATGGCCTGAGAAGTCGTCTCAAAGCTACCAAACAGGAGCACAAACATCAAATCCAGAGCAATTGCTTCTGTAAGGACAGTATCTTTTCTCTGAAGTTCTTCAAGGACAAAATCATAGAAATTTCTTTGGAGCATATGAGGCGTAGCCCTTCTTTCTTCTAGCATGTTCTTGAGCATCCTCATTGCATTCTTTCGTCCCTGACCAATCTCAGAAAAGTCAATATAAAAGATGTAGTATGTTTTTCAAAACATAAGATTCTAGTCTAGTAATTTATCCCACGTGTCCAGCGAAGGAAGCCAGATGATTGAATGGACAATAATGTTAGAGTTTATGCCTTAAATGCCAATTATTTGATGTAATTGCTTAACTTTTCTCGATATTATATTTGATTGAATAAATGATATTATTTTATTATGTTTTTATTTACTGCGTTATATAAATGTTAACATAATAAAAGTCCTTAGAATAGTGATACAAATTATATAGCTTCAAGTATGTAACTTGAACATTAGATCATATAATTACAGTTAGTATCATTACTCTTAAATATCCCTAGTCGAGTGTCATTGTTAATGGGACAATAATGATGTATTGAGACTAGTATGTAGATTGACTGATGGCCAAATCTCATTGGTCATAAATATATGAGATATTGAGTCAATGCATAGGTACATGTTAGAAAACAATGTACTGGACAGACCCACCATGAGAATTCTACATGGAGCATTATGCAAAGTGTCATAAGAAATTCTTATAGTGACAATGATGTAATGATCCTTCGACCTGAAGTCACTATATTATTACACGAGAATTTGTGTACTTTGATATTATCAAAGGTCACCTTTAATAGGGTGGACAATAAAAGTGGTTATTGGGTACATCATGAATCGTGTGAGGAATATGAGTGATCTAGATGAAATTTAACCCTCCTATAAATTAGGGAATGATATCCATAGGCCTTTTGATTGAGTAGGACTATGAAATGCATGGTCATGCTCAAATATTGATTTGTTTCATATAGTCTACTCATTGATCAAGAAAACTCAGATTAAATTATGAAGAGTATGACACATTCCATGCCTCGAGTTTAATCTAGGATATAAGGTTAAAATAATTAAATTACATTGAAACATTGGTCACGAAAAAGTTGTATCGAATCACCGATCTTATTATTATTTGGGTAACAGTGATGCATTACTAGATGCCGCTCACTGTTTATAATTTTATAATATGATTTTAAAATTATTGTCAACATAATAATAACCTATAGGGTCACACACTTAGAACGTATTTAAAAAGAAATTAATTTAAATTGTAAGTATTTTAAATATGTCAATATGCTTGATAGTATTTAAAAATTATGAATTTAAATTAATAGGATAATTTGTATATATGTATATTAATTAAGTAAGACTTAATTAAAAATATAATATATATAAATTCGGATTTTATTTTTCTATTTATTTTAGGTTTTGGTTAATTCCTATTAACTGCTATATATATATGATATATCAGTAATTTTAAGCAAGGTTTTGAAAACCGAACCGGACCGGCGGTTGGACCGCGGTTCGACCGGAACCGGTCCACTTTTCGGTCCGGTCCAAGCCCAAAAATCGTTTTTGGTCAAAAACCGGTGAACCGGCGGTCGGACCGGTCGAACCGGTCGAACCGGTGACCTACCTCCTTTTTTTTTTTAAAAAAAAAAAAAAATTAAAAAAATAAACATTTAAACTTGATTAAATATATCCTTGAATTTTGAGTTATGATCATGATTTAATATATTTCTTTTCATATAGATTTAGTATTTATTTGAATTATATAAAATAAATATTGTACAAATAGATTTATTTTTTTACCGAATTTGATTGAATATATCCTAGAGATGTTTTTGTTCATTTGTATTTGATTTTATCACTTTTGAGTCTTGAATTTTGTGTTATGATCATGATTTAATATCTTTTTTTATATAAATTTAGTATTTATTTGAATTGCATGAAGTAAACATTATACAAATAGGTTTAAATTTTTTTTTTGTGTGTCGATAAATTGATTAATTTTACATATTTACTAAATATTATATATAACATATAATAATAATTAATATATTTAATTATTTATTATTTATTATTTATTACATATTAATGATGTCACCGGTTCAATAACGGTCCGACCACTGGTTGGACCAGTGACCCGTCCACCCGGTAACTTTTCCGGTTCGATCACCGGTCCGGGTCTGAGAACATTGGTTTTAAGCACGTAAGGAAAAACTAAAACCCTAGCCGCTTTCAGAAAAAGGCTAGAGAGAAAAATAGTTCAGAAATCCTGATCTTGGTGGCTAGTACGGCAAATATCTTTTGCTGCAGATCGTGTGACGATTCGCGGAGCGTTCGTGTGGATACCATAGAGACACAGTCACTGGATTGCGTTGAAGATTCGAAACCGTTCTAGAATTCCATCGTCTCCTGTCCATCTCGGATAATGGGTAAAATAATCTAAACCTCTGAATTGATATGGTTTTGCATGGATCCTATTTTAGGGTTTCGAAATTTTTTTGAAATTTCGCTATTTTTATGATCTGAAATCCTACAAATAAATGGGCCCATTTTTGAGTTATGCACAAAAAGTTTTGAGTTGCAGTTACTACTAGTTTTCCTTTGACTTCCATCATGCATCTAGACTGAGTTTCCTTAGTTGGAACCATTATCCATCTTCACCAATGTGTAACGCAGAATTACCGAAGCTTGTTGGGTGATCAAAATTTAGAATGATAGCTAGGTTTTGATGTACCTGTAAACACTTATGGTAAGCTGTTCCAGGAATGTTCACCTGGAAGGATGTTAATCCCTTTATGAAAACTATAAAATTCTCCCTTAGATTTTCTGCGGATTTCTCTGGAATGTAACTGATCAGCTTTTTGGCTGTCAGATCAAATATCATCTACAGCACCAAAATATAAGTTGATTAAGAAAAAAACCCAAGAATTTTGATAGTGAATTGCCAAAAAGAGATAACAGTGAGTCTATACTTCTGCACTTGAGTCCTTCAGTTCTACAGTTTCCTGTCCTGTCCAGACCTTCAACTTTCTTCGTGCTGCTTGTTCAACTTCCGGGAGCATCTTTCAGGACCAAATAGATTTAGTGCCATGCCCTTGAGGTACTTGTACATGAACCCATGCAAGGAGACCTACATTCTGCCTCCCAATGATTTATGTGAAGGTATCAGGGTACCAGCTCTGAAACAATTGACCTTCTTGTTGTAAAACAAAATGATTAAGATCCGGGTCTGTTGTTACAATAGCTGGCCGTCCCACTAAATTGGTTCGAAAAATTGGCCCAGATACATATCTGAACAAATGAATATGATGGCAAGTTTATTTATTTATTGTATAAGTAATCAACCCAGTAATGTCTTTTATCCCAAATTAGTTGGGAGGTGTTTCTTGATAAGTAATATGATGGTAAAATGTAATGTAAGAAGAAAAACATGACTTGAAGTGGATTCAAAAGGTCTACTGTACGGGGGTTTTAATATCTATTACTGTATATGTCTTAACCTACCGGGGGAATTTTGACCAAAAATGATTGGATAGTTAGGAAATTGATACTGGTGATTTGAATGTAGCATTCTTGGAATAACTGAAGCCGTATGTTAATAATTACCATTTCATTCTCTCTTTAATGAAGGGAGGAATGTCAGATGATGAGCTGGGGGCAAAGAACTGAAGAGTTTCACCCAAAAGTGGCAAGCCCATTGAACCAGGGGGGAGTTTTCCATTGCATCTAGGATTCCAATATCTGTAAACCCAATGCATAATGCTTAGAGCAATCAAAGGTCCAATGCACAAAGCAACTGACCACATGTTTATTTAAATAAAAGAAGGGTGGTTGTATCTTGTAGAAAGACTCGTTTTCTGATATTGTTTTCAGAGAAGAAGTAATGTTTTGTATCAGAAAAATGGGAGTTAAGGTAGGAAATGTGGGAAGAGAGACAAGAAAGAGAAGGAAGTGCTGCCATGTATCTCAGTATCTTGAGGTGAACTACTTAAATAGGCTGGCCAGATTTTGCAACAAGTTAGAATAATAATGTCAAGTTGGCTTTCTTTGTTTTTGTGAGGTTGGTTGCTCTAAAAACTGTGCAAGTAGTTGAGATAAGAATATAATAGCTAGAATAATTTTGTCTAGAACCAACCAATTACCCTATGTCAACGGAATTTATAAAAATTAGTGAAAAAGCCCTAGCATGACTATGAAGCTTACACTATATTTCCTTCTCTCTCCCTCTCACAAACACACATCTTTGAATGGTGTCCTTTTTAAAGGAAGTTGTACAGAAATCGGTCTTCCCTAGATTTGAGAAGATAGGAGTTTCAAAGGATCTGTGGGACTAATCTCACTACAAAACCAATCTAAAATGGATCATTAAAAAACTAGAATCGAATGATGTTTCAACTACCATGCATGTAAATCTTCCTAATATTTGTGCTAAATACTCTGGTATCTATGTGTCACATGTTTTTGTCATTGTTTTTCTTTATATTCTACTTTGTTTTTCTAGATTCGTATCTCATCCTAGATCTACTATTAGCTGTATCCAAATCTCATGCCACTTCCTAAATCTCAGTTAAATCCCATTGAATTCAGATGAAGTGTTTTAGATATGCATGCAACTACTACATATGGTTTAGAACATAATCTTGTCCTATATTATCAGCATTTTATTGAAATACCAATTTTAGAATAACTAGATGGAAAATTAACCCATTTCCACATAGAGCACCACCCTGTCGGCCCTTTGAGCCACGGGCTTACTAACCTTTCAAGTACAACAATGTAGGTAGGTCACCGTGTTTATGATCAACAATTATATCCCATTGGTGCTTGTGTCCGAGTAATTAATCCCATCTACCAACATCTTATTGGAAGAAGTTACAAATATAGAACCGATAGAATGGAATTTACTCGCTGTTCAGGCAAAAAATAACATTAGCATGGAGATTCAAAACTTTGTCTAGTTATGGGGCATGCGAGTATTTTTTACATCTCTTGCGCAGAGTGCAGACTATATGAGTGCTTTAAATTCCAAAATGTTCCGTTTGACTCCCAAATATTATTATTATTCAGAGTCAGAATTTAAAGCTTTAAATATAGATAATGCAATTGCTTTGGGTATTAAGAGTATTTGGGTGATGCTAGTGTGTCTATATGCTATAAGAGAGTTGTTATGGTAAAACAAATAGTAAGTTGTGCTGGTTTTTCAACTTTGTGTTGTTGCACCCACTTTTGCATCTAATAAAGTAATAATAAGTGATGCCCTTCCAAATGCTAAATCCAAACACTGCCTAAAGTTCATCCTTCCGATTTTTTTAAACTTTTGAATACTTGAGGGTCTTAATATATACTATACTATTACAGAAGAGTTCAAATGGATTTGCTTAATGACTTTGGTTGGGGTTGGAGAGGTCTCCTCAAGGAGGGGATGCAGAGCAATGACAGCTCAATTAGGTATATTGGACTTCTGATTAACAATTTCAATTGTTTTTATTCCACATCAAGAGTGATCTCTTTTTCTTTCTTGTTTTTATTGTTGATGGGATGATGAAATGGCTTGCCTGCCTCTCATCACTCTGGAAATTAAGATTGTTGGAAAGTTGGAATAGAAAAGAAATGCCTTGGTTCTAAATGTAGGGAGTACCTAGTAGTATAATTTTTGACTACTAGTAATACCAATAACCAATATTAGTTGGAATAATACTACGTGTTTAAGGTAAAGATGGATTATGTCCGTTTAGCTAGTAGCATGAGCGTCCATCTTCTAAGATAAGTACTTTAGTATTAGAATAGTTCCCTTTGATAATCCAGAAAATTATCAATTTAAAATTAAATGGAAATGTCAAAAGATAGATGGACACGATTAGAATCTAAAATCACTATAACCCAATTTGAATTAAACAGTATTTCGTAATTATGGAGAAATTTGCATAAGCTTGGAACGTGAAAATTTAATACTAGTAAAAAAATAGCATTCAACCATCCAAATTGGCTTTTTCTTGGTACTATTCCTACTTAATAAATCTGAAAGCCCCCTATGTTCACACACTGACATATTAGTAGATAGATTATTGCGCCCATCTTTGATCTCGCTCATTAATTTTGAGGAAATTCAAATAATTCAAGTACTCTTATTAACTTCCCCATCTTTGATCTTTCTCTCTAATTTTGAGGAAATTCTTCAAGTACTCTTATCAAGTTCCTCGGGGCTATTACCTCCATCGGTTTTTTTAATTAACTAGCCTGGATAAGTTTAATATAAAGGGTGTTGTGGTATCAAATTTAACCGACACAATTAACAAATCAACCTTTGCATTCAATACTAAATTCATTTGAAAAATACTTCATATTATTATTTTGCAATAGAGTAAACAGGTCAGTACACTCGGAATACATCAGCTATGTCAAGGGGCATTCTGTGTTAACTTCCTCCTCTGCTGGAAGCAACCAGCATGATCAAATGACCATAAATAAGAAGACTTACCCAGGTTGTGGTGCCAGTGAATACCTCTAAACTTCAAAGGAAAGCTGAATGACCAGCAAATGATAGCCATCAGCAAAAGCTACTTTAAACTGGATCACATCGTCTGCCATTTCAAGCATTAGGAGTACAGAGCTTCCTTATCTTTCTATTATGGTTGAGAATAGCACCGACACTCTCAACCAACAAGACAATCTGCATAAGAATATTGCCTAGAACATTAGACAATAGATGCATGACAAAATTTCATAATGCTTTATCTCAAATAGCGGCTTTAATATTTCTGAACTTTTCGGTTATTCTCCAGCAAAGACCAAAGTATGACAATTTTGCAAGAATACAATTGAAATAACTCAAGTTTTTTTATTTCAAGCAGTGAAATAAACTTCATTGTTCAAAGACAGGTCTTGAAAATTCACAAATGCTATTACGCACTATTCTGCAGCAAGATATTCGTCAAAAGTATAGCTGCAGGGACCAAATATACCAAACAAAACAACAGCTCCAATTAGGTTTTGATTCTATTCATCATTATCAAAATCCCTAAATAGTTTAGATGGAAAAGGAGACCAGAAGATTAAATTATTTACCATTGTCAAGCACTTTTAGCCTAGATCTGTCAACCAGTTCAGATGGCGCAGATTTCGCCGAATCAAGTTCGAACAAAATTTGAACCAATTATAGATTTATAACCGATTTTTCACAATTTGTCTTGGATTAATATCAAGTTCGAACAAAATTTGAACCAATTATAGATTTATAAAATTCGTCTTGAATATTAATCCGCCCTCAACTAAGTCCAAAAAGGATAGAGTTTGAATAGGTAACCGGATAGATCCAACTCTTTGACAACTTCACCACATGTAACAAAATCAATTTTAAAAATATTATTATGAAGGCAATAATGGTTGAAGTTTAGTTAAATCAGGACACGTAAATCTATAAACATGGCTAAAAGCACAAAAAGAAAATGCAAGGCCCAAATATTATAATCCAACAATACCCGGTACATGCAAGTGTCTTCATTTCATTACATGTTTGGGAGTTTTATTGTTTAAATTTCAACGTATCAACTACCAATGACAAACCTGGAAGCAAGCATAAGCTATTGCAGTTGCAAAGTAGAAATTTGCATTGCCAGTCCCCTGTAAATGTTATCAAAATTAAGCTCCACCAAAGTTTTTAATGCTGTATAAATGTCAGGCAGATACATACCCTCCAAATCCATAAGTTGTGCATCACAGGGCCAAGGAGAGAAACCCCCACATATCCAGAAAAGAGGAAGAAAGAGAATTGCACATCTGCATAAAAATGTACTCGAGTTCCTAAGATGCCAACACATGTAATATACCGATAAAAACAAAATAAAAAAGTTCGTAGTAGTTACCTGCTAATTCATTGACAAACAAGCTTAACAAACCCAAGTAGAGGGCTGAGTCTCCTACCTGATCAAAATTCAAGGAGATGAAACTATAACTAAATCACATGGAAAAACGTGCATGAGCAATTTTAAGACAAAGTTGGGAGACTTACTGAAGGATAAGATTTGAGAATTGAAGAGATTGCAATGTACACAAAAGCCAAAAAGCAGGGCCGGTGGTTTAGCTGTATGGCTAGTGGCAGCATCATGAATAGAATATTAACATGGAAAACTATCAGAAAGAAATTTCTGAAAAAATCAAAAACTTCTGCAAAAAAGTACCTGTATTGAAGTAGCACAGGGGATTACTTTGTGGAAAGCTTAGATGTTGGACTAAATTACTCCACCATCAAAAACCAACATAAGGGTCCATTAATACTCACCATCAAAAACCAACATAAGGGTCCATTAATACTCACCATAAGACACCTATGTTGGGAGATAAATCTTCCATAGTGAGTATAAACCCATAGGTTCTGCATTGATCAATAATAGAAGCAATAAATACCACTTAAATAAAGAATGCCTAATAAGACACCTTGACTTAGAAGAAGCCTAAAATAAGATTTAAGAAAAGATGAAAGTTATGAAATTATACACAGTTTTAATAAATTTAAATTTCCTTTTACCGTGCATGCATATAAAGTTATCAAGTCAAGTACTGCACATGGGAAACTAATCCTTCTATTAAGTGCAAGATGGTGTTCACATCAATTGTAAGACTTCCTGTTTTGGATTTTTGACAAAGACCGATAAGGAAGAAAACTCTATTCAAGAATTTACGCAAGTACAGGTACACTAAAATAGCATGCTCTAGTGAACTAATCTTGAATAAGAGGAATGCAATGTGCTATGAAAAGCAACCTGAAGAAGAATTAGAAAATGACCGCTGGATTTCATTATAAATCACAAGAATATTTGAAAGATGAGCATATCAAATTAAAACCTTTTGGTTCTATTTAGACAGACAAAAGGTCCAAAAATAATTCCATTGTTCAGATGAAGTTAAGCTAATTACTTAACACCAGCTGCAATATAAAAAGGTGGGGAAAGTAATCAGATGATTAATCAAACAGAACTATTAGTCTATTACAAGTGAAGACTTCAGGATATCCCTCTAGGAGGAATGAAGATGGAGGGTCCTTTTGAGTTCATATACACTTGTGGAGATGTAATTAATATACTGATAATATGCATATGTCACAAGTATGTCTCTACTTAAAAAAATATATATACACATATACATATGTCGCATAGAATATTAAAAAGATTGATAGGTATAACATGTTGAGTGCTTGCGGAAAGCCCAATCCAATGAATGTGGAAAGGATTAGTAACAAGGAAAACATGTACAATATGGACTTGTACCTCTGTATCATCTCCCAAAGACCACCATAACTTTTTACAGAGCTGCCGCATAGAAATAACACAAAGGATGCGAATACAGATGCCCACAAAAAGAAAAACGCAACTGATCTCCATGAAAAATAAGTACGTTCAGCCGCCTGACTTGGTTGGAAATCATCTCTAATTTTAGGGAAATTCCTTTGAAAGAACAATTTTCTTGGTGGTGAATCTAGACCATAACCTAACAAAAGAATCACCTGAAACAAAAATGAATAGAAGTTACAAAACCCTAAATCACCAAATCTTGATACATGTGAAAAGAAGGAACACTTGGCAAGGCATCTTTCTGCTAATAATCTTTCTTTACATCGAAATAAAGAACTTAAGGTTTCTTGAAATTAATGTAGAGAAGCATACTGGTATGATAAGAATTGCAGGATAAAGAGACAAATGTGATGCAATGACCCATCCAAAAGCTGCTAATGGAGCTACTCCTGTGTTAATTTGAGGTAAATATTCAATGGCTGTGGCATATCACTAATTCATTTGCTAATTATTTTTTTACCCCCTTCTTCTTTTTAATGCAGGTGAACATGTTTAATCTGAAAAGAAGCCACATAAAATGGCATGCCTGGTAAAATTTCAAGCAAAAATGGCCCTTAATGTCCATGTAAAGAACACTTCCATGATTTGGTAATTACATATAATAAACTTGGTAAATGTTTGTTTATACAAAACTTTTATTTGAAGAAAGAAGAACAGAATGATTCAACACTAGTGTAAGTGGGTAATGATTGTTAGTTTCTTACGCTTACAAGCTCCATAAAGGGTCAACAGGATGATAAAATTTTCAATTGGGGATGTTGAAGAACCAACACAAGAGACTATGCTAAAAGGATTCCACAAGTACACTAGGGCAGCAATATCTCCGGATGACAGAATCTCTGAAAAAAATTTGGAATAAGATCATCAGCTTGTGACGGGACAGTGGACAGAAGGCAAAGGTTAAATACATACATACATACATACATACATACACACACACACACACACACACACACACACACACACACACACACACACACACACACACACACACACACACACACACACACACACATATATATATATATATAGGACGGTTCAAAAGCATACCTCCTTAAGTAGCATACCTTTATCAGAACGACGTCGTTTTGAAGATTCTTTGATGGCATTTTCATAAATAAAAGAAATGTCACATCATGTCACATATTCTTTTAATATTATTATTATTTTTTTAAATTTTCAAAACGATGTCGTTTTGATAAAGATATGCTATTTAAGAGAAGTATCTTATTTAAGAGGTATGTTTTAGCCCCTTCCTCTATATATATATGTGTGTGTGTGTGTGTGTGTGTGTTTCAGAAGTTCATATCTATATGCCTGTGTGTGAGAGCATTGAGAAGGAACTTTATTAAGTGATCAAAGAGTAATTAAGAGTTACCTGAATTGTCTACAAGTCTACCAAGGTCTGATGATTTCAAACTCCTACTATAAGCTGCTTGAAGATTGTGGCCAGTCACTCGCATAAGCATAGCAGTGGCAAAATCTGCAATCACAAAAACCAAACTGCATCCGAAAATGTGTCGATATTAACCAGTAGCTATAAAAGTTATCCAAGAAAATCATAACTGAAATATAAAAATGTGGAAGAGAGTTTAAGCTGCATAGAAGCAGAGGTCAATGTTTGGTCCACTACATCTATTACTTAACTTTTGTTATTTAAAAATAAATACTTAAAAAAGAAGAGGAGAGAGAAACAAAAACTTCAAATTGTTTATTGAGTGAAAATACTTGGGCATAACTTTAGAAGAAAGATTTTAACTATCAGAACATCATAAACCATACTAAAGAAGGCGCTTCATAATCTTTTCTACCTTAGCTCCTCAACCCTGATTATTATTGAGCAGTAGATATAAAGCCTGTTATGCTAATGAACTATAATATAAGGTGTGCCATTCTATATTCTTATTACTCTCTCTCCCTCCCTTCTAAATTAGAGATACATTTCTAAATGACAAATTTTTGTGATAACTTTATGTTTCCAAATGTACCCCTAGAATTAGCTAAGAATTTAGTAGTAGTGGTGGTATGATGTTATAAATGAATGTAGAAAAGTATGGCAAATTAGGAATATGAATACCATGTCATTTTGTTGTCCTAAAGTAGAAATATAACTATTTTTTTGGAACGGATAAAAAATGAAAATGTGTCTCTTAATTTTGGAATGGAGGGAGTATTAATCAAATGGTTGGGCTGAACATGGGGTGCACAGCCTCCCCCTTAACTGTTAACCCCACCCATAATCTCTGTAAGTTTGACTACACAGAGAGACTTCACTATTAACTGAGTTAGCATTAGTGTACAGCAAACAAGTGCAGCAACAGCAAGAAACAAACAGTACTATCCCTCTATATTCTCAATTTAAGGCCTTTTAAACCCATGCTACTACAATTAATCATAGTATATGTACAAGTGTGTTGATTTCTAAAATCAGATAGGCAGATACAAATAATATAGTTTTGCCTAAACAATCACTAAACCATGTGAAGAAAAATAATAGAAAGAAAATAATGCCTATATTCCAAAATCACAGTCCACTTTCAAACCAACCTACCATATCTAGTTATATATAAGTCAGTAATTTTGACCATTGATCATGTTAAATTCAAAGTTATTTATTTACATATGTTTAATTTTAAAAGAGTGTCATTTCAAATAAGTAGGAAATGGGGCAGACAATTAATAAGTTGAAATGTTACCTGCATAAGATATGATTGGGCTGCCCTCCAATTCTGCAAACCCATCAATTGTTTAAGAGTATAACTTGAAATGAACTGTAAATTCATTAAATACGTGACCTTTCATTAAAGATCAAATATTTACTAAATAAAAGTCATGTTTTTACCTGTTTACAGTAAGTGGCCCAATGATTGACAGTAAAATTGGAGATCCATGGTACATAGAACCTGTATGCAACAAAAAAATTTGTAAATTTTACATCTTTTATATATATATATATATATGAAAATATGCATATACACAGAAGTATGAATGAACGAACCAGCATAAGGCGACATTGATGAATGCTTTAACCAGTAACCCTCAGCCACTAAAAAATTAAACGGAAAATACAAATTAGTTCAATTGTATTACTTGCTAGACTATATAAAAATTCAAGAGAGAGAAAATGTACGGCGGCGGAGACTAGTGATAGGAGTGGAGACTTCGGGGCGAGAGGATAAATTGAGATTCTGAGGGAAGTAAATGAGTATTAATCTCAATATTACTGATGCTATTGCCCGATTCCAAAAGGCGCCTGATGATGATGATACCTTCTTCTGCTTATCATTCTTCTCTATTTCCTCCATTTCTTTGGCAGACCGGAGCAACAGTAGTTCGGGAGGGCGAGAGAGAGAGAGAGAGAGAGGAGGTTTGAGGCTTTCCCGGTGAATACTGAAAACGACGTCGTGTTTCCCGGTGAAAACTGAAAAACAAATTTGCTAACTTTTTTGTATTTGTATTTTTGTGATTTTTTGAATACATGATTACCTAGTTATTAAGTATTACTTGACCTATCTTTTAACTTCACTTTTATTTTTTATATCATTTGAGCTACCTCTAGTATTGTTTAAAAAAAAAAACTATCTATAAATATGTTGTATTAGGATTTTCTATTATTTTTTTAATTTCTTTAAATATTTAAATACACAATTATTTTGTTAATTTGTATAAAAAATCACACACACACGTATATATTATAAAAATCTTTATTTAAAAATGTTAAGAATTCTATAATATTATAGATTGTTTTTATTGGATTACGGTAAAATATTTGCTCTCACATAAAAATAATTATTTTATTTTTTAAAATATTTAGTAGTTTGAAAAAAATAAACTTGTGAAAACCTTTTATGCTAAGTTTTTTTTAAGAGTATATTATATAGAACATAATTTTTTGTCGAATTTTATAATAAAAGTTTTGATGAGTTCAAATAACATGGTACTTGTAATAAATTATATTATTAATTTATTATTATTATAAAACGATCTATCTTCTATATTATAAAGGAAAAATAGAAAAAAATTACAATTATTTTATAAAGATGTGTCACAATAATAACTTACAATGTTGTTAAACTAAAATGACTAAAATACCATAGACCCTAGTGGATGCGACTCCAAGACTCCATGTTGATTCATCATAGTAACAACATATCAAATCCTTAAACTACTTTCACCCTAAGAAACCTTATATTACCAAATATCAAATATTCCATATTTTTTTCTTAGTAAAAAAAATTAAAGAGGTATATAGAGAATAATAGTAGTACATTGGAGGAGGGGCAAGGCAAAGCACTATCGTCCGAGTTAATTACCAAAATGGACACCTCTTCACATTAATTTCCAACATCCTCCCCATTCCCCAATACGTATAATAAAAGGACACTCCATCCATCCTTGTATATTCTTTCAGTTTCACACAAATCTCTGTATTTAATTAACAAAAAACACTAAACAAATACTCCTCCTATCTCTCTCTATACACGTATATTTTATTATTTATCTGAAAATTGTTGCTTCAGGGATGGATAGACCAGATCAGGAAGCAGTCGAGATGTTCATGAGCATCACAGGCGCATCCGAGGCTGTTGCCATACAAAAGCTTGAGGTAATAATTATCCTTCAGTCATCCGATCATTTTTTTTTTGGATGAATGTAATCCTTAATCACGAGTTTAATCTGTTTAAGTATGTTTTTTTTATGCTGTGTACAGTATGATTGCTTCCATATGTTGTAATTAGGGTTTTTCCTGTTTTAAGTCGCACCATTATGCATATTGATTCTGCCATTTTAATTTACTGTTTGGTCGAGGAGGAAGTAGGAGAAAACAAAAGCAAATGTAATATTTGACCAAGTATCATCAGGTAGAATTTTTTGCGTGTTTCTGTGAGGTGTGAGAAACTAAATTTATTGAATTTGGAACATTACATGTATTGTAGTTACCAGAACTGTGCATACGCCTGAGAGGCTGAGCTGAATAGGATTAAGGTTCTGTTTGATTAGAACTTAATAGGACTGAAGGGCTTAATGGCTGAATCGGTCAGCCTTTCAATGCATTTGTTTAAAGCTGAATGACTGAATCGATCAGATTTTTTTGCTGAATGACTAAGTCTAATTTTTTTGGCTGAATGGTTAAGTTCCGACCGAATGCAATAAAAAAAATTAAAAAAAAATTAAATATTATATTAAGTAATATTAAATAAATTTACAACAATTTTGAATTTTTTCAGATGGGTAAAATAGTAAAAATATGTTATTCAAATATTTCAGATATGTCACTTATCAAATAACTTTTTCATTCAGTATTCAGAAATCTACTTCATTCAGCTCATTCAGATTATTTAAACATTTAAAACTATTTCATTCAGTTTTTATCAAACACTCCCTAAGGTGCTGTTTGATTACAGCTGAATAGGTCTGAATGACCTATAAACTGAATCGGTCAGACATTCAAATTGTTTGATAACCATCTGAATGAGTCCATCGTGCTGAATTGGTAAGTCCATTGTGCTGAATCGGTAAGTCTATCATCGCTATCTTATTGAATCAGAAGTTGAAGTGAATAGATTTTGTTGCTTTTAACGAGAACCCAAAATTCTTACATAGTGATAAGTTTAATTTCTTCCATAAAAAACTATGGTAGCGTTCAAAATTGAACAATTGAATTTTGCTGGGGGATGATTGAAATGGAATAACAGGAGAACGAATCCTAGAAAAGAGACGGGTATTTGAAGAAGAGGGTCTGAAGGAAAGGTGAAGAGATGGGGTCGGAGACGAGAGGGAGACATGATATTGATGATTATGATATGATGGCTATTGAGTTTGGAGGGGTTTAGCCATTGTCATCACATCCGATTATAGAAGAAAAGTTGCATGCTAACAATGATCCGTATTTATAATTTTTAAAAATATACTCCATTCAATTTAATAAGATCTTCAATATTAATATTATAATAAAAAAAATAGGCATCTTTATGAAAATAATTTTCTCTTTTAATCCACAAACTATAATAAAAAAAGTTATACTATCATTCATTTTTTTTCTCTTATAATTATAGTTTTTAACATCGCTGATCTTATATTTTAGCTACACATAAACAATTGTAATACCAACTTTTTCTTATATAAATTACCATTTAGTATTTTTAATAGTATTTTAACAATTACTCCTAGCTAGCAATTACTTTTATAATTTACCTTTTAGTATTTTTTTAATAACATAAAAAACTATTATTCAGATATTTCAGACATCAATTATCAAATATTTTTTTTCATTCAATATTTATAATTCTGTTTCAGTCAGCTCATTCAGATTATTTAAACATTCAGAACTGTTTTATCATGTTTTATTAAACAGCTCCTAAAGTGTTGTTTGATTACAACTGAATAGGTCTGAATGGCCTATAATTTGAATCGGTTAGACATTCAGATTGTTTAATAACCGTCTAAATGAGTCCATCGTGTTGAAACGGTAAATCCTCATGTTGTGCCAGTAAAAAGAAGTATTGAGCCTTATAAATGATTTTTGTATGCCACCATACCCTTCTTCCATAGAGTTATGGAATTCTTTTAGAAGAAATTTTTTGAGTGTTGACTTGTTAGGAATGTAAATTTTACGTTTATAGAGGCATATCCCCTCTCTTTTCTCCCACTCAAAAGATAGGCCTGCTAGTGTCATTGCATTTAACTCTAGGGCTTGTGACTGTTCTCTTTTGATATCCTTTATAAGGATGCTTTTAGGCATGGTAAGAGCTATAAGTACAGCTTTAGAATTATAGATATCAGGCTTCCTAGATAAGGCATTAGTTGCTGAGTTGGATTTGCCAGGCTTATATAAGATCTCATATATATACCCTAGTAACTCGGTGAGATAGTATTGTTGTTCTGGAGTCTGTGTCATCTGATGCATTTAACTCTTTAAGCTTTGTTGATCAATGTAGATGTAAAATTTATTTCCATGTAGATAATGTCTCTATTTAGCTACTGTTGAGGTGATGGCAAATAGCTCTCTTAAGTATGTGGAAGATCTCTACATTCTAGGACACAATTTCTTACTGAAAAGGCGATGAGGTGTTTCTCTTGTGATAGAACAGATCCAATAGCAAATGTAGAAGCATCAATTTCATGCTGAATTCTTTATTGAAATCTGGTAGTGCCAAGACTGGTGTTTGTGTTATTGCCACCTTTAACTAATTATTGCCACTTAATTTTTGGATTGTTTGGTAGTGAAGTTCAGTGAGGGATTGTAAGGTTGGTACTTTGTTAGTGTGTTGTACACTAGTTTGTGAGTGGTTGTAGTTTGTCACACTACAAATATTATTTGTGTAATAAAAGTCGTGTTTTGAGTTGCACTAACCTTTGGTCATATAATGTTATTTGCAGCCGTCCCTTATAATTCTTGGAAAACATCTTTCAAAGTGATTAACAAAAGCCTCATCCAACTTCCATTGTAACAGGAAATACTCAACTATATCCATAATTTTTGAACAGCCATCACAAAACTGCACCCTATTAGATCTACTAACTTCTGTCTTAGACCTTTCTTATTGTCAGATGCATCTTTAGTTTCCATCACTTCTAAACCTCACATGCCACATATGAGAATGGAAGCCTGGGTATTATATCTTTTTTTGTGTGTGTTTTCTAATGTAATACCCATGAACCATGAAGTTTTCTTTGCACTTGTTTACCTCTCCCATTTTGAGTAGATTTCATTCATTGTTGTCGTCAGCAATGTAATTGGAAGGCTCGAGTATGTTTGAGGACTTGTTACGATGTTTCCATAACACACTTTGCTAGATACTTTTTACATATATTATAGTTTAATTATCTATCTTTCATTGCAAAAACTACTTGAAAATTTACCAAAAAAAAATTAATAAATGAAGGAGGAAAACGAATAAATGAAAAAGAGCTTTTGGTAAGAGGTTCACTCTCAACAAAATTTTAATTGATTTCTTAATGTTGGTTCCCCACATCCATCTTTGCATTAAAAAGTTGTCGTAGTCGTATCTGTCATCATGCTTTTTCTTACATATGAATTATGAAGCTATATCCTTTTTGTTATTTGCAATAATAATAACTATTTTGAATATTAGTTATTATAAGTATTGTTATTTTGAGTTTATTGGTCATGTATCTTGAAATTTTCACTTGGCTTTCAATGTTGATAGACTTGTTATGAATTTGTAATATTTGCTTGAGTCAAGATACTTAGGAGGGTGTATTCAATTAAGACTTTTAAAAACTTTTAAAGACTCTTTTTAAGTGACAGATGTTTGTAGAGTTCGTTGACTTTTAATGACTTTAAAGACTTTTAAAATGACTTTTAAAGACTCCATGAAATAAGTGACATACTTTTATAGACTTTTTACTAAATACTTTGATAAACTTGTATATACTTTTAATATATCTTGTAGCTTATATCATTAAGCATTTTGTTGAAGAGGTCTGACAACATGCTTTGAAGAAAACTATAGAAATGATGAACTGGATAGATTGGTTTGGTCTGGAAGCATCCCCATCTTTACACCTTTGACATAATAGAGTATCACATAACCCAATGATCACAAATGGATAAAAAATTAAGGGGATAATTGATTTAGAGAAAATTACACACTGCCCTATAATGTAAAAAATTTATAAACCACATAGAACTTTAAAATTTTCTATTGTTTTTTACTGCTAGTACCTAAATATTGTAATTACAATTTTAACTCAACAACATAAAATGACATTCGCAACCAAATGAAAGAAGGGGTTATTCATGAAAATTCTCCATAGAAATAGTTGCCAAAATGCGAACAATTATATTAGACAGTTTACTTAGTATATCATTATTTATCAAAAGTTTTATAGGAGGCATTTTTAAATCACCAGTATAAATGACACCCAAAATATATTAAATCAACACTAACATATAAGCTTACACAACTGATGAGAATGAATTGTGCTATATTTTTATTCCTTAAATGCTAAGTTTTTGTAATTATTTTGTACTTAAATGTATTAATATTTATTTTAATTTGGTTTTGATATATTTTGTGAGTTTTCAATTAATTTATATTATTTTATGTTATTTTATACTATTTTTATTTGTTAGTTTTTAAGTATTTTTATTATTTTAGGAAAATTATTTATTATTATGTTTTTTTATTAATTTTATTTGTATTTATTTTATATTATTTTCATCTTCTCCCTTTCTCAAATATTTGAAAGTTTTTGGCAAATATTTGAAAGTCTTTGGGCATGAGGCCAGACTTTGGAAGACTTTAAATATGAATAAATCTTGTTTTAAAGTCTATCAAACTCCACCATTTGATAGAAAATTTTAAAATTTATGACTTTTTGAATACCAAAATACTTTTATAGACTTTGTAAAAATCTTAATTCAATACCACATAACTTTTAAAGACATTAGAAAAGTTGTAATTGAATACCACTAAACTTTTATAAATTTTTTAAATGTCTTGATTGAATACAACTAAATTTTTAAAGTCTTTATAAGTCCTTACAAATCCTAATTGAATACACCCCCCTTAATTTGTAAAACAAATTGATAGCTTTACAAAGGAGTTTATATGTAACTTCTACATTACTCTTACATCGGACAGATGAGACTTGTTTTCAATATTAAGACACTGTAGGTCTAGTATCATGATAGAATTAAATGTTTTGAAGAAATAATAACGATTCAAATACTTATCATATTTCTTAATTCAGCAAATGAAATATAAATATTTTTAGATATCTTGCTTATATTCAGTCTAAACTAGTTTTGTTGTGTTAATTTGACAATAAACATTTGAAGCAGCCCAAATAATAAGATGTATTTATTATATTATTTTGATGATGGAGTAATCCGCAACCACACAAAGGTTGCTCTCTGGGTAAAGTAAGCTCATAGTAAACTATGTTTGGGTGACCTAAAGGAGATCATTACTTCGCATGGTCTATATATTAATTGCTTATTAGAAATTTGATAAAAATGTTGGAACGAATTAGTTTCACATGGTCTTTATATTTTCAGGAGGAAATTTGTTCCTTGTAGATATTTAATTTCATAACTTTGGACCCTGATTTGAATGATCACAAGTGCACACGGTAAAATCTAGGAAATCATGTGTGCTATTTTGTGGTTTATGGTTTTTTTATATGAGGAGGTTCATGTCATGAAGTACGTTTATTCAAAGGAGCAGCATTTTAAGGTGATACAAGCTAAACTATGATTATATATATATATATATATATATATATATATATATATATATATCAATGTTTTTTTCAATGGCTGTTCTTCCATGCAGTTTCCTTCATTCTAACTTCTACTTACAATATTAATTTGTTCATTAAGACTGTTGATTGGAATGATACTTTTTCCAAACTGTGAGCTGTGTACTAATTAGCTGGCCGACAACTCCTGTTTAGTGTTCTGTCCTGTTCTTGTACTCCTAATTTGATAATTGTATTCATTATGTTAACCAGGCACATGCTGGAAATCTCAATGAAGCTGTTAATGCACATTTTAGTGAAGGGGATAGAAACACGTAAGAGTACTTTCCTATTCCTATTCCTATTCCTGTTATTTTTATTTTTGTTTTTGCAGGTATCTTTTATCTTCAGAGTTTTCTGTGGACTGATCTCAGTGCATTCTACCCATATATTTATCCCCTGTTATTGCTGTTACTGTGTGGCTTATTTGTTTCCCAGCAGGCATGAAGCATCTATGGCTGTACCGCAGGATGATTTAATGGAGATAGATGATCCAATTCCAGTTGAATCCCACAGACCCCCTTTTCCAGTATTACCGGCTGCTAGAAATATGAATCCATTCTCTCTCCTTAACCCTAGCCTCCTCACTAGAAGTATATTTGACACTGGTACTGGCTTATCAAGTGCTGCACCATTTGTTTCACATCCAAGAGAAGTAAGGGAGATACCTATTGAGGTGAAGGATGGGAATGAGCAATCTGGCCATTCTGGTCTTGCTCCTAACATTCAGGATGTCACTGGAACTGCACATGAACATGGTCCAGAAATCCATGGGCCTGTCATAATTGATGAAGAAGATGAAGACATTCAAACAGCTCCAACTGCACAGGGTGCATCATGGAATGAAGGAAATGATAACGTGTTGGGTGGTTATTCTCATGTCTCACATTCTAGACCAAGTGCTCCTGGAATAGATGATGTACCTGACTATGGCAATGATATAGAAGAGGAAATGATTCGAGCTGCTATTGAGGCTTCTAAGCGGGATGCTGAAATTGGTTACCCAGATCAAAGTGCTCCCGTGCCTCCGCAAAAACAATCTCATCTAGAGGATGCAGAACTAGCTCATGCAGTTTCTTTGTCATTGAAGGTTTGTTGATCTATTATCTTCTCGTGTCCTTAATTTATATTATCATTTTGGGTTCTCATCTAACATGAATTGGATCCAGACAGCAGAGCAAGAGAAAGCAGTACGCAAACTGGAAGAGAAAATTGGACCATCGGAATTGGAAGCTTCTAAGTCAGCTGAGGTGGAAGATCTAGGGAAATTAACATCATCAAATGGAAGGTATATTATATATATCTTCGCGTGAGTTAAGATTATGATAAGCTCAATTATTAGACGTAGGGGTGTCCATCGGTAAAAAACCGAACCGGTACCGAAAAAACCGAACCGGTACCGAACCGAAATTACCGCTAAAACACGAACCGAAAACCGAACCGAATTATCGGTTTCGGTACCGGTTCGGTATAAATTCGGTTCGGTTTTTTCGGTTCGGTTTTCGGTTTTTACCGATTAGCAATATATATAATAATTATTAATTATATATATAATAATATATATAATTATTATTAATTATATAATAATTAATATAAATTTATTATTAAATTACGTAATTCGGTATACCGAATAGAACCGAAATGCAAAATTACCCGTACCGCTACCGATACCGAAAAATATAAAAAACCGAAAAAACCGAAACCGAAAAAACCGGTACCGAAAAAAACCGGTACCGAAAAAACCGATACCGATCGGTTCGGTAAAAAACCGAAAATTTTGAACACCCCTAATTAGACGTGTCTTTCTGGAAGTCTGTTATAATGTGTGCGTGTGTATAATTGTCGGGAGAAAGATTTTGGTCCTTCTGATGAGCTTAATAAGGCAATCTAGGTTGGAGGTGGGAGGCTCATCTGCTCAGGATGAAGCTGAAGACTTAGAAGAGCAACCATTGGTAAGGCACAGGAGTAGACCTATGTCTTCTGGCTCTGTTGACACTGGCAAAGAAATTGGAGAAATTGAAGTTAGTCCACCATCAAGTCCGCAACGCGATACTAATACTGATCTTCCACAGCAAATCGAAAATGACTTCCGTTTGGATGAGGTACTTTCCCAATCCCCCCCCCCCCCCCCCCCCCCTCCTCGCCACCAATTTTTTTGGGAGTTGAATCTGTCATAAAAGAATTCACAGTATTAATTTCTGATCACATCTATGTGATTTTGCTCACCTGTTGTTTAAACTTGTAACCTTTTGCGTTGATTTATCTTTTTGAAGTGGGGAGGCATATCGTCTTTGGAACATGATGAAGCGGTCATGCTTGAGGCTGCACTTTTTGGTGGAATCCCTGAAGGGAGTGCATATCATGTACCACATGCACCTCATCAGTTCATGCAGAATGGTTTAGATGGAACTGTGGGTCCTTATCCTCAGCGGATGCCTCGTCCACCATCACCTTCTCTCACTGCTCAACGTTTGATACGAGAACAACAGGTTTTTATTTTGAACTAGAGACTAAAGGCCGTGTTCAGATTGATAGATCATCATTAGATGTACTTCTATGTTATGCTTGCAGGATGATGAATATCTTGCATCACTGCAAGCTGATCGAGAAAAAGAATTGAAGGCCAGGGAGGAAGATGAAATTCGTCGTATAGAGGAGCAGGCAGCTAGAGAAGCTGCTCTTGAAGAGGAAAGGCAAAAGGACGAAGAATCGCGTAGAAAATTGGAGGAAGAGCAGGTAATGCTGTTAGAAACTTCTGGCTTGTTAACAGTAGCATAAATTCAAATGCAAGATAAAATGCTTTACTCCGTCTCTCGCTGTCCATCTTTCTATCCTAATTGTATTTTCTCCATGTTCTGTACTTATGTCATGCTTATTACCGTTATGACTGTATATTATTCTAGATTCTATGGCTTGGCTTCTCATTATCAGAAATTAGATTCTATGGCTTGTACTTAGTAATATTATTGTTATCAATGTTTGATTTTCTTTGCAGGAAATGGAGAGACAGTTGGCAGCAAAAGAAGCTTCTCTTCCTCATGAACCATCCTCAGATGATGAAAATGCTGTAACCCTTCTTGTCCGGATGCCTGATGGCAGCCGCCGAGGCCGCCGATTCCTCAAGTCCCACAAACTACAGGTATGTATTGTATCTGACAATGGGGTTGGCGTTGATCTGATCCACAAAATTTAACTAGGTTTTGATTTTCTTTGCAGTATCTTTTTGACTTCATTGATGTTGGTCGAGCAGTCAAGCCCGGTACTTATAGATTGGTATTCCTCTCTCCCCGTCTCTGTCTGTATCTTTTCCTTTCTTTTAAGGTGGGGTGAACCAAATGCTAAGTAGTACTACCTCTGTCTACTTCCCCCTGCGGATGTGAATATTAAGGCCTTTATGGGACAAAAAATTAAGACTAAAGTTTAGTCTTTAAAGTTTAATATTGAAGAAGTCGAAAATAATAATGTCTCAATTGTTTCTTGTGCAAACCTTATATTTGAAAAAGAAAGGACTCTCTTTTCCAGACAGTATATCTTGGAAGATCTAATTGACAGTATATTTAGGTCTTGGGTCAATATTCATTAATAAATATATTGGGTGCTTTGGGGAGGCAAGCACAGTGGCTCTTATCTGGCATTGCAGACATGGAAACTATTTGAGAAATTTAGAGTCAACTCTAAAATATAGCATCTATGCTGTGAAGTCAAATGTAGCAAGAGTTGTCTGCTCCAAACTTGGTTTTATTTCATTAGGTTTTCCAAACTATCTGGAGTCCCAATTCTTCTAACTTTTTGACTTTTATGATGCATAAACTTGAATTCAAACTTCACATTGTATTTTTAAGCTAGTTGATTAGTTGAATAATTGCTGAGCAGCTGAAACTAAACAGAATGAACTCTCTTTGACCTCCGTTCATTTCCACTAGAGAATCAGTACTCAGGTCTGGACTATTTGCTTAATTTGTTCCGGGTAATTTTTTAACAGCTGATGTTACTCAGAAGTATCAAATTCATATCATCCTACAACTTTAGTTTTCTTGTTGACTTATTCTAGATATTATCTTAACTCGTAACTCTGATATCTATAGGGGATATAACATTTGTCACACTAGATAACTTATCTAGAGGATCAACCAAAACAACATAAGCATCCAACACATACAAAATCTACAAATATGCAGTTATACTACATTGTTTTGGGTAGGAGAGAGCAAGAAACTGCATTTGTAACTGCCACCGCACCGCAACTGCAAAAAATCAGTGTGGTTATGCAGATGCGGTTTGTAATTTTTAAAACCCCACATTGTGCTGGCGGTTACATCTTTAAAACCGCACCACAAACTGCACCGCACACTGCACCGCACCCACCGCAATTTATAACATACACACACACACACACACACACACACACACACATATATCTTCCAGTTTTCCATCATTCTGCTTGTTTTATCATCTAACTGCATATTACATCTTTTAAACTAATTTAAAAGGTTACCCAACACTGTTATAATAACCAATACTGGATATGCTTTACTTCCACTTGCTAATCTGTCTTTGCCGTACTCTTTACTTAGCTCTCTGATTTTGATTAGTAAGAATAAAATATTAGTTGAAAACTATCCTCTAACTAATCATATTTGATAACTTGATACATGTGCTCATTACCTCCTGTGTTGCACTGCATTTGTACTAAACTTAATTACCGAGCAAGACAATTGTTTGCTCTCAAATCAGGAAAGGAAGACTTATGTGTATGATGTATAATGTAGATAGTTTATTTTGTATTTACTAGATTCATTTCAAAATATAAATTTGCCTTTGTAAAATAAAAAAGGTAAGTAATTTTATATTTTAGAACAAAGGGAATATATTATATGTTACAAATTTTTATTTTATTTTTTATAATATATCTAAAAGTGGTTATGCCACTGCAACACAACCACTCCATAACCGCTAGTAACCGCAACCACAAGTAACCGCATAATTGTGGTTGTCAATTTTAATAATCGCATAATGTGGTTGTGATTGTGTTTGGTACTTCTAACTATGCCGCACCGCACCGCGGTCTCCACTAGACTTTTGGGTGATCTAATGATCTTCTAGATTAGTTATCTAGTTTGCCACACTGTTTTCTCTCTCTCTCTCTCTCTCTCTCTCTCTTATATACATATGGAGGAAAATTATCCATAATCAAAGTTTGGATGGATTCAACTGCCCGTTCAATTGTTGTTTGGACGAGTAAGTAATTATCGTCCGCACAACAATTGTGCGGATGGTTGGATCCATACAGCGTTGGTTATGGATCATCCATTACAGGTGTGTGCGTGCATGCAAGTGTATTTTGTGTGCTTGTGTATACTATGATATTTTATGTATGCCTGTTTTTAATTAATTTCTCTTTCTTCTCCTGGGCAGGTAAGGCCATATCCTAGGCGTGCTTTTAGTGACGGAGAGAGTGCTATAACTTTTAATGAGCTGGGCCTGACCAGCAGGCAAGAGGCCTTGTTTCTAGAATTGATTTAGCACGTTCTTTGTAAAGTTATAAAAAGTATCTCAGAGTCTGGTTACCCAAGTACACAAAATTGGTTTGTGGTTTTATGATTAGAGTTTGGCGCCTGATAAATTAGGTCTAAAGAAATGGCAGATTAATCATGATGAGATCTTACTTCAATTTGGTGGCTGCAAGTTGGTTGGTTATGTAGTATTATTGCATTAATGGGTCAAACTTTATATTACAGATTGTTTGGTTTCTGATAGTGTCATTTACGCATATTATGTTTGTATTTCTGTTTCTATAGATTGGGTTCGTATGAGTTTGTTCTTGTGAGGGGTGATGAAACCCTAACATGATTTAAACACTGGATGGGGTTAATTGGTGAAGATGGCCATTACGCTATAGCAAATCCTGTTTTATTATATAAACGTCATATAGAGAGTTGAATTGGTTACAAGCTAAGCTTGATTAGCTTTGACAGTTCATAAAATTCCTTGGCTGAGAATCTAAGCCTTGAATATGGAATCTGATTTCCTTGCTAGGCCATTTTATTTTTAGGCAAGGATCGCAGACACAAGAAAGATGACTAGAGATTCTTTATTACGCATGTCATATATATATATATATATATATATATATATATATATATATATATATAATTTTATTTTTCTGAAAAAAAAGATTCTTTATTAAGATGGACCCGTCGTAATGGGCCCAGCTTGGTGTCTAACTGTGTATTATAGAAAATACTAGAGGTCTTCTTTTGTCACCTTTTTTGTAGGGCGACATTATTTGGATAAAAAATTGATAACATATGAAAAACTTATACTTGCGATTTTATTAAAAAAAAAAACAAAAAAAAAAAGAAATAAAAGTTTACAAGCATCCATATATTAGGGTTAATAATAAAGTCTTGTTATATCTTATAATAAAATATTATAATTTTAAAAACAATAACAGATTATTAAAATAAATACAAATATATTAAAAATATACGATTGTATTTAACTCACAATCATTTTGTGCTAAGCCATATCATATCACGCGTCACTCTTCTCTTTTTTCCCTTTTCAAGTGATCTCTTCCTTCATTCTTAGTGGGATTATTATAATTAAAGCTATGTTTTTAATTTAATTTATATAATAAGACACAACCCATTTTGAATCTTTAATTTGACAAACCACAACAACGTCTCAGATTAATTTACCCAAATTCAATGGCCCAGATTGATCATTCCCTACTAAATTTTTCCCCAAAACTCATACCAAATTTCCCCCCAAAACTCATACTACTACTACTACTACTAATAATAATAATCAATATAATAATAATAATAATAATAATAATAATAATAATAATAATAATAATAGTAATAATAATTATAATAATAATAGTAATAATAATAACAGTAATAATAATTATAATAATAATAGTAATAATAGTAACAATAATAATAATAATCTATATAATAAAACACAACCCATTTTGAATCTTTAATTTGACAAACCACAACAACGTCTCAGATTAATTTATTCAAATTCAATGGCCCATATTGATTCTTCCCTACAAAATTTCCCCCCAAAACTCATACCAAATTTCTCCCCAAAACTCATACTACTACTACTACTACTAATACTAATAATCAATATAATAATAATAATAATAACAACAACAACAACCACAACGACAACGACAATAACAATAACAATAATAATAATAATAATAATAATAACAACAACCACAACGACAACGACAATAACAATAACAATAACAATAACAATAATAACAATAACAATAATAACAATAATAATAACAATAACAATAAAAATAACAATAACAATAACAATAACAATAACAATAACAATAACAATAACAATAATAATAATAATAATAATAATAATATTTTTATTTTTTGAATTTTAATCTAATTTTTCATTAGTAATAATAATAATTATAATAATAATAATAACAACAACAATAATAATTATAATAATAGTAATAATAATAATAATAATAATAATATCCTTAATAATACAGATAATATTAATAATAATAATAATAATAATAATAATAATAATAGTAATAACAATAATAGTAATAATACTGATAATAATAATATCCATAGTAATAATACTGATAATAATAATATTCATAATAATAATAATAATAATTTTTATATTTTATAATTTTTTTAATAATAATATAGATAATAATAATAATATTTTTTAAATTTTAATTTTAATTTAATTTTTTGTTATGTAGGCACGGACAATTACTAGTTAAATAATATGAAAGATTGTGACACATGAACCATAAATTAATACATTAAAAAGTACAATCATTTTCTTAAACAGATATAGTAGAATCCACGTGTCTTGACCGTACAAAACTCTTAAAGAAGCTTAGTCATCAAAATCCCTCTTTTTTTTTACTATTATTATTAAAGAGCTTATGTTGATAAGAAAAGTTAAGTCTGTTGATTAATGACGGTAGTAGTACTTATTTCCCGGAAATTTCCTTAGCAAGAGAATGATGATGTAACACAACGGTCAAGTGAATGAGTATTATCAGCTGACAAACACGTGCAACCTACGTGTCTTTATGTGATCACTCCCTCGCACCCCCAAAAACAAAGCAAAGGGCTTCTAAGCCTTCTAGTCTAGACTAATTCCGTACAGACCCCTCCAACGGTCACGTTTCATCGACAAACTCAACGGTCATATAACCGACCAATCTCCACCGTCAAATTGCCATCGCACGGCCACATATCGAAATTCCCATCTCCTCTTTTCTCCAAATACCCTTTTCACTGACCCATCATTTTGTTCAGCAGGGGGAGGTACAACAAATCAAATCAGCCATGGAAATAGTATTATTATACCTCCACTAAAGAAACAGCTTCAGCTTCATCTTAAGGCCTTTTTGAGTCTTTTTTAGCGAATGACTTTTTTGGGTACTGGGTTTTGTTCAAAATTTTATCTTTCTTGATTTTCATTGCATTTCATTTCATATTTGAAGATTTGTGTTGGGATCAAGAATCAGATTGTGATGGCCTTGTTGAGCGTCTCAATTGCTGCTATGGGTAACTCATCAATTTATCAGTTTTTCAGCTACCAGTTTGAGCTGGAGTTCCATGCATGGGTGTGAGTATCATTCATCTGATAAAGTAAGGTTCTGCCAAATGAGTCTCCACTGAACATTTTGGAATCCGATGATCATTTTTCTGTAGGTTGGTTTTTGGTATTTGTCTTGAATTCTTTGATCCTTTATTTTGCATAGTTTCTGCTAAAGAATGTTTGCTGGGTGTTCTTCTACATTGTTGTCTCCAAGACATAGATTAAGAAGTGAAGTATCTGCACAATTTCGAGCTTGTCAGTTCCCTTCAATGAGCACACAGAGATTGGATTTGCCATGTAGTTTTCCCCGAAAAGATACCTCGCGGTCACAACCTATTAGGACTGTTGGCCTTTCAGTTGAGAAGCCAATTGAAGTCAGGACAAGCGGCTGTTCTCTCAAGAAGAGCATTAGTCTCCCACCCTTGGCAACCACTGGTCAAGGTACATTTCTTGAGGGTAGGAGAGAAAAAAAAGATGAATTTTGGGGGGGAAACAAGAACAAGTTGAAGAGGTTTGCAGATGAGGGCTCCTTTGATGATGATGAATCTTGCATGGGCAGAGCTAAGAGAAAAAGGGGTAACAGTAAATCTGATGATTTTTTTGGTGGCCAAAACTTAAGCTTAGGTCAATTAGGTTGTGGAAATTTTTGGTTTCATTCGAGTTTTGAGGTGCCAAGGTCTGTTTCACTGATTACAGGTCTTAATCCACCACAAGTTCCTTTTTTCTCTGTCATGTTCAGGAGAGGATAGGGTCTGTTTTGTGCCTAGCGAAGTGATTAGTCCGCCTTTACCTCTGCCAAACAATCCCTGGGTGGATAATATTGTAACTGATATTACTGGGGACGGCGTTATTTTAGATTGTACGTACAAAATGGTGTATGTCCATTTTTTGTTCGTATATATATACACACACACATTCGGAAGGACTTGGTGGAATTGCTCGTCAAAGTGATGGACTGTGAATTTCTCTTACTGAGTTACGGGTAAAGAAGTTTGTAATGACGTTCTACTTGAGCTAAAAAATAAATATGTTATTTTATTATTTTTATAAGAAAAGTTTTCCATTGTTCTAGAATTAATTTGAGATATATTTTCAATCTATGAAATATATGACATAAAATTCCTAACACGTCTATCATTACTTTTTATTTAAGGCATACTGGATATTTATCATGTCGGCATCATCACTACATTTTAACAAATGTTTGAGATATTTTTTTGAAAAACTAAAAACTTTCATTAAAAACGTAATTTTTGAAGAATATATATATATATATATATATATATGTGTGTGTGTGTGTGTGTGTGTGTGTGTAATTTTTAAATAAGGGGAATAATCTTTACTTGTGAAAATGTTACGGATGATCAAGTAGTAATAAAGATAGTAGTATATATGAGGTGAAATTTGGAAAGTAGCTTAGAAGTAACCAAACAAGCTCCTAGTCCTAGCGATTAATAACCAGGAGTCCAGGACCACCTCAAACTTTCTTAACATTATTTGTCTCTACTCGGAATTCGGAAGTAGCTCAGTGCCGTTCCTTTTTTATTAACGTTTTAAGATTATGTATATAAATTAAAATATATATAATAAATATTTTATTTAATTAATTAAATTGAGTATAAAATTTTAATATTAACAATTTAAAATTTATTAAAAAATTGAAAGAAAAATAAATTAGCCTTTAATGATAAAAGATAATATAAAAAATCAAGTATTTAATACTTTTTCAAAATTTATAAATAACAAATAAAAAATAAAAATATGTCTCTAAAAAAACAAATAGAGATGGAAGGAATATCATTATCGATTCAATGTAGTATCAATTTCCAAGGCCTCGACCAAACCTTGTCTAGTCTAGAAGAAAAGAGAACGAAATTTCCCGAGTCACCCCAAAACCAACCATTAATGGTGTCTGCCAATATTATGCTTTGTCCCACTATAAAAAGAGCATACCCAACCAAAGGATTTTGGTCCGGTAATTATTTTTACCTCGTGTGTCAAGAGAGCGACAAAATAATGTGCGTAAATTTAAATTTTGTCTTAAATTAACAACCGAAAAAAAAAAGTATGGCCATTGATTAGATCTTCAATATTGTTAAATCTCATTATTTATTTTTATGTTTATTTTTTAAATTATAAGATTATTATTTATTTTTAAAAGTTAGTTTAAGATATTTTTAAATTTAATTTGAGACGATTAATTAAAAATTATGAAACAGTAAATTTTATAATGAGTAATATTTTATTAAATACTTCAAAACATTCATCATTATATTGAATAAAATTAAAAAAAAATCATGTAAATTTTAAATTTAAAAATATTCGAACTCAAAAAAAGAAGAAGTGATCCATACAAACTAATCTAAATTCCCAAATCACCCCCAATCACAGGGTCGGGGGATTTGGGCTGCCCCTAATTGTTAGGTAATTGATTAATGTGATTATCTACATTTGAAGTCAAAAAAAATTGTAGCCGAATCACCAAATTAATAGTCCCTTGAACGAACAAACAGTTGACTCAGAAGTATAGTATAGCACATTATTTTGCTTCTTTGCTTATTTTTGGAAATAATTCCCAATATAATATAAACATCAATTTATGTGTAAATATGTGGTCATGAAAAACAAATAAATATTATTCGGCCTATGATGAATCTATATGCGATAGGTTGAGCATTTAAAAATTATTAAATATTAATCTTAGAAAAATTAGGCTCAATAAAACTTTAGACTAATTTCTCAGTACTAAAATAATATAATATAATAATGTTAAGTGTTAAGACCGTTGTTTTGATTAATCAGTCGCCTAGCTATCTGTCTATATTTGTTTGAATAATAGTATTAGGATCCATCCAGATCCAGTTGTCATAAGCATAATTAATAAACTAATTAAGTATAAGAATTGACACAACCCAACCTAGTGTTTCAATATCCTCAAATGCGGCTGTGCTGACTCATGCTCATGCATGCACACGTTTGGCCGGTTGTAAATTCATAATTTTATTCAAAAGAAATGACCTAAACCGAAAAGAACCTCGTTTGTTTTTATAATAATGAAAATAATACAACTAATTTATTAAAAATTGGCGTCCGAAGCAACAATATAAAAATTCACAACTACTTCTTAAACTAATAATAAAGGATTTTCTTAATGTGTGCCCTTAAGATACACATTAAGCGGACCCAATAATAAATCATACAACTAATTTAATAATAATAATAATAATAATAATAATAATAATAATAATAATGGTTTGCCCTGCCCAAAGTCCAATTTGCATTTGGATTTGCAGTCCCACCTCGAATTTTAGTCCAAACCCAAAAGTCAGTCTCACATCCCAAAATTCAGATAATAATAGAAGAATATTTTCAGTAAATGTTAATTATTCTTTTTAATTAATAATTAGAAAATCTCTAAAGTTTTATCCAGGGAATTACGCATATGAAAATAAAATTATTTCTTGATATTATATAAATCCTAAATATAATAAGAGTCTCGTTCAATTTTTATTTTTATTTACATATATTAAGACTTCTCAAAGATATTACAATTTTTTTTCATCTTAATATAATTTCAACTGATATTTCATATCGCTTAATTTTTATCTCAAAATAAAAGTCCATTTTGTAGAATAATAAATAAATAAATGTGCAAGCTTCTTCTATAAATACATTACCAACTGCAGACTTTCCTCACTATCTTCTTCTCCTCACTCTCTCTCTCTCTCTACTCTGTTTCCCTTTCCCTGTAATTCTCCATATATACCCATCTCCATTCTTTGTCCAAAACCAATAAAAATCTTGATTTTCTGTACAAAACCCATCAAACTCTTGATTTTCAGGCTACTTCTGTAATGGGTACTAGTTTTTCTTCTACTTTCACACGCAGGGAGGTGTTCAAAGCTCCGCCGCCGGAACCCAGTCTCGGTGATTTGCCTGAGAGTTGTGTGGCTTCTATTCTAGAGTACATGAACCCGCAGGAGATCTGTCGGCTGGCACTTCTAAATCGGGCTTTTCGGGCAGCTGCATCCGCCGATTTTGTTTGGGAATCAAAATTGCCTTCGAACTATGATTCTATCATTTGGAGATTGTTTAAAAAACTTCCTACCAAATTGTGTAAGAGAGCTATATATTCTGTTCTTTGTCGGCCCAATTTTTTTGATAGAGGAACTAAGGTTTGATTTTTTTATCTCTCTTATAATCATCCTTTGTATTATTGAATGACATATTTACGTGGGTTTGCCTTTTTTTAAAAATAAATAAATAAACAAATTTGGAAACTGTTCTCTGTTTTTAAAATCGGGAAATAATGAATGGTTAACGATGAAAGTGCCATATGAAATGGATTTGCTAGAAATCTGTTGAGATTAATTTTGCGCTTAATGATTTAGATAGAGAAAAATTTGTAAATAGATAAGAATAATTGAAAAGATTTCTGTAAAAAGTGTTTCCAAATGGGTCTTTTTTGGTTGGGTTTCCATTTGTTGAAGATTTACTAATGACGATGATGATGCTGATTGGGGTTTCTTGTAGGAAGCTTGGCTGGACAAGATTTCGGGAAAGATGTGTTTGTTGATATCTTCAGATGGGTTGGTAATTACGGGGATTGATGATCAGAGATACTGGACTCGTATTCTTACAGAGGAATCTAGGTGAGAATTTTGGCAATAATAATAATAATAATATTATTATCTGGAAGTTGGAATCTGTAATTAACTATAATATTATAAATTACTTCAAAAATATTATTAGTTATAAGATTTATTATAACTAATATTTTTTTTTGGGAGTTGGATGCCAAATCTGTTTTTCCAGCTGTATTGCGAATTACACATCTTAATCCTTTGTTGTTTAAACAGTTAACCTATCTTGGATTGTAAGGAGGTTCTTAATGAATGAACAATCCCTTTCAAGACATACAGCTGCTTTGCATTTCTATGGTTCCATCGTTTTTATTAAGAGAAACTTAGGGATCCCCTACTATGTTGCTTTTCGCATCTTGTAGAATAATGGTATTTTAAAGATGTTAAGATCACTGCACTTGCTTGGGTTAGTTCAAGTGGTAGTGGTTCTCTCGACAGTATTGTCTTTTTTTCTCCTTCATTTATCTTACTGCATTTTTAAATACAACCTTTTGATTTTCCTGTCGATACAGTTATATCAAACTATAACTTGAATTTTTTCCCCAACAAATTTCAACTTCAACAAGTTAAGTATGTTTGCTTCTCACCTTCCCTATATTTTCTACCGAGTTTCGAAGAGGAATTTTTTGTTGTTATTTCATCGATAATTATTATTTTCCCATCTTTCTAGACTAGATTTGTATTGATTTGGAGCTCCTTTACTTGCATGTAGATTTCACTCGATTGCGTATCTCCATCAAATCTGGTGGTTCGAAGTTAATGGTGTGGTGGAGTTTCCACTCCCAGCAGGAAGCTATAGTCTGTTCTTCAGGTTGCAGTTAGGAAGGTCTACTAAAAGATTTGGTCGCCGAGTTTGTAACTCTGATGATGTCCATGGGTGGGATATTAATCCAGTGCAGTTTCAGCTTTCAACTTCGGATGGTCAGCGTGCTGCTACACAGTGTTATTTGGATGAACCTGGAAATTGGATTCACTACCACGGGGGAGATTTTGTTGTTGCAAATCCTAGTGCACCAACAAAAGTCAGATTTTCAATGACTCAAATTGATTGCACACACAGCAAAGGTGGCCTTTGTGTAGACTCTGTATTAATATACCCAAGTGAGTTTAAGGAGAGGTTAAAGGGTTTATGATTGCAATTAACCTTTCTAGGTGTAGGGAGTATTAGTTATATAGTAGAGAGGTAGGACAGCTTTAATTGGAACCATATATTAGTCATTTTGAAGCTTAGAATTATTGTGTAAATGTACTAGTATAATATTATCTACGCCTGGTTATTGTGTTAATCACCATTTTCATTAATCTGTGGACAAAGTAAGAAGAGGAGGTTTACTCTGCTTTTAACACATATTTTGTGTTCAAATTACTCTTGTCCAAGCTTGTACTTTTGTCATTGCAAAGAACCCTTTTGTTTTTGTTCAATATGAGTTGCTTATAGCCTTAGAGCGATTATATGTGGCCATCTGCTGCCTCTCTTTATTGTTGATCCTATTTTGTTTGAGCTGGCACTTTTGCACCGAGAACATTAACCCCAATGGATTCTGGACTTTTTTTTAAGTGGGAGAGAAGTACATGGCTAAATCTTTTGGTATCTTTCTCTTCAATATCCAAACAATTACACGGATCACAGCCAAGAACTAGATTATAAGTGAGTAAGAATCCAAGATCATATATACACTGCACAACTATAAACTAATTCATTGTTTCAGCTAAAGTTGTCCAGTTGCTTAAATTACTCTCGGACTGGAATTAGTGCTTCATCTTAATAAAAGCAAGGCATGATCTTCAAACGGCGGTGGATACCACGCTGAGCTCTGGTGAAACACCAAGAAATATAAAATAAATGCATAAAGGTTTTGATTGAAATAAATTCAAATTCAAGTGTCCGCCAACTCTACTGAGCTCTGGTGCACACAAGGGAAATATAAATAAATACAAAAATAGTTTCCATTGAATGGAACAGAATAAATTCAAGTTCCATCAACCATGCGATAAATACGAAGTGTTACACGGGCTTGCTCCTTTTTTCAAGTTGTAGATAAATAAAAGGCAGATGTTACTACAGCCCGGAAGGCCAGAATTTTTTATGAAAAGAAGGAAAACCCATACAACCCTTGACACTGGCATGTCCTTGCAATCAGCCTAATATAAACTACTACTGAGCTTAAGTTTGTTGTTCACTGTCGTTGGAACGTCGATATGGCATATATCTGTGATCTTTGCCTGCATTTTTCCTCCTCCTTTTCTCAATGAAGGACTCGAGCTTGCCAGATGCCTGAAAGATCACATAACAAGCTCATTGCTTTATAATGTAATTCACTAAATTTGTATGGCTAATGGAATTAAGCAGAATAACATGAATTCATAACTATACCTTGAGATCCTTGTATTTCTCTATTAGCTTTTGCTTGCGGATTTCGGCTGCAAAGAACAAAACTCATCAAATCCAAGAATAAATTGCATGTTAAGCTTGTGTCTTACAAAAGTGCAATAGATAATACTAATATACTACATTGTTTCAAAGACCCCCAAAAACAGTCATTAGCAATCTGAAACGTCGTAAGGCTAGCTTTATAAATGTTTCAAGGCAGAAGAGCACAAATAAAGAAGGGAATATAAGCAATGACTAATTCAAAAGGCTAAACAAAATTTATACATTGTGATAAGGGAAAAGGAAACAAAACAAGAATAGGATAAATGATTGTACGAGTATCTACCACCATCACCAGTAGACTAGTCTTCATTTACCGAATAATATTTCGTGTCATTATTTTTGCTCACCGAAGTACTTCAAAATTCAAACAAGTATAGTCAAATGAGGCCTCTATGTGTGTGTGACACACACACGCACAGAGAGAGAGAGAGAGATCATTACATTTCTTCAAATAAAATGGCTGCTTCCCTTGCTTTGCTGCTTCTCTCTCTTTCTTCTTATGCTCAGCAAGAATCCCTTTATCAGTATGCTTGGTTGAGGCTGACTTCAGTTGTTTATCCTAGCATGTGGCATAAAAATCATAGCAAAATAACAAGTCAGAATCACTATGTCATCTATCTCTAGAAGGGGAAGCACTTGCTAACAGGCCACTTAAAATGGTACGATAAATCAGCATGACAACTGATTTCCACATGTTTAAGCACTTACAACCCACGTCATACGATTCTTTAGTTCATCAACAGCATTTGGATCATTCGATTTCTTGATCAATTTTTTCAATTCCTATCAGTGCCAAGAAGCAGAAATTAAGAACTAGTAAATAAAGCAATGAAAGAAGTCATGAAGTACTTTATCTCTAAAAGCATACCTCTTTTTCGGCCGGAAGTTCATCCTTATAGAGAAAATCATATCTCTTCTTGAACCTATGAGATCCGAAATACATATTATTATACTGTGTAGAAAAATGCTTCATAAGACAAAAAACATAACTCGCGCAAAAGGTTTGTAATGTCTATAAATGATCAAAGTATCTCTGCTACAATGAAAATCAATAATTTATATGGGAGATTGGAAGCAAATCCACTTGCATGCAAAAATCCACGTAAGCACAGAAATGCAAGATTACAACTAATATACTAAAGTTTTAGACTACAGGTTGAATAATTAATGGGACAATATTGCAACGACCAGGCTCATTTTAACAGGAGTGAAGAATAAGGTCCGGCCCTTAATCATCAATGTCTTCTAAAATGAACTGTCTAGCTCTGACTTCCAGCACAGAGTTGCCACTTTCTATTTTCCTACAAGTTACTACTGTGACTACATGTGCGGTTCATTGATTTAGGGATCTCTCTCTCTCTCTCTCTCTCTCAAGATTGCGTAAACTCTCATTCTTATTCCAAGACCCTTAAGTCCACCAATACGTGCACCTCACGAGAGTTTAATCACTTATTTAGTTATTTTAATAAATAACTAGTAAATCCTAAGATGAATGTATCTGTCTGTATGTCCTACGTAATCTTATCAATATATTGAGTATGCAAGTCTGCAAGGCATGAATTTCATTTTATGCCAGCTAAGAACGTAAAGTTGAAGCACTTCTCAAGAATCTCAACTCATGGAACTACTAGCAGCTGGAGGAGCTGGATAGGCTAAGAAAGCAAAGGTGGAAAGAGGGTGCCTAATCGCTTCCATTGCATGTGTACAATGAAAACTGTTATCCAGTCCAAGTATAGATATGCTACTAACATGTAGATATTCTCGGGGATGCTATTGAAAGGCTTTACTTTTCGTTTAAAACTTAAAGAGTCGAGAACTATCGGGCCCAGATACATCATAATTTTATTGTTTGAATCGTATTATCCAAATTAAAAATGATTATTTCATATTAATTACATAATTTTTTAAGTTCACTCTCGATATTACACCTTTTTTTATAGATGCCGCTAAAAAAGTATCTGATAACCTTGGAAACATCACGTTAGCTAAATGCAGCCTAGAGACTAGATCCATAATGGAAAATACAGGATTTTAGCAACAAACAGGCAAAAAGTTGAATTTGAAAACTAAGTAGCCAGTTATGTAACAAAGAGAATATTAACAAGGTCATAAACACATGGAACTAAGCAGGTATGCAGGCGCGCGCACACAAACAGAGAGAGAGAGAGAGAGAGAGAGAGAGAGAGTCTCACCCATCTACATCAAGTATGCCACATAATGTCTCAAAGCGTGGGTCACGTGCCACCTGATCATAACAAATATATCAGTTAAAACAGGGTATAGAACAATTCTAAACCATTAAAGATTTTACTTTTTATTTGATAAAAGGTTTATTCCGGTAAAACTTAATCATAACTGCCAACTCATATTCCATTATATCAAAGTTGGAACCTCATGATATGAGAAGACAAACAACAGACTCATCAGTAAGGGAAACTAGCTGCAATAAGAAATAGATTTACAAACAAGTAAAGAGTACAGAGTCTTATGAATGAGAGAAGAACTACCAGAAACAAAATAAGCCCATCTGTGAAACTAGGTTGATGTGAAAACTGATGGGGGCGTGGGCAAAGAAAAAGAATACACACACACAAGCACAAACTTATAATGAGCATCCACAACCCAGTAGTTTCTTGAAAACTATTGAACTCAATACAACAATAGGAATTTAAGTCCGATATATTATCAAATATCACATACAATATAAAGTGGAATAAGTAGACGCTGATCCAATAAAACATCAAGCTACATTGGTACCCATAACAGAAAAAAGAACAAATTTTTAACAGCTTTTGTAACTTTAACACAACTCGACTAACCCTTTTAGGAACTTGAATGACTTCTCTATATCTACCAACCGGCTTCTTGCTAGTAATCTCCATTGGCCTTCAAATAATCCATCATCAGCTATTAACACAGTATACCAAAATTACAAAATCAGTAAACAGAAGTAGACTACAGGCATAAACCACCTGTTCTTATTGGCCCGGCCAGCATTTTTCTGCAAATTAGGCTTCTGATACACAGCGTGAGACCCATTAGAGCGTGCTTTCTGCAGTTCCTCAAATGTAACATCTGCAAGCTCCCGCTTTATATCCCCTTCCTACCCAACTCATATAGTAAATTTATGTACAAGAAGTTGTGTGCATATATATAAATACATACACATATACGACTGTTTGAGTGGAATTTGAGATACTCACATCTTCCGAGGAAGATTCACGTTCTTCGCTGTCATCAAACTTGATTTTACTTGAAGTGGCTATATCAGTTCCGGGTTTCTTCATTTCAATCTTATGGAGTAATTAAATTCTTTGCCCTAAAATTCAAGTGAAGTTGATTTTATAAATAAACATATCAATTTGACAATTCGCATTAACAATATAACGTTTAGAACAAATATTAATGAAAAATTTATGCACCGAACAATGAAGCTTATAGTTCAAATTCAGTAAATAAAAATAAAAATAAAAATAAAAATACTAAACAAACAATTGATTTGTGGATTTGATGAATATGATAGAGATTACAGTTGTGAAAAACCTTACGGGGGATCTGCGAGAGTGTAGGCTTGTAGGAAAGGAAAGGGTTTTACCAGTTTCTTCTACGCCGAACCAAACTTATTCCAAACTAATAGTGTTTGTTCGAATACGCGGTGGGTTGGGCTGGATTGAGTAATTTCAGCCCACCCCAAACTAAACAATACTTAAAATAATCAAATCTGGATTTGGGCGTTTGGCCCAATACAAATTTTTTAAAATACTTTCTCGTCTCAAAATATAAAATTATTACTGTATTAATTTTTTTAAATCAATTCAATATATTTTTGATTTTAAAATGGACATATTTTTTTAAATTTTTTTAGTTAATATAATAATAAATATTATAAATTATTTAAAATGTATTGCTCATTATAAGACTTATTATTTTATATTTTTTAAAGAATTATCTTAATTTAAAATTTAAAAATATTTTAAATTAATTTTTAAAAATTAATAATAATATTATAATTTGAAAAAGAAGAAGTAATTGGATTGACTTCAAAGTTCAAACTCAAAGTATCCTGCACAAGTTGCACCAATAATCCAAAATACAAACAATGACAACCACACGAGTTACAGAATTACAAGGTGAAAAATACTGGTAACTGCGAAATTGACAGCGTAACAAAATCTGATGCATGCATGTGTGAATAGATAATATTGGATAATTTATTAGCGAGATGATATTATTAACCTAAAAATATTCATTCTAAGAATATAAATATTTTCTTTGTTTTAAATTATAAAGTTATTATTTTTTTTTTAAATTAATTAAAAATATTTTTTGTTGGGATTAGTTCATATTTTTAGAAGTCTGATTAATGGTTCGACGTTTGGTATGTAGATTATTGTAAAATATGTAAAATATTTAATTAATACATCAGATAAGTGTGACTAATTAAATTGATGAATCTGAATATATCGTGTATTTTTATTTTTTCTTTCTTCATCTAATTTCTGTATGATTGTGCTAAATTTCGATATTAAATTCTAATATTTTCAAACACAAAATTGATACTGTTTTTTTAAGTTTTTAAAATAATAAATTTTATAACTATAAGTACTTTTTAAGTAGTTTATAATTATATTGACATAAATTAATTGAATTTATGTTAATTTTTAGTTTAAAAATATTTTAAATTATTTTTTTAAAAATTAATATTAATCAAATAATTTGAAACAAAAAAAAAAAAAAAAGATACGCTGCCATTTTCATGGAATGGAAAACTTTGCCGGGAATTTTTATTGATCCTCTTACGTTCAGCAATTAGATTAACAAGAATATAGTAGTCTTTGAGCTATGGAGGAAGAAAGACAATTAAAATCAATATTGTGTATGTACCAATATTTATAGGCAGAATCACTTTTCTTTAAGTTGTTATTCATTTTTAAAGTCGTTCACGAAGTGCATTTTTTTGTCACTTTGGACTTGGAAGTGTTATTTTTTGTCCTTTCCGGTCCTCTAACCTGAATTTTCTAAAATCTGCCCAAAATTTTAACCCTACCCAATTTATTAATGTCAAAGTTGTCTTTAACAATATTTATAATATAAAATTAAAATTATATTTTAAATATACATATACTGTATATGTATAGTATATATGTATGTATTCATAAATATTGTCAATATTAGAATATACAAATTAGAAATTAAAATAAAAGCAAACTAAATACTATTCTAAAAAAAAACAAATTCAAATTTTAAAAATATAATCCAAAAATTTGAAAAATTAATTATTATTTTTAATTTTGAGACTTCGAAATTATTATGCCACTTGGGAAATGTGTGAACCCGCAGGTCAAACTTGTCGCCGACTAACCCCAAAATATTCCGACAGGAACACCGGAAACACCATGAATTCCGGTCGAGGACAAGTCAATATTCCTATTACAACACAATCACAACAGACTAGGAAAAAACACAAAATTTGAATCTGAAAAGATACAAAATTAAGAACAAGAAACATAATTCAAAGTGGGACAAAAGCTATGATGCCGGTGGAAATCAAACTTCCTAAAATCTGACCATCAGAATCTAACAAACAGAGGTCGGGGAGAGAAACAACAAATGAAACACACCGAGCCAACAAAACAACCCAGAGAGTTAAGAAAAGAAACAAATCGGTAATCAGAACAAATAGTGGACAAAGCATACATGATTGCCGATTAAAACACCGGTAATGAAACCGTAAAGCCAATAAAATCTGTAATCAAGATCTGGCATGAAAAATAATACAGATCAAAGGCAAACAATCGGATTATGAGTTCCATAACAACGGTTTTCTGCATGATTTCTTGCACCTCTCAGATGAGTACAACAAGTCATTAACATGGAACACCGGTGTCAAGATTGTTTTGGGGACTGCACATGCACTTGAGTATCAACATGAAGCTTACTCTCCATCCGTTATCCATAAATACTTTAAATCAGCCAATGAACAAAACACCACATAGGTTCAAGTGCACACTATCTATGAAATTGATATCATGAGAATCTGTCCGAATCATAGGGTGGTAGCATATACAGTAGATGCTCCAAGAGATGAGCTCTTTCCAGTTTATATCCTTAACAATGTTGCTAGCACAATGTTCCTTAAGGAAACTGATGGTTTTGGTCATTGCCTTGATGGGATTGGTGAGATGATGAGTAGGGTCATTCTTGGTGGTGTGGCAAGAATTGTTATACCCATATTTATTGTTGGAGCCATTGTTGCATTCTTTATAATGAAGCGAAGATTCAAAGGGTCACCCCCCGACATTGAAAAGGTTGATAGTCAGCCTTTCACTTCTTTTGCTTCACAGAAAGTCCAAGAATTGAAGTCTACTCCAACTTCCTCCACAATAAATACAAAACTATTTGAGACTTTCGCCTAGTTGAATCTTAGACCTCCACCAGTTGATCGTCACAAATCATCTGATGAAGATGATGTTTCAATGAAACCTATTCTAACCAAGAAAGTAAACACAGCTCCAATTAATGCCATTTCATATTCAATAACAGACTTGCAAATGGCTACAAATAGCTTTAGTGTTGAGAACCTTATTGGTGAAGGATCCACTGGACGTATTTATCGAGCTCAATTTGATGATGGCAGGGTTATTGTTGTTAAAAGAATAAATACATATGTTCTTCCAAGTCACTTATCCAAAGATTTTATGAATATGGGTTTTGATATATCCTGGTTAAAACATCCTAAGGTGACAGAGCTGATGGGGTATTGTTTTGAGCATGGATAACAGCTGCTGGTTTATGAGTTCCATAACAACGGTTCTCTGCATGATTTCTTGCACCTCTCAGATGAGTACAACAAGTCATTAACATGGAACACTGGTGTCAAGATTGTTTTGGGGACTGCACATGCACTTGAGTATTAACATGAAGCTTGCTCTCCATCTGTTATCCATAAAAACTTCAAATCAACCAATAAACAAAACACCACATGGAATGAGCAAAATGCAATGGCTGCTACTAATATGGAGGACTTTAGTTTGCACTTTATGGATTGTTTGGATCGTCAGGAAGTCCTAAAGCTGAAGCCGAAGTGCCAAAGTAGAAGTGAGGCATTGATAGTGCTGCATAGGAGGATTCCAATTCCAGTCCTTGTTTCAAGGGTGTTTTCGAGGGGCAAGGAATGCAAGGAATAGGCAGGAAATTATAGTTAGTATAATAAGGATATCTTAGTCTTTTTACTGCTTTAGTTGGGGGTAATGTAATCTTTTCCATTTATGCTGTTATTTCACATTTTTAGTAAGGATGAGATTGTTAGCAGATCATGTGCAGCTCATGCAATTCCTTCCTCTCTCGGTTGTGATGTAAGGTAGTATATAGTTGGTAGATATGATCTGTAAATGGCTATGAGATGAATGAAATTGCCTTCTTATTCCCCAATTATCTGTTTCTCTCTCTCTGATCTCTCTCCCTCCCTTTCTATCTGTTTCCCCCTCATTTCTTCTATTTCTTTTCAATTTCCTGCATAATTTTATCTGCTAGTTGTGGTTACTGAATTGGTGATATCCAAATCATTACAGGATGATCTATTCACAGATGATTTTCTCAACGGAAGTAAGGATGAAGAAGGTACATTATCTCAAGGTGCATTAGTTCCCGATAACCATTTCTAAAAAAGCTTCCCTGTAACCATTAGATGAAGCATGCCTACGAAAATGAATTTGGCATCTATGTTAGGGTTTCTGTAGTGTTAAATGACGATGAACAAGAATAATGAGGTTTGCTAATTTTTTATATTTTATTTTAGGCATGTAATTTGATATGAATAGCTGAATACTTGGATGAGCTTAGTTGAATAGATTCTTCCTGTTTATCTTCTTGAAAAGAAAAAAATAAAATGGGTTTGTTATATATTTGTTTGCTGGGGATTCATTTGAAGAACCATTGGGGGCATGTTATTTTAAATTTGAGGGAAATTTAAGGGTATTAAGGTCATTGAAGTGTGTTAAAATATAATTTTGATTTTGTATTTTAAATATTGTTAAAGATAATTTTGCCCTTAATAAATTAGGTCGGATCGAAATTTTGGGCTGATTTCAAAAAAATCGAGTTAGAAGAACAGAAACGACAAAAAGTGGCACTTCCAGGTCCAAAGTGACAAAAAATACATTTTATAGATGACTTTAAAAGTGGATAATAATTTAAAGGGACAAAAATGACATCCTGCCTAATTAGTTTTATGGTAAACAATTCACAACAAAGTATTAATTATAATTAATACAATGATTAACTATAAAATTACATAAAATACAACTGATTCGTTGTCGCTGTCATGACCATATTATCCATGCATATTAAAAAGAAAGACAAATAATTAATGGTGGAGTGTCTGAATTAAGTTTGGCAAGTTCATTTAATGGATTGGTTGGCCAGAAAGACGACCAACCCAAATACCAGTTTCATTGATCACTCCTGAAAGTACAAAATGTATTGATATAGGAAATTGATATTTTTGTACTATTTTTTGATAGTTTTATATGATAGACTTTATAAAAATATTGCTATAGATATATAGCGATGGTTAAATGGTCGTTATTGGCATTTTTGTGAACTCCATCGTATTGAACTATTAAAAAACAGTGTGAAAATATCAATTCCCTTGATATAGGATGTATAGTTAGTTTAATATTCTAAAAATATTATATAATTTTTAACTTTGTATAATATAATTTTATATAAAAGTTTAATTTAATACATACACAGACACACATATATGCATATATATATACACACGAATATTATTAGCACCAACAACTTTTGCCTTTGATGTGGGTAGAGGTAGTAAAGAACTAATAAAACTCCCCTCCGTCCTGTAAAGAAAAAAAAGGGAAATGAAATAAAAATAGAGCAAACAAAAATGCAATGTCCCTTTTAAAGGAATTTTTATTTCAACATGAAAATTTTGATAATTCTTTACTTACATGAAACAGAAGGAAGTATTAAAATTTTGATATGATATTTTAATCATTATATCACAACTATTAGTGTTAGGTTATATAATATAGAAATTGAACCTAATACATGAGGCTCAATATAAATTAGTTATCTGACATATACATATATTATATGTGTGAAAAGTGAAAAAAAGGAAAAGAATAATAGTTAAAGGAGAAGAGGTTACGAGAGAGTGAGAGAAAGTAAAGGGATAAGGGAATAAAATAGAAAAATAATAAATAATAATACAGTTTTAAGAAGATAATTATTTTCTCTCTTCTCTTTTAATAATATAAATGACATAAACATATGACTAAGGTAGGTTTTTATATTCTAAAATACAGTATCTCTCATATTGTTAATAATTTTATTTGTCTATGCTAATCTCTATACTGAAGGATTTTTCGTCGGATCACCGATTTACTATTATTGTGTAAGCTAGCTATATTTATCCAACGACTAAATTATGAATTATTATGAAGTTAATAATTAGTTTTTTTGACTAAATAGTCTTTAAACCGAAGAATATTATAATTTTTTTTATAAAAAAAAAAAATCCAAAAACGAGCTAAATGCGAAATTCAAAAAATGACGACCAGACCTTACTTTATATATATATATATATATATATATTGGTAGTAATTTATAGCAAGCATTTGATTTTGACGAACTGGGTAGGCTACAAAATTGGAATCAGAAATTTATGGCGGGAAGAGAGTTGTGGAAAAAGTTCTGTTGAATTTGATTGAACAGTTGATGACAGAATTAATTAGACTGGATGGAATTGTTGACGACGGAGATGTAAAATTGCGAAGGAGATTCCAGGTAATTTAAATCCAAATTTGGTATGTTTTTCTATTAAAGGTTTGTTAGTGATTTTGAATGATTATTATATATGAAGGTGAAAAGAGTGCAACAGTGTATAGAAACTCTTGATGTGCTAAAGGTTAAGAGTTCAATGGCGAAAACGCAGCATCATAAGAAGATTTCACATGGGCAAATGCCAATAAATCCAATCCAAAAGCAGCAAGAACAACAGCGAAAGCAGCATCAGGCCATTGTGGTAACAACAAAATGGGAAACATTTGATACGTATACTGCAACAACAGCAATCAAGCACAACAATAATACCACTACTGCAGGTTCTAAGCAAAGTTGGGAGTATTTTGTCTGAGTTGTTTATCAACATTACCATTCTTAGAATCTCCCATTCTCTTTAATAATTATGGTTTCTTCAAGGTTCATTTGTATTTCCAGTTTGTATATAGCAAAGCATATATATATATATATAAATGGTGGGTAAATGGATTATTATATCTATATGCACTTGGTTTTGTTATGGGAAAACTTTCAAGTGTAGTTCTGAATTTTCAGTACATAAAGATGTGACATGTTCTTGCCTCTACATAAAGATGGCTTGTTGCTTGTGAGGTTGTTAAGGACGATAATACAAGTAACCGAGAACAGAAATTGGACTATAGATAGGGTTAACAATTATGAAACTGATCACACCAACAATGATATAAGGACATGTTTGACTTCGTCGCACACATGTATTTTATAAATTTTTGAAGCAACATGTTCTGCTTTTTAATCGTTGCCTCTCAAATCATGCAACTCTTTGTACCAATAACAATTGCAGATTTTTGTAAAATTTGTCCCAAATAATAGTGACAATGGTAGGTCCATTAAACACGTATTCCTCCCTTTCATTTTGTAGACATTTCTGATGCTTTTATAAACATATAGATCAAACAGATATTAAAACAAATAAAAAAGCACTTACGTTTATTCATTAATATGCAATTATAAGGTCCAAAAATAAAATAAAATAATAATATGCAATTATGAGGGCATATTAGGAAACATTCACAAGACACAAATGTGCGGTAAAGAAATATTTTAGACTATTATGTATAGGCATACCAAAATTGGGGTTTACTAAAATTCTTAAGAGTGATGCGTGAGTTTGACACGTTTACTTTTGGAGTTCTGATCGATCGATTGCCTTGTATATTTTGATAGTTTGATGTCACAATTGATATTGAAGCTTAAAAAATAATACCACATTTAGGGTCACGAGGATTCAATAACTCAGAATAGAAAATACATGTTTTACATGCTGGAAATTGCTAAAGTGTTCTGTAGTCCAAGAAGAATCCAGTTCATGAGATGGTGATGTTTTGAAGGAGGTCCCAAAAGGTTGATTCTTCACATTGATCATGGAAAATTTTAAATGAACAGTACCCACTTATTGAGCATGTAATGGCCGTCAAGCCCAAAATCCTTCAACTTGTATATGATTAAACCTAGGAAATCAATTAGTGCATTATAATTTTATTACATTACCTGACTGGCCATCATTCCACTAGGGTTAAATACCCCCCCCATTAAACTGAGTTCTAGTTTTTTTTTTATATATTCAACTGATTGGACTATTATTTTTTTACAAAAAATCATAAAATCGTCAAGACGGTTAACTTTGAGATCTTGTGGCACTGTCTCTGTGTGTTTTTTGATGATGTGGATGACAAAGAAAATAGTGTTGAATAAACTAACTAATTAGATTAAATTAAATTAACCAAAACCATTTTCATTTTAAAATGTTTTATAGATTAAATAAAAAGGATTTTAAAAATAAAATCAGTCTTATATTAACCAGTACCACCCCACCACCGCTTACTACCGTTCCCGACCATTCACCAACAGTCTATTGGAAAATAGCGAGGACGAAGGGAGAGCAAGAATAAATGTTTATTATAAAACCTGGATTAGTAATTTACACTTGTATTAGTAAATAAAACATGTTTGTTAAATAAGTACACATCTTATTTTTGTTAAATTGAATTATATATATAATCTTTAAAAAAAGATACATGGTTAAAATAAAATAAACATTTATTATTTTATTATTCTATGGCCAATCTTTGATCTTATATAAAAAATAATGTCTAATAAAATAAATACTAATTTCATTTATTTACATATTTTTTTCTCTAATAGCAGTTGCTCGTTATTCAATTAAGTGGCATATATTTTATTTTTTGGTGTTCTTTATTTTATTTGGATTTCCTTTCATGTTTTCCTAAATTTCCTAGAATAATTTTAATAACCTTTTATATTTTCGCTTCATTTTCATTTAAGTATTTCCACATCATTAATGAGTTTTATGTCACCTTTCTCACTCTCACTTGAAATCACATGGGACAAAAACTGTTTAAAGTCATACTAATTTAATGAATTTTGTAACGTTTTGTAAGAAAATATGAGTTGAATGATGTGATTGTAAAATAATTGAATTCAATAATACAAATGTAAATTGACATCTAGTTTAATGAGTAAAAAAGGATTTAACTCCATTCGACTATATATAAGTATGGAAATCCATAGAAATTAAATCACTGAAAAATCATGAATGTGCTTGAAAATACCCTTGATCGAAGCGTGGTGAGTAAGGATAAAGTCACATAAGAATTTAAAAAGAAAAGAAAAAGACACACACACACACACACACACACATATATATGGCCGTATCCACAATAACGTATGTCAGGAGTACTGTTTCAACAACCAAAGTAGGGGCAATTTGTTTGTTAATTTGTCTGCTGCTAGAGGCTCTAGCGGCAGTGTTAAAAAAAATTTGACTGCTATGCTGCTAGAGGCTCTAGCGGCAGTGTGCTCCAAACATCCGTATGCTGTGGACGCGCTGCCTATACATATATATATGGCTTTCTGTGGCAAGATCAGGAGAAATTGTTATATCAAAAAAGTGTTGAATACCCTTAGGAGAATTTTCATGATGAATGGTTGGGTATGGAGAGAGTCTTGGAACGTAAGGATTGAAACAAGACTGGGGCACAGGTAGATGGATGGCTAATTAGATTCTTCTTCTCTTTTTTGTGCAGACAGGAAGTCTTCATAAATAATGTGTGATGATCTAAAGCAAACGAACCTGGATTCTTCCATGCATGTAAAATTAGTTTCCCTTGATAGCTTTGAAGTAAAGAAAACAAAAGTTATGTAGCACAAGCTATCTTGTTCTTGTTTTCTTTTCGATATCAAGCTCTTAAAAACACTTTTGTGTTGGTCCTATGTTGGAAGTTAATATTAGGGATACGTTTGCAAATCTATATTTTTTTTAAAAAAAATTATTGTTTTATAAATATATCTATAATTTAAATTGAAATGGAGAGAATAACATAGGGTCATTGGCCTGAGTGATATAACCCTTTGTTTCAAATTATAAAATTATTATTAACTTTTAAAAATCAATTTGATATATTTTTAAATTTAAAATTGAGACGATTCATTGAAAATTAAAAAAAAAATCCTTACTTTTGAGATAGTTTATAATATTCATTATTGTATTAATTAAAATTAAACAAATTTATGTCAATTTTGAGTTTAAAAATCTTTTTACCTGATTTTAAAAAATCAATATTAATCTTATATTTTAAAAGAGGAGTACTATGTATAAAAAAATCAATACTAGTCTTATATTTTAAAAGAGGATTACTATGTATATAGCTGGTCAAAAGAAAGTAATAATTAAAGACTTCTTCTCCCATGTAGCAACCCTTGTGTTGGGGTAGGGTAATTTGGCCAAATATGCTTCCTTATAGCATATGCAGCATTGGTTAAGGCGATATGAAAGCTGTGGCACCTGCTTTATATTGTGTAACGGCTAATCTTAATACAATCAAAAGTTAATAGCTTGATATGTTCGACATTTGTATACATCATGCTTGTCACCAAGGCATGAAGAGGCATTTTCTTTTGCTTCTTGTTTTAGGTATAGTTCAAAAAAATTCAACCCGAAAATTAATTTTAAGATTTATTTAAAAGAAAAGATTCTTTTTTGGCGTTTTAGTTGTTTTCGTTTTTCACGTGTAGTACTCTTAACTTTTTTCCTTTTTTTTATTTTTTGAAGAATATATGTACTCCTTAATTTTTCCCCCGCACAATAATCTCCAAAATATATAGATATTTTTCATGTCTGATCCCTCAAACTATAGCTATTTTCTCGTTTAATTCTCAAAATATATTTGTTTCCACTTTTGGCCTTCAAACTATAGCTGTTTTCATATTTAGTCCTGTTTAATTGCTTTGATTTTGTGAGGTTAGATAGAGATTGTAGAAATTATAAAACTCGAGGAAATGTTAGAAGACCAAATTAAATAGCTAGCTACAAATGGGAACTAATTAAAGATTATCCTTAATTTTTATTGCTGTTTGGAGAGGAGATATTGGAGTAAGTTATTATGTGTGACTCACAGAAAAACATCCCAAATCTTTAAATAAGGTTATAGGATGTGGGTGGTGGATTGTCAAGCTAGCCCCAATTAGACAAGGATTAATTATATCTTATTTCCATACCAAGCATGCACTCCCATCCATCTACCTTACTTCCTTAGATTATGTATAAATATTGGGGTCGGTGGAATATCATAAAATTAAATGGTTAGCGATATGTCAATCGGATCGATCCATTGACCTTAAATTCTTAATCACAGAAAAACAAGTCATATCTGGCCAGCATAAAACCATAGGGCCTACTATATGAAATTTAATTTAATTTAATAGAATAATATCAAAAATGCAGTCTATTGGCCGACGGGCGAAAGATAATTTAGTTAAGTACACTGGACAAACATAATCTTGCTGTTTATACGTCTACGTATGAATGTGAAATTACTCATTCACACAAAGCATTTTCAAGTCAAATTATATTTATTTAATTGTTGACTTGCGATTTTCAATTTATTATCATTCTAAATTGCTGTTTATATGTCTGCGTGTATGGATTTGATACATATCAGTTGAACCACGATAATATTATTTAAAATATAAGTTTCAGATTAATAAACACTTTTATTTAATAATTTTTAACCAATAGTCTTTTTCTCAAACTCACCATTATGGTGAAAACTTAAAATAATACAGAATTTCATAATTATGACCAATTTTTATCATTTAAACTATAGTTAACTCGCATGGTCGGTAAATCTTTTTATAATAATTACTAACTTGATCACATAAAAACCTCTAAGATCTGTTCCAATAAGATTTGGTTGACGGAAGATTGCTTACAGGTTGCAACCAAAACTTACCAATAGCAGCATGTAATAAGCCGTAGAGTGTGTATATCTAGCTAGTACATTCCCACCATTTCATAAAAAAGTATCTCTTGTAATTTTATTTTTTTTAAAAAGACGGTCTTAGTTTATTTATTTATTTATGATAACATATAAATATAGCCGATCAGAAAAAAATGTACATAACCAATATAATAATAACGTACCATTTGAGATAATTTTTAGAAAAAAAAATTGAGACCCCTAACTAGCATTACCCCACATAATAACATAATATCTTTAAGTTTATTAATACAATTTCCTCGTCATGTCATTGTTAATAATTAAGCATTCAATAAGTTTAAAGATAAACATGAAACAAGATTATATACTTAAAATTCATAAATTTTAGAAATAGGATTTTTGTGTGTGGAAAGTACGGAGTATTGATCATGACAAGTAAAAAGAGAGAGGTACTTACATACCGATGGCATTATGGTAATATATAATAAGTTAATTAACAAGTAATGTGCAGTCTAGTTGATTGATAATCTCTTTAATAATATTTTTAAAATGATTCAATCTCACTCTTCGTAACGTGAAACAAGCCACTCTCTTTTCTCATAGTTAAATTAAGTCAGTTGTGTAATAAATGAATTTACCCCATATACATGATATACTCCATTCGACCCTAAAATGATGACTAAAAATATAAAAAAAATTGTTATTAAAAGAATGAAATAAAATATATAAAGTGAAGAATAAATATATCATTTAATGAGGGTTATTAGTGTAAAAAAAATAAAAATACTCATCACTTTATAAAATCTTCTAGCCCACTAAAGATAAATTTAGAATTTTTTTGTAAACGGTGGGACTATTAGGGTGTGATTGCAGGTATCCCGGATTTGAAATCTGGTGCTTCATGGGAATTAGTTAGATTGCAAGTTGAGAAATTTAAGATAAGTCGTGATGATAGGCAAATACATGGAATTTTGTTGAGACTCTAATTAATACTCACTCCGTCCTAGAATAAAAGTCATCGATTGACTTTTATAATCAAATTGATTATTTTTTAAATTAATATATTTATTATTCTTTTATATATATGTAAAAAACTTATATATATTATAAACTATATACAATTTAGTACTAATCTCAATGTTTGTTTTTTTGAAAATCTAAATATATATGTTTAATCATTAATTTTAAAAATAATTAATTTAACTACAAAAGTCAATACAGAATTTTTATCTTGAGATGGAGAAAGTAATTGCTATGGAAAATAATGCCAAAATCAGGTACAAAATATTGTTACAAAAATTAAGGTATCCGTTTTGCGGCCCCCGTGCCCATGCCCCAATTTGTCTGAGCTGGTGACAACTTAGTACTCCATTATAGTTGTCCGTTTCTTTGTTCACACGTTGGTTTATGGAGCCGGCGGGCTGACCAGTTCAACCCATTAATCCACACGGAGTAATTGTTAATACTTCAAATGCCAAGTTTATATACAGCATGTGATAATTGCAACATTTAAATTTAGTGGCCGGACAAGACATGTATTCAAATAAAAAATTTAAAGACGTGTAATTTTCGTGTTGGAGAAAGTCAAAAGTTAATTGTAATTTTCACCGCCGACATGATCAAGTGATGTTTTGAATTTATTTAGTTTATTAATTAATTAATGGAGTATATTAAGGAAAATTATCAAACATGTTGCGGCATAAAGTTTTGCTTTTAGACGATGGTTCAAAGCAGTTAAATTTTAAACTTACGAGAGTTGCTTTACTATGTTGTAATTTGTGCTTTACGCCTTTACCTAATGCTAAATTTCAAAACGTTATGATATTTTCTCTAAAATTTAATGAGTTTTTATATCTCTCTTAAAAATTTAAAATCTCAAAAAGTCAAAATTCAGCCTTATATTATAAAATGGAGCTAGGAAGTATATATGTGAATTCAACCTAAACTTAATAAAAACCATTATAATTATGGTTGGTGCATGCTCATCCCCGTGGATCATCCCCAGCCGTCGGCCGAAAGACATTGGCATTAAAAATAAACTAGGCCAAAATCAGACAACGTATCGGAGTAGTTGTTTAATTAGTTAACAAAAAATTTCATATAAAACACTACATGTAGATGTGTCAAAATCATGGGCAAACATAATATAACATCTCTCTCCCAACGTTTAAGGATCTCCTTTACATTTAACCACAAAAAAAATGAAAAAAGAATTAAACAAGTGAATGATCAAACTTATGGTCGTCTAATGAATCATTCAAAAATTTATCAGTTTCACCCTTTATAAGTTGTTCTTCCTCCTCATTGTTGTGATCACCATCAATATTGATAGGACCTGTGAGCTCTTTAGATCTCTGGGCTTGATGCTCCCAATCGGTTCGACCCAAGATTAGCAACATGGTCACCACACACGAGCCTTGGGCGGCCAAAAGGCCGAGCCATAGTCCTCTAAAGTCTAATCCTGCTAGAAAACCCAACCAAACTGCAACCGGCATTCCCACAAGGTAAAAACATCCCAAGTTGATATTGGCACCTAATTTGGGACGAGCCGTTCCTCTTAAAACCCCACAGCCTGTTGTTTGGGGACAGTTTCCAAGCTCACAAAGCCCAATAATAGGCAAAACCATCGACGTCAAGGCGATAATCTCTGCGTCTTGTGTGAACATTTTAGCCCATATTTTTCTTACCAAAGTTGAAAAAACCAGTGCGAAAAACCCTAATATGAAGCTGCAAGAGAGTCCAATTATGGCAGCAAGTTTTGCCTTAGTGGGCCTGTTAGCACCTAGTTCATTTCCTACCCTTGTGGATACACCAAAGCTCAAAGAAGATGGGAAAATATAGATTAAAGAAGTCGTTTGAATTAATATTCCCATTGAAGCTACCGTTGCTCTAGGATTTACCAACAACCCACATAGTAAAATCATGATTTCGTACCACCACCACTCGAGGCATACCGAAATGCAACTAGGTATAGCCAAGTTCAAGAGAGATTTCCATCCCTTAAGGCACTCCGAGGAAATTCCACCCCAAGTTTTTGTGTGTACGCCGGAGACTAACACGTAAACAATCAACGAACCAACGAGGTTGAAATTAGTCCAAACGCCGCTCAATGCCACGCCTTTTATGCCAAGTTTAAGCACAACAACAAGAAAGTAATTTATAGGTATATGGAGAAGAATAGCTAGGGTTGCACAATAGCTTAAAGGCAATGTAATGGATTGTGATCGAAGATAGATACGCAAAGGGTGGAGAAATGATTGGGCCAAGAGGTCCGGAAGGGAATAAAGAATGTAGGATTGGGCTTGTGTTGCTATATCGTCATCTTGACCGCATAAGAGCAAGATATTCTTCATGTTGCACCATAAAAGAGAGATGGGAATTGAGGTGAGAAGAAGTAAAAGAATTGTTTTTTGCATGGTGAGGCCAAGAAGTTTGTATCTTTGAGCTCCAAAGGCCTGGCCGCAAATGGGCTCCATTCCCACGGAAAGGCCGGAGAGGATAGAGTAGCCGGTGATGTTAGCGAAGCCGATGGCTAGGGCACCACCGGCTAGAGAAAGGTCACCAAGACGGCCGAGAAAGAGCATGGAGATGATGGATCGAGAGTAGAGTAAAAGGCCGGTTAGAATCATGGGAAGAGATATTTTGGCTATGCATTTGGCTTCTTTGATGGCAAGAGAGAGAGAGGTATTTTTGTTGTTGTTGATAAGATCATGATCTTGCTTAAAAGTCGGAGTTGCTACTTGTTGATGAGTGACTAAAGGACTAGTCAACATGTTGAATTCTTCTTCCGGTATTTTGGTTGAGGTATGTTGGTCATGAGTTGGTTGGTCTGAAGTACATTTATAGGAAGTTGGAGAAGGTAACTTGCACATAGTTTTGGGTTGTAGTGTGCGCGAGTTTGTGTGTGAGAGAGAGGGAGAGAGTGTAGGGGTTTAAGGAAGTTGAGGGTGGTGGTTATTGGGTTTATAAAGGGGTGAGATTTTGGGGGTTAAGTAGTGGGATTTTTGAAGTCTTGGAAAGAGTATGAGAGGGAGAATCTACGAAGAGTTTTCATTAATTTGTTTTGTTGACTGGAAATGAGAGTTGAATAAAGTTTTAAATCAAATTCTTTTCCCAGGTGTCGAAGGCTAGTGTTTTCCCAGCGTTCTTTTATGACCGACTAATTATGTCTCTGTTCGGCCTGCTGGAATTTCTCTACATATCCATACCGCGTTATATGTAACATGAAAAATAGTAATTTCTTCGTTTTAAAATTAAAGGTATAATTTAATTTTTCAGATCAACTGATAATATATTAAATTTTAAATTTATGTGAATTTAATTAATATAATTATAATAATTGTATATTTATAATTAAAAAATATTAATCACAAAAGTTAATTTATAAATTATACTAATTTTAAAATTTAATATATTATAATTTTACTTGAAAAAGTAAAGAGCATCTTTACTCTTAGAACGGAGGGGTACTTATTTACGAAACTGAAAACATCACCCTCCGTATGTGTATCTACGGCGTTGGTCTTGTATTCGTTCTATTTATATGTATTATTGTGGAGGGGCATGGATAACGTTATTTTTGGGTGAAGGGTGATGGTTTGTCAGCCAATCAGTCAAATAAAGAAGGTGGCGGTCGGTTGCAATTGGACCCATTTGATGAAGATACCTAGCTTGAGTTGATAGGCCGTTTGTGCATCCAGAGTAAATGTTTCCAAAATGTGTATGGTTCTGGATCATTCATTTTGCGAGACACCTGCCATCTAAATTCAGAGTTTGTACTCAAATATTTGTAAGATAATTGAGGCTTGTAATTTAATATTTAAAATGATTAAAAAATATTTTAAGATTTTTTTTTTGTTAAATAAAATATATTTTATGAGACTTTAAACCAGTCAAAGTAGCCTATAAATTTTTTTCCCGACAAAATGCATACTCTTAGAAATAAACTGTATTTTTTTAATCTAAAAATAATTTTAAAATGCATTATTTAAATATATTTTAAATATTAAAATGTAAAATTTAATCGCTCTGCAAAAATTTAAATGCGGTCAAACTTTAACAAGTTATGTTAGAGAAAATTATCAATTAACATAAGAATAAGTTTACAAATATAATTTTAAAATATAAATTTAAACACAAACTCTCTCTTTGTGTGTATGTGCAGACTTATCCATCCCTTACACATTCATATAACTCAATAGCTTATTATGCAGTGTGTATCAGAAGGGCAATAACGGCGGTGAACAATTTGGTTGTAAGAAAAAACTGTAATCAATGGAGTACTTTATTTTTTGTAATTATTTTTCTTTCAAGTCATGTGTTGCATGTACAATGAAGATTTCCCTTTTAAAAGTAGAATTTAAAAGAGGTTAAACTTAATTTTGATTTATGTAAATGTAGTTATAATTTGAATTAGCAGGTTAATTAATTTTAAAAATAAATAAAATTGATGACAACTATTCTTAAAGTGCATGGCATTTTAAAAAGAGACTCATAATGAACATCAAATAAAGAAACACTCAAGCCGGTCAATATGAGTCCCAATAAGCTACATCTTCCATAATAAAATTTCGAAAAATGATTTACATTTATATATGTCCAATATGAATTATAATTAATGTGTAATTTTAAATGATAAAATAAAATAATAATATATAAATTTTTATTTTTTTTATCTTATATATATAATATGTCAATATTTAATAAATATATAAATTTATAGTCGTATATAACATTTTAAAAACTTACATATGCATTACCAAACACTACACTCCAGACCAATTATATATATATAGGTGTTGCATTGCCACATCGCCAATTGCATAAAAAGAAGTTAGTTTCACATTAATACCTTGTTTACTTTAATCCCTATATATAAAACTAATAAATGAGGTCAAAGTTAAACTTTGCAGTAAATTTACCACTTAAAATGAAGAAACAAATAGAAAAGTGAATTTACCACTTAAATTACGTTAACAACTGTGAAAATAAAAATAAATTAAATTAAAAAAAAATGATATAATTGAGATTATAAAGTTATGACATCAAAAGAGTCGAGCTACTTTGCTCTCTCTTAATAATAACAGTGAAAGTAAAAAGAAAAAAGAAAAAAAGAATGAATATAATTAAAATTATAAAATTAGGAATACCAAAAGAATCCAACTATTTTATCCTCTCTATATTTGCCGCATTATCAATACTCTGCCTATAATTTAATTAATTTATAAAGCACTACTACACTGCATGCTTATGGACAATAGACTTTTCGTCAATAAGAGGAGGCATGAAAACGGTACAAACTATTTTTCGTCCGCACTCTAGTCTTCAACTCAATTATTCACCAATGTAAAAATAAAAATAAAGACAACTAGCTAATCAATATTATATATATATATATATATATATGGTGCCATAAATAGTTGAGTTGGTTGTTCTATATGATTTTGGGAATGAATATATATTAGTAGATCACATGTAATTGTCCAAATGCCATGCCATAAACATTTTATAGTTCAATATTGGCACTAGTAGTAGGGAGAGTCGAGCTAGTTTAGATTTTATATATCAAAAAATAAAATAAAATAAGCAAGTTTAGTTTTTAGGCCATTAAATAGCTAGGACCCAAAATTTCATAGACGGTAGAGTTTTGTCGTGAAATGGGGATCAAGGTTGGTGTAATCAATAAGGTGCATGAACTAGGATGGAATGGCTTAATTTTGTTTTATATTGGCGTACTCGCGTGTATTCTTGTGCGCTAAGTAATTTATTAACATTTCGCTATTATAATTTTATTTTGAAAAGAAACTCCATTTTTTTCCTAATCCTAAAGCCGGTTGCCTAGCTTTTCATTTGACTTCAAATGTTTTTCTTTCCCCTCCTCCTTTAATTTTTTGTCTCTTCTGATCTAAACAAGTAGTAATTTAAATATGGATGGTAATTCCATGCATGCAGGACGATGATAGAACCAGATTACAAGAAAAAAGATATCTCCATGCATCTTTAATATTTCGTCTTTCTTTACTTAATATATTTATTTATATATTATGCATGTAAAATGGCCTTGTACTATACATAGTTGTTACTCCTTTCAGTCTAATAAAAAAAAATCATTCATAAAATTTGGGAATATTAAACTTATATTCTACTTTTATATATATGAATAAAAAATAATAGTAGTTAGTTTAATTTTAGAATTTCTGAAATTAATTCAAATGTGATTTTGAAATGGAGGGAGCACTAAATAAGCAGAGAGCAGATCAGGGCTTGCTTGCAATTTATTTTTAATTTTTAACAAGTCTAAAGGAATGAAGTAGACCTAGTAGGCACTTATTTCGGCTCTGTGGACTACTATGTTTCCTTAATTTCGAAGCCGGCCAGCCATTAATTTTAGAAGTAAAGTCTTAGATTTCGATTAGGATATGTTGGGCCTAGTGGTAGTCTACATTTTTTTTATTATTGGACCCAATATGAGCCCGGACAGATAGCCAGAGAAGATGAATATACATACACATACGTATTTATTTTGAAAAATCTCAACTTCTAATTTTAAGGAGAGCAAGTTTTAGTCCTTTTTGGAAGAAGATTTTCCTCTAGCTATTCTCATATGTTCATGGCTGAGCATTTTACAAAACTTTTGCAAATAAAAGGACAAGGGTCTAGATATTCTCATGTAATTACCACAATTTTCTTCCAACCCTTTGGCACCTTACCAAAAACACGATCAACCGGCAAAATCTGAAGTAGATCAAAATCCATTTAAGTTAATTGCCAAAAAATATAACAATTTGATCGGCTTATGTAGGAGATAGCAATAAATAATTTTTTAATATTTATTTTGAATCTTATTTACGTTAACATAAGTACTCATTGAAAGTGCACAATCCTTAAAGTGACAATTTTATTTAATGATATAGTGAGCCGACAAAAGTGCCTCCTAATAAATTTGTCCAATTAGGAACTGCGCATCGACTGTCTCATGCCCCAAGTCCCTTTAATATATTACTTTTAGTTAATGATAGTTGGTGAAAGGGAAAACCACCCCTAATCCCATTTAATAAATTACTTTTAGTTAATGATCGTTGATGAGGGGGGAAAATCCCTAATCCTATTTAATAAATTATTAGGTAATTATAGTTGGCGAAAGTGAAAAAACTAGAGCCATCAGTCACACATTGGATACATGCTATCTTTTGATGATTAGATATTCGTTAAAGGAAGAAAGAGCAATAATATTAATTAGCAAACTATGGGGGACTTAATTATTTGGGTAACTACTTAGGGGGCAATATTGGTGGAACTTTGACTGATACGTGACACGTCCCATGTAAATATAGATTGCAGTTAAGAAAAAAAAAAAAAAACTTCTATATATGTGTCGGATTGAAAAAGATTATTATTGTAATAAAAAAATTAGATGATTGCGGCCTAGCTCATCTTAATCCATCTCCGAGTTCTGTCCGACAGTGGAGTGATCTTTACAGAAAAAGAAAAACTTGATAGTATGAGTACAAACAGTTTTACTATATTTAAGTTATATAAAAAGTCAAATAACTTTTTATTTTGGAAATGTAGTATAATGTAATTTTAATAGGGGAATGATATTTTCAACAAAATAAAAATAATTAAATTCTCTTCATATAATATTTTAAATAAATTTCATATTCATGCGAGAGAGGAAAAAAATACCTTATGTGAAAATTGTGTTTAATTTTACTTGTTGAATATATTATCTCCCTCTCGATATTACATAACTTTAGCTACATTTTAAAGGAATGCCATTTTCACAAGCTTTTACCAATGGACATATTTTCATCTCACATAAAAATGGGGTGAGCTCCAGTTTAGCGATCTCGTAATAATAATATTATTTAATTTTTTTTATGACGTAATTTAAGGTTAGATAGATACATGCACCTTGACACGATTGATAACTTAATCTATCATTTGAATTTCTAAACTAAACTTATTAAATGCAGTTATAGGTATAACAAAACAAAAGGCCAATTAGAAAAGTGTAAAATGGGAACCCACAGTTTGAAATGACTTCCTTTTTATTTTTTGGGACGCCAGTATGTACTATATATATATATATATATATATATATATATATATATATATATATACATACACACACATACATACATTTATATATATATATACACACACATACATACATTTTATGATAGCTAGAAAGATAGCTGCTTTTTGGACGTCTGCAATAGTTGAATATGTTGGTATTGGGAGAGAGACAGTACACCAACCGGAACTATGTTAGTAGCGCTTAGCGGCTGAAGAATTAGTTTGGTGGTATTTATGTCGGCCATTTTTGCACTCAATAGTCAAAACCAGTTCCTTTCCATCATTCAATTACACGTGTTATTTTTATTAGTGGAATCGAATTTCGTATTTTTTATCATTTGACAAACATCCTTTTCTCTTGATTTCTTCAAGCACCAAAAGGACCCTCAAACAATAACTAGCCGACCTCTACTACTAGTCCATTTTATTTTTTCCATATATATGTGGAATATGGATCCTTTTTAATTTGCATGGTTAAGTTTATATCAAATGAGCCTCTTACAGAATTTTTTGACTTTGTTTTTTATATTTGTAATGTCTTGTAATTTAAATTTGAAAGTATGTTCAATTTATTTTGAATATTTTATTATTTGTACATTTGCTGATTTATCGATATAAATCTTTGTTTAACAAAAAAAAACGTCGTATAATTAATTTATCACATGAGGTGAACCTTTAAAGTGTTTTGAAATATGAGGTTGGAATTAAATGGATTTGACATCACAGGTCCAGTTGCAATAGATGAATACTGTATACTAATAGAGATAAGTTTACCTGTATAATATTTAAATATAAAATTAAATATTATATTTATTTTAATTATTAAAAAATAAAATATAAAATAAATTTTAATATTATATTTTATTTTTTAATAATTAAAATAAATATTATATTAAAATATTATACATTTATATTTATTCTTCTTATAATAAACAATCTTACCATACCGCATTCAAATCAGCACAAACTTTTATGTAGGGTGACCAATTGGTCAGTTCTAGCTCGAGCTAAACATAATCTGATCTTAGATTCTTGTCAGAAGTGTTCGCATCACCTAGCTATCACCTATGACGTGGCTCCTTTGATGGTAATTCTAAACTTGGTCAAAGCGTCAAATAATGTAGTAATTTACAAAGTAAAAAGAATCGCCTAATAGGCCACATGCGAAATTTTCTCCTGTCCATTCATGCATGCATGAATTGGATTTCTCATAAGCAAGTCTTCTGTGTAAGGCAACGAATCATTTGGAATTCATATTACGTGTCACAATTATCTCATATCTTATTTTGTCATGTATTAAGGGCTAGATATTTATAAGTTAATTAAATTAATTTATAAATAATTTATTATTATTTGAGTGGTTGTATGTGGCATGTTTTTATTTTATTATAAATTGATTTATAAATAATTTTTGAGAAGTAATTAACAGTTTTTAACTTCTCAAAAATTAATAAGTCATTTTAAAATAAGTAGATTTAACTAAATGTCAAGACTCTTTTGCTCTTATTTTACTAATCTTTACAATTTATTTTAATTTATAAGTCATTTTAGTCAACACTTTTAGAACTTATTTTAACTTAATTTTTAATTTATAAGTTTAAATAGTGTCTTTATTTATAAGTTGCAACTTAAAATAACTTATTTGTCATTTTAAATTTTAACTTATAAATCGTTTTAAAATAAGTCATTTCTGAATAGGCCTTAGAGTGTTGCTTATTTTTTATAGAATTACAAAAATTATTATAAAAAATAAATAACTGATACATAACACTAATGATATATGAGTTGAGACGGGTGATGCGATAGTAAAAAATAGGACCGGAGAGAGGATTAGGCAACCACGCGAGGACCTACCCCAAATACCCCATGATTAAGGAAATTCTATAATTATGATCGATTATATGCATTCATCATACGATCATGGTAATCAAAATTGCAACTCATATTGATGAATAGTAAAAAAGTTCAATACTAATGCGAGAGAGGCCATTTCGAAACTAACAAAATAATTTATACATGATACATCCATTCCATCAGGTAGATTTGGTCCAAGTTGGTTTCGGAAAGAAGGTCGCTGCTTTTCCCTTATTTTCACCAAATCTGTTCATTTATTGCACGTCAAGCCATATCCGAAAGATGGGACTGGTCAGCACCACCAGATTAACCTATTATCTGACTTTGTATTCATGAACCAGTAATCCATTTTATGCACACAGCATTATATCCACTCATTCGTAATATCGAAGCCATTTTATGGTTTGAACTATCAGTTATCTTCGAAGTCAATTTATGCACTAACCGAGATTAAATTCTTTCCCGACAATTATAAAGATGCACACCAACACTTCTTATGAGATGTCAAATTCAAAATTGCATGCATGCTTGACGCCAAGGTGGGGAATGAAGAGTAAAATCACTAATTCAAATATTTTTATGGGACATGGCATAGCTCATTTAAATCTGTTTAACGTACGTTGGCCATTTTTAGGGTTTACAAACAAATAGTAAAACCGATAGAGTAGTAAATATTTACCAGATCAAAATTTTGCAAAGAAGTAAGAATACATTTCTTAATTTACACACATAGAAACTGTTGAGATACAAAATCTCACATGGTCGCATCATGCAATTTAGGTATTAGAAATCTATATAAAACAATCTTTTGATCATGGTCTCAAAATCCTTATAAGTCCCTCAGATCGATGCTTTTGTAACTTAGCTTTCGTTCTCAGTTCCTTCTAGTATTGCTTCGAAAATTTTAAGGTGAAATTCCTTCCAAAAGAAATTAACTTGTTTTTTTGGTCCATAGTTGGATGTGGAAGCTGGTTCCTTAATCATCAATAATAGCTCCATAGACTTTCTCCGTAGTCAGAATTTCCGGGAGAGTTATCAGCCGGCAAAGAGCTCATTCTCGGGGGACTCATCAGCATTCCCTCCGCCATATTCACTAGTAAATTAGGCATATCAAACAGTGCCTCCTCATCAATAAACTCGTTATGTTGAGCCATTGCCGCCTCGACTACGGCTGACCTCTCATCGGTCTCCGCCCTCATCAACTTCGCCGCAGCTCCTGCCGCATTGCGTATAGCCGTCGGAGAAGCTGATCCCGGGACAGGAAAAGAATGAAAATGATCAGGGAAGTTTAGAACAGCTTCACTGCCTTTTAGTGCCAACGCCGCCACGTCATAGGCGGCGGCTGCCATCTCTGGTGTTTGGTACGTGCCAAGCCATATACGCGTAGTCTTACGTGGTTCCCTAATCTCTGACACCCACTTCCCGCTTCGACTTCGTATTCCGCGGTATACTGGGTGTTTCCCAGTGGCCGGCTTGCTACTTGAGCCACCGGGGGTGCTCATGGTGGTCTTTGGTGGTTCCGCCCTAGCTAGTAGGAGATTTAGCATCACACGTGGGGATATGTTTGTTTGGTCCCCTTGGGGCACAATGTGAATGGGAGGGGTTTGATTATGGTCAATGATTTTTATGGCTGCATTTTGAGAGTCAAGCCATATAAAAAATATATACATACAAAAAAAATTGTATATGTATGTATTTGTATTTCGGAATATGTGGGGTGGGTAGATTAAGGGAAGTAACATGTTTGGATATAACGGGGGTTCGAAGTTATATATGAAGACGAGAAAGGTGAAAGCCGTGGGGAATTCGTGGCACCAAACTCTTTTGTTAATTACGGGGGTTTTGTAATTATGGAAACAAGTATTTTGTATGGTGCGTCCGCTAGTAAAGAAGCACACGCATTAGGCTCAAGCTAGGAATTAGCTGTTTATTGTCTATTCTAATTTTAGTCACGTCCGCTCATTTATTTGGGCAGCTTTATTTCGTTTCATAGTCCACTGTTTGTTGGTCCTTTTTTAATTTTATTCGTTTGGTCCTCCTAATAATACGTAGCTTCTGTACTTAATCCTTAGAGAGAAATCGTAATTTTTGAAAAATAGTTTAAATAATTTTGTGTAATACTAACCAAAAACTCAAATAAAATTAAATGTGATAATATAATGATAAAAATATTTATTTTTATTGTACATGATTACAAATTCAAGATACAATATTTCTGCAAACGTAATGTGATAGTACTTTATAAGAAATTGATCGGGTATCACTAATTTTAATAGTTTTATGGGATTAGTGGAGGAAAACTGCGATCTAATACATACCAAGTCTCTAAAACAACTCAACTATTAAAGTTATTCACGTCATTTTATCATTAAACTACAGTATGATTAGAGACGTAATACGTACCAACACTAGGTCCGTTCTCACCTCCTTCTCTCTCTAGTTTTATTAACGCTAGTTAAGAAAGTTGGGCTAGTACACGGTTTGAAGGTGCTAAATAACTTTTGTAATAAAATAAATAAAATAAGGACAATAAATTGTGTTTTTGTGATTAAAAAATTGCCACTAAAAAAACATAGAAAATGATACTTACGTTTGTGGTTGATTATAATGTATATATATATATATATATATAACTATTGGTTCTATTTATGTACGGTAAATTATCAATTTACGACATTCTGACATATCATTTTATATTATTTTTTAATAATCAAACTTTACACCATAACATTAGTCTTACTTATAAATCTACCAGCTACAAATTTACCTAAGAGCATATGGTGTAAAACATTTGAAATGCATATATAGTACTAAGAATTATAATTCGGAGATTATATTTTTGTGAATTATAATTTTTTAAGATTATTAATTGTAAGATTAAATAGTATTATTCACATATTTATTTAAAATAAGATTATTCATAAGATAGCTTAAAATAATTATATGTTATATTTGCTTTGTCCATGATTATGTAAAAAATTAGATAAAAATTTATTATTTGGACTATTATACTCTTACTAATAATAATATAAAGATCGTATTTTCAATAGTTTGAGTATAGATAGATAGAACATGATACACCTGTTATTTTTTTTAAAAAAAAGTAAAAGTTAATTTTGTCTATAAATTTTTAATCTTGAATGATTTGAATTATAATATCTGATTGGATATAATCTTAAATTATCCTCCATTTCAAATTATTTTGTTATCTCAAAATTAATAATTAACTTCAGATCCAATTTCTTAAAAAAATAATAAACTTATAATTAATAGTCTAATTTAAAGTATAATCCTTCTAGAAAAAAAACATGTACTAGTTGATTGGAATGGCACTACTGTATTTGTTTGACATGACAGTTTTCTGATGAATCGGGCTCAAGCAATTCATATGTTTGTGGTTAATTTCATTTGGTGGTCAAGGAAAGAGTCCAAAGAAAATTTGTAAGTTACTTAATTTGACGAATAAGTTTACGTGTATAATTTAAAATATTATATATAATTTTAATTATTAAAAAATAAAATTTAACATGAGTTTTTGTGATAAATTTTATCTTTTAATAATTAATATCAAAATATTGTATTATAAATTGTACTTTAAATTATGCACATACTTATCCTAATTTGACGCACAAATTCATTGAATGGTTCACGTAATTGCGGTTGATCGTGATTTTGATAAAAAAAAAAAAATTAAAAATAAAATCCACTTTCCTTCGATTCACATGGTTACCTAAAATTAGTTATACTAAGAATGTGAACTTTATTAATTAGTACAACTAATGCATTCCTATTAACCTCATGTTTATTTCTTGTTTTATATATTGCATACACTTTTTTATGAAATATTCCATTGGTCTAATTTTCAAGTTCAGTTAATTAATAAAGGAGAGAGAGACAATACACTAAAATATATATAGATGTTTCCTAATTAAGATATGGTTGTTATATAGAGTCAAATATATATAGTATGAGAATTGTTTATGGTTGGGTGGTTGATATTTAACCAACGAGGTCTTCTACTTCCTTTATTTTATGAATGGCTGTGAGCCTACAAAATGAGATTGAAATGCAAAACTACCCTTTAGTTTGTACATTTTTTATGAAGCCCTTTCTTAAATTTTTATTTTACATATATAACTCATTCTTCAAATTGTATAAATATTAAAAAAAAATGATTCCATTGATTATTTTGGTTAAAAAAGTGACGAAAGTAACATGGTCAGGGCCCAGGGGTATAACAGGAACAATACAATTAAAAAATACAAAATAAAACTGAAAATTTATAAATAAAAATGCAACAATTAAAACATTAAAATAAATAATTAAAACATTTAAAACTTAAAATGAGAATTTATTGAGAGCGCCAAATCGGTTTTTCTTCGCTTTCCATTGTCTCTCCAAAAACCTTCGATCTCCCCCCATATGGCGTCTCCACCAGAATAACCAAATCAATCAATTTCTTTTTATCCAAACACTTCTAAAACAATAATGAAGACACTAATTTCAACCCCAACGCCATTAATTCTTCAATACCCAAAAGACCCACTCTCTTAAAAAAAATCAAGAACAATAGGGGCTTGGAATTGCTAACAGAAAGAGCAGCTAATTGTATGCAACTGCATACTACCCTAGCAGTGAACAACACCATAGTCACAACAAAATTTATTATTTAATTTTTTAATTTTAAAATCCTAACTTTTGCCCTTTTTTTTATAATGTAATCTTGGATTCATTTAAGATCCAAGTTCCTACCAGCGAAGTCACGTAAGGACGAGGCTGCCGGCCATAAAGGCCTTGATCTACAGACTTAATTACTGTGTACATACTTAAAGATCCAATTTTTCCAGCACGTTGTGGAGGCATATAATAGTAGGGATGAGACTCTCTTGGAATTGTTGCAGCAAGCAACTCAGCTTGCTGTCAAATCCTCCCTTGGAAAGATATCAACCGAGAAATCATATTGAGGGGTCCGCCGGGATTTGTTGGTCAAAATCCAGACGAAGTTGATGCCTTTTTTTTTTATTGAGATGATGAAGATTAGAATTGAAAGTGGGAGATTGTTTTGTGTTTTATTTTGTTATTTAATTACTCTATTGCCCTCATTGTTGCACATGTGATTTGCACATGGTAATTTTCTTATTCAAAGTTAATAACGTTCACTCACTTTTTTAATTGAAAAGTTGATAAGAGTCTTTTTTTTTTGTAATACTTGTACAAATTAGAGGGCAAGTTATGTAAAAAAAAATTATAAAAAAGTACAAATTAGAGGATAAAGGTCCGAAAAATGGACGTGTGGATATTCATGGATTTGGTAATTTGGTCGATTAGTCATTTCAAATTTTGCCAAATCCTTATCTTGAATGGCTGCTTAACTTTTCGGATACATGATATGATAATGGTCGGGAGTTGGGACATGATGAATAATGATCATAAAGCTTTTAAGTAATTTAATTTGGGACTCATCCTTTGCTGCTTCAGGCGTTGCTTTATGCATCCATACGATTTAGATTGGCATGTGTAAACACAAGTTCTTGGGACCATCTTTGCTAATTTAAAATACGGTAAAATGTAATTTATTATACGTTATTGTATGTCACTATTTTTTATTTAAAAATTATTAAATTGTCACCAGTAATTTATTAATAATTGCAACGCGCATCATTTCTCAATTTTAATTAGCACCATTAACTACAGTATTAAGATTACAAAACTGCCCTTCTTGTGCCCTTTTTATATATATATAATCAGTGTACTCAAGTTTTAGGAAGTCTAAAAATGAACTATCTTAATTATATAATAATATTTTGTACTGTGTGTATCTAACCTTCTTAAATTTAATATATTATTAAATTAATAATGTAATATATATATATATATATATACACACACACACACACACATATATATTACAAAGAATAATAAAAAAATTCTAATTATTTGTGACTCGTAAATAAATAAATAAATAAAATATCAAATGTCATATCATATCATACCAATTTTACTAAATGATTAAACTTTTTATTTAATATTTGATCATAGAGCTTGTTCAATGTTGTGGGCATCTCTTTGATGCACGATTTCACAAACGATCTCGACACCTCTTTATTGATCCTAATGCACATAAATCCAAATGTCTGGGTATGATCTATTTGAGTCACCTTCGAGGCAGCCTCCTAAAACCTCTTCACATTGGATTGTAAAGATTTGTCGGCCCCCTGCGTCACCTGCTACAATGATGGAGTAGTTTGTTTGCCTTTTCGTTTATACGTCTGGAAATGGCAATGAACTGCTCCTTTAGTTGTGTAAAGCTACCTATTGATTTGGGTTTGAGAGTTTGAAACAATGCATTCACTTAATCTTTTAATGTGTTAATGAATAATCTATGGAGGGCAACGTCATCGCACCCGAAGTGCGTCATCACCGACTCATACTTGGTGAGGTGTTCACAGGGATCCCTTCACCATATATCATTCATTGGTAGCTTAGGCATGGTCGCCCCTATTTATCCCGGAGTTATTTGTATTGTCTCTGTGAACTGGGAATCTATACTGAAAATCCAGACCCCTCGGGCTAACTTCAGTTGTCTTTCTAAGTCATCCACTTTCTTGAATAAGACATCATCCTTGGGGATGGGAGCATCGTCATGAGGATCGGGTGTCACTCTGGTAAAGACTAGAAATTGTTGTTGTGGGGACCATTGGTTCGAGGTAGGGATCCTGTTATTAAGGATGTAAACGAGTTAAATCGAACCAAATTTTAAACTGTTCGAATTCGACTCGTAAGGTTAAATTCGTACTCGAGTTCAACTCGGATTTGAACTATATTTAAAAAAATTTACTCAGATTTAGCTCAACTCAAATTTTTTTTACTTGAATTCGATTCGACTCGGATCAATTTATATTCAAACTACTCGCGAACTTCAAATTCAAACTCGAATTTCCACATAATAACTAATTTTATAATACATATAATTATTAATTGAACTTATTATTTTACTTAGAAATGAAAAAATATAATTATAATTACACTTTACATATATAAAATTAAAATTAAAATTATAAATAATATAAAAAAATAATAACTAATTATTCAAATTTTGATTAATTGTGTATATATTATAAGATAATGTATCGAGTATCTATTTGAATATTTATCAATCGATTATGTATTGGATTAAGATTAAAAATTCGATTAGTTTGAATCCTAAACGAGTTGGGTATAACATTATTAAAATTTTACTCGTATTTTTATTCAAATTATTTTTTGTGCTCAGATTTGGATTATTTTATTAACGAATTCGGGTTTCATTCATATTTTTTCGAGTCGAGTCTGAATCGAATCCGAACTGTTTGATTCGATTTGCAGTCTTACCTGTTATTCTGACCGATGTGAGGATGTGCGTTCATATTTGGGTTCAAGTCCACACTCTATGATTCTCCAACTTGGATTTGCTCTCTCCTGCTTTCAGGAGTTGTCTCCCACTCTCTGTTTCTTGAACAACCACCATTCTTTAATTTATTCGGCCGATACCACTATCCGTGAATCCTCCATCGCCTCGCGCTTGAGATCACTTGCTCGACAACGATTTCGGCTGTGACACCCCCAAATCTAGGCCCACACAGCCCAAACTTGAGTTGTCAAAAGACTACAACAAAATTATTACAAGGTAGAACAACGTTCAACAATACAGTGTATAATAATACACAACTAAGTCTTCATAATTATTATCACATTATTTTACAATTCGTGAAGACTACGATAGTTATCCCTCGGACTCTCACTCCACTCCCCGGCTAGACATAACTACGTTCTCATCTCCTGTTGAAAAGTAATGGAACAAAAGAAAAGGTGTGCTCAAATAGCCTAGTAAAGAATATCATGACTAAAATAATAAAAAATAAGTTATCGTTAGCCTACAACAGTTGAGTTATTGATAGAATACAATAGACTACAAGGTTTATATCAAAAACTGCAGTTAAATTCTTCAACAATGTTCAGATCAATAATAGCAGCGGAAAGAGCAAACTATTAAAAGAATAATGCAGACTATAATGTCCACTCGGTTCTCTTTTTAGGAAAAAACATCATCAACTTTTATCATCTGAAATATCATTAGTCAAGATAATACAAATTCACAGTTACTGGTCATAATCATGCAGATCAACAGTTCAAATTTGCACTACGGGCCAAAGACATTAAATATAACACAAACGGTCATGATTATACCAGATTCAGCCTTTGGTCATAATCATACCAAACAACAATTCATCTTTGCACTACGGGTCAAAGAGAACATTTACCACGTGCCATAAAAGACACCGAACAGATGTATCGCCTTTAACATATTATATCACCTTTAACCTATCATCTGTTCAACAATTATATCGCATCTGTGCCCCCGACCATAGATATTCACAACAACTTGATTTTGGATTATTAGAATGATATAAATGATGAACAGAAGAAACAGGATAAACAATAAGTATCAGAAGTTTACTTTGTGCAGATTCAAATAATGTTCAAATTGTCAACATGATTTGGAGTGAAATTTAAAAATGATATTCAAGATCCACAGTTCAATAGCTCACATAAATAGGATGGTTCAATTGAAATTATGAAGTGCAACTATTATGGAACATATAATATTTTCAGGAATTATAGAAGCAATAGTTTCATAATAAGTTTCGATTTAGGTGTATGAAAGAAAATGATATCCCTTACCGTAGCAGGTTTGATTAACAAAAGGTTAAGGAAATTAATATGCCTTACCATAGTAAGTTTGAATAATGGAAGATAAAAAAGATGGTATCCCTTATGAGTACAAAGGAAAATAATATCACTTACGAATATAAAAGAAAATGATATTACAAACAAATATGGAATAAAAGTGTCATGTGATAATTCGTGTAAACAAATTATTTCCACAAGAGACAATTAAGAAATGAATACAAAGAGTAATTCACCAAACATGCGATAATCTGCGTAGTCAGGTTATTTTCAGAGAATAATAAGGAATGAATACGAAAGGTTATTCACCAACAGACGGTAATCCGCACCGTAAGGTTATTCCCATAATTTAATAAAAATTAAATACGAAGAGTTACTCACCAAACATGCGGTAATCCGCGCAGTAAGGTTATTCTCAAAGATTAATAAGGAATGAATACGAAAGGTTATTCTCACCAACAGACGGTAATCCGCGCTGTAAGGTTATTCCCACAATTTAATACATGGAAATAAAAGGCACGTCTTATAAGTAAGAAAGAAACGATATTATTTTTGAGAATCCAATAATGATAATCCCTTACCTTAACACGTGACTGGATATTAATTTAAATGAGGTTGATTAACTTGAACAGTACACGTACACTTATAAATCTTCACAAATACTCAAAATGACTTAAGCACACTTAGAGAGAACTTACACAAGAAGTATTTAGAAAGTGAAAGAAAGAACAAGTAAGAAAGTTTATGAAAAATTCTTAAGTTAAGGTCTCTATTTATAGCCAAAAATCTTATCATAACTAAGATTTTTTAATTTAATCCAAACCGTTCATTTCAAGATATTGTTTAATCCATACCATTTATTTCATCTTTTAAGATTTCTTTAATCTAAACCATTCATTTAAAGATCATCTTTTAATCTACACCATCCATTTCAAATTCTATATTATCTTTAATCTATACCATTCATTTCATCTTTTAAGATTTTCTTAATCTAAATCATTCATTTAAATATCATCTTTTAATCTACACTATCCATTTCAAATTCTATATTATCTTTAATCTATACCATTCATTTTATATCACTTAACTTTATATTATAAACAAATAACTTTATCAATTCAATTATTCAACAATAATTCACATTTATTCATTATTATGACTAATTGTTATAAATACAGTGTAGTTGGCTCTCTGAGTTATATATCAAGTCAATTAATTAATGAAACACAACTGTTTAAATAACACCATAATAGAGATAACAATAATACAAAAAGTATGTAAAAGAAATAATACGTTACTGTGTCATGACAATTATTGATTCAATAATGTGAATTACTGTGCATAGACTTGCACATCGGGCCAGCCTGGCCTGGTCCGGCCCAGGCTTGGCAGGCCTTGACCGTTGACCAGGCCAGGCCAGGCCTAAACATTAAAAAAACTAGTCCAGGCCAGGCCGGATTTAAAACGAAAAAAATGAGCCTGCTTTGGCCTGAGGGTCGGGCCGGGCCAGGCCTAAAGTTGAATAATGGGCCTTGAGTTCAGTCCTTAACCGTATGTCCGGTCCAGTCCGGATGTTACATATTAACTCCACAATCCACATACATGACATATTAACATATATGATATATATATATATATTACTTATATATTTATATTACTTAGTAACACACACTGACGCACACTTACACACACACACTGACACAAACACATACACAGACGCACACTTACACACACACACTGACACACACTAACACACACACACACTGACGCACACTAACACACACACACACTGACGCACACGGCACACTTACACACACACACTGACGCACACTTACACACACACACTGACGCACACTTACACACACACACTGACGCACACTTACACACACACACTGGCACACACGCATATATAAATATATATAATATACATATTAATTACACAGTACACACTTGACACTACACAGTACACACACACACACACACACATATATATATATATATGACTATATGTTATTACACAGACACAGTACACACACACACACGTATATATATATATATATATATATATATATATATATATATATATATATATATATATATATATATATATATATATTACTCATTTATACACACACACTTATAACTTTTAAAATATAATGCGACTCGTCCGTATTAAAAAAATAAATAAGAATTGATGTATTTATTAAAAATAATGAATTTACAAATTACAATAATGAATAATTATAAATTTATAACTTTAAAATATAACTGAAATAATAATTAATTATTCATTGATTACAAATAAATTCTTCAAAATTTTAAAATTTATGTCTTCAAATCTTCAAAATTTATGAAATTGAACTTTCACCAATTTCTGCTCCGACTTCGAGATCTTCCGAGCTATCTTGATCGTCTATTACGTCTTGTATTCTTCTTTGCGCCGCAAGATAATCTCTATAGCAGATGCATATTTCTAACGATTCCGGACTAAGTCTACTTCTTTTTTTATTTAATATCCTGCCAAATAAAGAAAAACAAGATTCCGAAGCTACTGTACTAGCTTGGATAGTTAGTAAATCACGGGCCATCGCGGCCAAAGTAGGAAACTGTCGTTTATGTTTATTCCAAAAAGCGAGAATATTAAAATTTTCAAATTCTTCTTCGGTCATAAAACTTCTAAAATCGGTACTACAATATAAACCAAGTTCGTTTAAACTACTCGTGTGTGTTGAAGATTTTGGTTTCTTAGATAGTGTTTTTAATAAGTTGGCATATTTAGAAGATGAAGGGGCAGGGGCGGTGCACGTACAGATGTACAATATACAGATTCATACAATTTATAAAATTCAGTAAATGTAATATTAAATTTTAATTTAAGGTTATCAATATTACTACTACCTATATTTTCTACTATATCTTCTAAAATACTCTCTACACCTTCTAATTTTATAATTGGGTTTAATGTAGCGGCACAAGTAATAACAGTCGGCATGTCTTCAAAGTATTTTTAAAATTTTTCTTCCATTGACAAAATAAGGGCAGACCAAATGTTATTATTTTTAAATTCTTTAAAAATAAATGATATTTCTAAACATGCATACAAAACATGATGAATTGTAGGATAATAAACAGCAGATAATATTTTTGTATGTTTTTTAAAAACTTTAAGAATCTTTAATAGTTGACCAAGTAAATCTCAGTCTTCGTTTGTTAATTCATGAACCATCAAAGTATTATAAAACTCCATAAGTATATTTTTACGTTTATAGACATCTCTAAATAAATCATATGTACTATTCCACCTTGTGTTATTATCAAATTTCACTCTTTTAAATTTTTCTCCTCTTGCATGACAAAAATGTCTAAAATTTTGAATTTTTCTGTTTGAACCATACACACAGGTAATCATATAACGAATTTTAGATATAGTCATTTCTAAATAATTAAATCCGGATTGAACAATTAAATTTATTATATGACAAATACATCTTACATGAAAAAATGAACCATTTATTATAGGTAACAAATCATTTTTTAACATGGTAACAGCACTAGTGTTATTGCTTGCATTATCTAAACTAATACTCATTATTTTATTTTTAATTTTGAAAGTACGAATAATCTCAATAATTTGACTATATATTGTTTGACCAGTATGAGGTAATTCAAAAAATTCAAATCCTATAATTCTTTTTTGCATAACCATTTCAGAATCTATCCAATGAGCAGTCATACAAATATAGCTAACTCCAGGTTGATGATTAGCAGACCAAATATCACTACTTAAACTAATTTTACCATCAAAATTATCAAAATATTCAATAAGTTCTTTTTTAGCTTTATTATATAATTTAATAGCATCACGTTTAGTAGTCATTCTACTTACTTGTTTATATTTCGGTTGCAATCCAGATTGAATGTACTCGGTACAGCGCTGATCCGCAAAAAAATTAAATGGGAGCTCCTTCTCAATCACTAGTTTGGCTTGCAACTCTTGTTCTAATATTTGATCATAACTCCAACTGTGACCGGAACGGTCAATTTGTGCTTGAGAGCTTTCGTCGGTTAGTTTATGCCTTTGCAAACACGATTGATAGTGTCGTTGTAGTGTGTTATTACCTTTAGTACCAAATAAGGCGTTGCATATTTTGCATTGAGCCTTTTTAACACCATCGACAGCCCACACTTCGGTGAAATGTTCCCAAACCGGCGATGTACGTTTGTTTTGTTCACCGGTAGGACGTGGAAATAACGGACTCGAACTCGTTCCACTATCAGGTCGAATGCTACTTTGGTCGTTTTGAAGAAATTGTGGCATTTGTGATCCGGATGCAGTGTTGGAAGAATCCATTATATTATAATAACAATATAATAATAATGGGTATAAAAATATAATAATAAATGGTATAATAAAAAAATTGTATTAACCAGCTTGAGAGTTACAATATAAAGAAATTGAAATCTTATGGAGAGAAAATAATTAAATCAGTGTTGGAGACAAAAGAATGCTAAAATAATTGATCTTGTAACAATGATTGTGAATATCTATAATACAACACATGACTTTCATTTTATACAACTCAAATATTTCCGTTGAGCAATTAACCGTTGAAAATTTTGACCGTTGATTTTTTTTTGCACGTTTGATAACAGTGATTGATGCGGCGGCAGGCGCGGCAGGCTGGCAGGCTGGCAAGGCAGGCGCAGGCGCAGGCGGCAGCGGCAGCCGAGTCATCAAATCCGTCGTCAGCGTCAGGCCGTCAGCGCAGCAGCAGCAGCAGCGTCCCAGGCTCCCAGCGCACGCCACGCGTCCCACTCGGCCGCTCCACTCACAGCCTCTGCGGCTCTGCTCGTGCCATGCGTCCCGCGTCCTCTCCAGCCTCAGCAGCAGCAGCGTGCCACGCGGCGGTCCACCACTCTGCGCTTGCCACGTGTCCACGCGGCCCACTCAACAGTCCACGCCAGCTGCTTGTTACCGTTGTTTTTAATAAATATTAATATTAGATAAAAAAAGAACAAGCCACGAACGTCGAACGGTCAATCGGTCACAGAGACACACTGCATATATATTATATAATAATATTATATATACTTAATATTTATACACACAGTCTTATACACACGCAGGCCAGGCCGCAGGCTTCTGAATGCGGGCCAGGCCGCAGGCCGGTCCAGGCCGCAGGCCGATTTTTTTTGCAAGGCCGGATCGGGCCAGATTTTAGCTGCAAAAATATGGCCTGTTGCTGTCTGGCAGGCCAGGTCAGGCTTTGACCAGGCCAGGCGTTGACCAGGCCGAATCAAGGCCGGACCCAGGCCGGATCAAGGCCGGACCCAGGCCGAACCGCGGGCCCCGGGCCAAATGTGCATGTCTAACTGTGCATATGCTACTGTGACAATTATCAGTTTAATAATATGAATTATTGTGCATGTGACAATAAAGTCAAATATTGTACGATAACGACTTTATCAGTTTAATAATACGAAACACTGTGCAATGTCATGTGCTACTGTGCAATACTGTGTACTACTGTGCAATACCGTATGTTACTTGTAATACCGTATATTACTATTCTTTTACCACAAGATATTTTAACAACTAAAAGTGATAGTACAATTGACCATTTAAAAATTATTTATGTTATTTCTATATCCAACAATTATTCGTTGTGGGGTCCACCAATGATTGATTCGTACGGCGCCGTCGTACGAATATTCCCTGACAGAACGAATATTCCCCGACCAAACGAATATTGTCCGACATAATATAATTTACACATAATATCCTTAACTTTTAATTTTATCAATTTAACCACTTATTGTTTAATGAAAATATATATAAAGAAAAAATTAAATTTTATATTTCATAAAATTCGAGATGTTACATCGGTTGTTTGAGTGTTGTTGACTATATTAGTTGAGACTTGAAAATAAATTAGATGGTTGAGGGTAGTTGATGTCTGAAATTTTGTTCCGGCGCTCACGCGCTAGGTTTCGTCTGTTAGTGCGAAGTCCGAAGTTCAGAAAATCTGAAGCATCCAAACCGAGGCAATTAAACATTGAATTTCTATAACCGTCTCCATTCTTGTTTGATTGAAATCCTTGACCCACCATTTTTTTTAATGAAAAATCTGAGTAGATACGTTTGTCAGTTAGTTTTTAGATGACTCTTCTTCTACCGTCAAATGATAATGTTGTATTTTGCAGGCTCAACCATTGGATCTGAGTGTTTTAAAATAGCTAAAAAAGAATGAATACACAGAGTTTTGGCCTTTGTTTTCTCCTCCGATGATCAAGTTAATAACAACCAATATAAAGGTTATTAGTTTGAATGTATGAACGTGTGTAAAAATAAATATTAGAGGTCCCTCTTTGTATTTATACTTGAAGTTTAGATAACTATTCGTTAAGATTTTCTTCTTTTTTTTAACGAAAGCTATTGCAGGTAAATCTATATATAAGTGAACTAATAAAAATTAGAGTCCCTTATAAAAAATAAAAAAAAATTGATCCAAACGTATTTTACGCGTGGTGAAAACTTGAATTGCGCCAACTAACGTTTAGGTATCCAACATATAGTTCAGGGTCTCTTAGAATTCGAGTTGGGTGGTCTTTTAGGAATTCGGGCCCCTAGGGATCCGGGGTATCACTTCCCTAGTACCTTCGTATATATCCACCAGCCCCATCAGTGTTCAAATAAGTTGCACATAATTGAAGCTTATCATTTTTATTATAGAACGCTTCATTTTTAAATAAGTTGCACATAATTGAAGCTTTTGATAACCACACCCATTCACCCTTGTTTTTCAATATTTTTGTGATAGATTCGATTAACATAAAATTAATTTCATGATAAGTTAGATAATGGACCAATATAGTGTTGACATGGAGACTGGAAAATTTTTTTTCTCCCTATGTGTCAGCACTGTATTGATTTATTATTTAACTTATCATTAAGTTAATTTCATACTAACCGGATCCGTTTGTGATAGAGTACAAAAAATTTGAATAATATTAAAGATACTCTTTTATTTTAAACAAATCCACCGCATAAATAATAGTTTATTATATATTACTAAGGCAAACAATTAAATGTAGAATAAATATTTTATTAAAATTTTGATAAAATAGTTGTTATTATTAAAATGTTAAATTTTTATTTAAATAAAATATTATTGAATTAAATTTTATTAGTTTCTTCGATAATTATTAAATTATAATTTTGAGAAAATTATTATTTTAGTTATATTTAACTTTATAATGAAATTCTATATTAGTGTTTATATTGCCAGAATTTACTTGAAATTATAATTCGAATAAAATCATGGAAGACAAGCTTTAACAAATATTAATTTAGGTATGATAATTAGTTAATAATAAATTCACTATAATTTTTTAACTAATTTACCGTTATTATGTTTCAAAAAAAATCAAATGTATTATTAATACAATTAATCATATGATTTGATCAAATTTGAAGTTTTAATGAATTTAATTTAAGTAGGATATTAATTTAATAATAAAATTCATTGCTAATATTAATATAACTAAATCTCGTGATTTGTTAAGATATTTTTTTCGAGACCTTACTAAAATTATCATAATAAAATTATTTTGGGTAAAATTTATTAAGATGTATTTTCTTGCATAAAATTTTGATTAAAAAGCTTGTAATAAAATTAGTAGAATCAAAACAAATAAATTTGAGAAGTTCTTTCTTCTATTAGAGATATAAAAATAAAAAATGCCTTTTTAATAGATTGGAGTTCCTTTTGAATACCTTTAAATTTTAGATATTATTTAATTATTACAAATTTAGATTATACTTATATTAATTTAAATAAAAAAAGATAAACCAACAATTTGTGAAACTAAATTAATTTATATTTTTGATTATACAGTTGATTATAAATATTTTTTGTAAACAATTAAAGTTTTGTGCTTATTTACTTACTCTCTCAAATAAAATTATAAAATCATTATTTATAAATTATATCTCTAATTTACAAAGAAAGTGAAGTAATAATAGCCAGTCACCCTCATTTAAGTGTACATGGTCACTTTCAAACCCAAAAATTTGATAGACACCCAATGAATTTTAAAATGGTTAGCTAGGCATACTTTTGGTTTTAAATTGATCCAGCTGTGATACGCCAGGCCCGCCCGGATGTTGGTGGAAGTTTCAAAGAATTAAATATTTGACTCCAATTACATATCTGACTCATGTAGCGGTGGATTATGATGAATGAAACCATATAATACAAGTTTCTAAGACGTAATTTTGAAAATTTTATTGGCATTTTAATTTATTAGTTAATTATAAAACGTATGTTGATTTTGTCGTTATTTTCTCTGACGATGACAATTATCTTAGTTGATATTGTAATGATATATTTTTGAAATAAATATATATGTAATAATATTTTTATTATTTTTTAATAATATTTAATATTCTGACAATATTATTTGTATTTTAACAATCGAGTTATTTATTATTATTATACGCACACACTCACATAAGTTGACCACTTCACACTACTGTAGTAACGGAGTTTAATTAATTTCCTTAAAAAAATAAAGATTACTTTTAATTTGCTATTTAGGTGTCAGCTTCCCGAGAAAATGACGTACGGTAAAGTGTGCAATCCATATCACGTACCTTACTCTATTCTAAACTTATTTAGTATGAAAAGTTTTAAATTTACTAACAAATTTTATTTATAAAATTTATTTATAAAAAAATAAAAAATATATGATTTTATTTTTAATTATTAAGATGAATATAATAGAGTCATACTCTTTTATTTTTATATTCTTAACCTATTTAATATAAAAAAAATTTAAACTTATTCACAAATCTTACTCATAAAATTTATTTATACAAAAAAAAAGAAATGTGACTCTATTTTTAATTATTAAGATGAATATAGTACGGTCATATTTTTTTATTTTTTCTATCGATAAATTTTGTAGATAAAATTTATGAATAAATATAAAAAAAAATTATTTAGTATAGTATTTAATTATTATGTGTTTATATTTATTTATTTTTACAACGTACCGACCTACTCCGCTAAATATCTAATCCTACCTGTCTCGTATGCATTGGTCCATTCATTAATGTGGTGAAGCGCGAAATTAATAGGCATGCATAATTACATGCAACTAATTCACCACATCCGATGGTTCATAATTAATTAAGCCTAATGGTAAGGACACGGTTTAATTAAGACTCGATCTATAGTTCCAAAAAACATCAATTTGACTTAGATTCGCCCACCACAAACTAATTCAATAGGTCATGATTTATTTATTTTTATTTATTTTCTTTTGTTTATAAAGAAGTTATATTTTGTTAATATCCTAAATATTAGTAAGATTGAGAGTTTATAAATAGTTTATGTATTCGGTGTGTAAAGGAATATTACTCTAATATTCTTTAAAAATCAACTAGTCTAATATAATATAGTTCAGTTGTTATATATGGAGTTCCCAAATATGCAATCCCTCAATTCATAGCAATATCCATGATTAAATCATCCTTTTGAATTAATTCTTCCAGCCAATTAATGGATATAATATATTGTAGATGGTGAGTTTTTCTTTTCTTTTCTTTTTTAACTATTACACTTGGATATAATTAATGGGAAAATGATATATACACCAAGAATATTAGAACTAAAACAATATAGTTAAAACTTTTAATAAGAAAAATAGAGAAATATGGAAAGGAGACTTGAGCTTGAATGAAAAAATTAACAAAGACGGAAATCATTCCTTATATAAATAGTGTGATATATAGCCAAGTAGCATTAAAGTACGAGAACTGCTCAGATGTTAACAAACAATTTGAAAAGCAGAAAAACAAGAGAATGAAAAGCAACCACAATATTCGAACAAGTACATACAAATTATTTTTCAAATATACGTATAATCATATATGTATATATTCCGAGTATCTAAGAAGTAAATTCAATGATGGCAGGGTCTTGCTCAAATTGAACCATGTCAACTTCCTTCAAGTTCACAATTGCTTCAATTCCAGTCCCACATTTAGTGTCCAACAAAAACACAATTTCCACAGGCAGCCCTCCAGTTGTAACCCATTCTGGATTCCCCCACCCAAAATCAAACTCATAAAATGGGAACCTACACAAGGTACTTAAAAGCCAAACATCCACTTCTTCATTTCCCTTATCCTCTCTTATTCCATTCACATTCTTAGCCACCTCCAAGAAAACATCCTCTGGGCTCGAAAGTTTCGAGCAATTCGTTAGAGTATTTCTCAAACTATACCTTAACAAACACGCCAATTCACGATATTCCACTCCCTCCATTTTAGTATAATCATTACTAACAACATTATTATCCACCTTGAATCTACACGGAGTCTCCATGTAAAAATTCCCATATTGGGAGGAATTTTCAAGTTTGAAACCGGTTCTTCCCCTCAAATTTAAATGAAGATAGAGTGTAGAGTGTCTAGGCTTTGAACCACAAGCGCGAACGTTTATTAGGGCTTTCCATATTGTTGATGTCACAACCTCTACACGTGTAGGTCGTGCTATATTTCCCCTACCATCAACTTTTGATTTGAGGGTGGATAGAGATTTTTCATTAAAAACAAACCTTTTTGTCACAATTTTGGATTCAATAATTTTTGACGAAGGCATTGGCAAAGGCTTGATGTCCAACGATAAATCTCTAGCCGGAAAATGAGAGGAGATGCCAAAAGTAGCCGGTTTGGAAGGATAATGCTCTTCATGATTTATGGTGCCTACCAGGGCACTAGTTGTGGTAGACCATTCATGCAAAAATCTATCTGCAGTGAATCCATCTTGTACGATATGTGATGCAAGGGTACCTATAGCTAGTCCCCCACATTTAAACACGGTCACTTTAATTCCCAAAATTGGAGTAGTGACCAAAGTAGTTTCCCCAATATCAGCCCATGGCATAAGATCAGTTACAAGATGAATATTATCGAGGGCTATGTTAAGAAATTCACTTAACTCAATGTTATCGAGTTCAGCCTCGATATATAGGACCCCTTCATCATTACAATCAACGTAGTAACCATCGTGAACAAATCTTCCGGCAAATTGGTAAAATCGGGTTAAGGTTTGGGATAGTGAATTTACTAAATGCTCGAGTTTGTTCTCCACGGGAAAATTGTCGTAAAAGAAAACTAAGGGTACATGTGCATGAGGAGCAAGCTGATCGAAGACGGACAATTTGGCTGTTCGAAGGTGATCGGGAGTTGGAGATGCTGGTTTTACCAACTTTTTGGACAAGATTTTGGCCTCCATTTCAACCTTCAATCAGCACAAGTAATTAACCTTGGTTAATCAACACAAGTAACAAAATCAAAAAACTATAAGAATTAATCTTGGATATATTGAAAATTTTGTAAAAGAGTTGACTACCCTCATGTGCAACGGGAACTTGATCAGTTTAACGTACTAACACAAATTATAGGATTAGATAAGATTCTAATACTGACGAAGAAATAAACTCTGATAAAACCTTAAATTCACAATAAAAATAGAGAATTCTTCAAAAGAAAACAAGTAGTAATATTATTAAGAATTTAATGAATAAAAAGTTTCAAGACAACTTATATTTATAGACTTAAGTACTCTTCTACATATATTTTTTAGAGAATAATAAATAACTTTCAAATTTCTATTTTGAAAAGGATAACAAAATTACTGCTAATTAACAATTCATGCTACTAGTTGAAAAATTATTAAAGTGAAAAATAAAACTAAATCTAATTAAATTATATTCCAAATTCGATTCTGGAATTAAATCTACCAGTGCATCAACAAGTATGCAAGTTAACGTTTGTATAAAAAATTAAAAATTGACCATGCATAAAAATGTACGCACCTAATATATAAAGACGTTTTAGACAAAAAATTTATTTGAATCAAATATATACTTTTGATACTATTAACTTTTTAGAGTTTTTTTGTTTCTTCTATGCTACATAGTACCGCAACCACTACCCGGCTAATCTTTGTAGCCCCACTACAACTAAACTAACTCCTTTATGTTAAACGGAGGAATACACCTAACGATAATACATGACATATGATGGGAGATGAGAGACAAAATTTAGACTCATGCACGGACTAACCATTAGAGCTCCGCTGCGACTAAACTAACTCCTTATAATAGACTGAGAAATACTTACTTTGTTTTGAAGGCTTTTGAGATAGAATTGACACGAGAATGTTTGGGAGAGATCTTGACCAAGGATATTCAAAATGGTGCTTAACTTAGTGTAGTGTCAATCTTTTTATAGATGAATAATCTTGAGTCTAACTAATTTTAAATTCCTCGGCGTTATCAGCTTGATTTTTTCTTCTTCTTCTTTTTTTGTGCTAAATTATCAGCTTGCATTTATTCTACTCGACGCGTTGTTTTTGAAAAGTCGCAGCTTTTTATCTATGGGCGAGGGTCGTAACAGAACTGTAACATTGACCCTCGATTAGTAATTTTCGAAAAACAAGGCCCATTGTATGTGAAAACCCCAATGATTAGTTAGGCTTAACTGGTCAATTTGACCGTAGGAGTTGTGAGCATTATCTTCTAATTTCTTATGGATTAACTAATTTGAATGATTAAATCAACTCTTCGCTACCTAATTGTGGTGCGTTCATTAATAAAAAAAAAATAAGATGCATTATAGGCCATCATGCTCTTATTTCGCATGGTCAATCTAGTTTCATTTGGTTGGAGGTAAACATGCACAGTAGGTCGGTCTGGTCTGGCCTGGCCTGAGCCTGGTAGACTTTGGTCGTTGACCAGGCCGGGCCAGGCTTTGACTTTTGGGCCTGTAGGCTGGGTCAGGGCGGACTTCTCGATAAAAGTGTGGTCTTTTTAGGCCTGTAGGTCAGGCCGGGTCAGGCCTGTAGGCTAGGTCGGGTCAGGCCTTGGGCCGGGTCAGGCCAGTCCAGTCCTTGGGCCAGGCCGGGCCAGTCAGGCCTAAAAATGTAATCAACTAATTTTTAATGTGAAATATAAATATTAAATAAGCTAACTACTATATTAATTAAATGTATTGACAAAAAATTAAAAATGAGTAACTAATCAATAATAAATAATGAGTCGGTTATAAATATTTTGCTTCAAAATATTTTAAAAATATCTTCAAAATTCAAATCTTCAAAAAATGTATCTTCATAACTTCAAAAAATATCTCTTCATTATATCTTCAAAAAATATATCTTCAATCTTCAAAAAAATATATATCTTCAATATTCATGGATGTTCAATTTCGCGTAGGCTGGGTCGGGCCGGGCCTTTGCATAGGCCGGGCTTTTTTGTAGGCCGGGCTTTTTCGTCAAACTAGTAGCCTGTTTAAAGACTGTAGGCCGAACCGGCCCGGGCTTTGACCGGGCCAGGCTTTGACCAGGCCGGCCTATAGGCCGTAGGCTTTTTGCGCATCTCTAGTTGGAGGTGATTTAACTATAGACAACTTGTTTGGGGTGGTGCGTTTACTTGTAAAAGGTCATATGTTTGAATGGGCTTTATTTTTATTCATGATCTGTAAATGTGTGCTATTATACGTATGTGAGGTGATATATATATATATATATAGTCCGGCTCTCCAACGGATCAGTTCGTTAACGAATCGACTATAGCGACAATAGAAAACCGACATCATAACTATGACGACGGTTCAAACCGTTGTCATAGCTCAAACCGTTATCATAGCTCAAAAATATCGGTTTTTTATAATTTAACAACGAATAAACTGTCGCTATAGCATCCATTGAGAATTTAGCATTATAACTCGGGCAGGGTGCAGCGAAGGAAATTCAAGTCCGAAGGGCTATAGCTTTTAATTAATTTGGAGTTAGGTATGGGAATTATAGTATTATTTTCAAAACTCTCAAAAAGATTTACAAGATTTACTGTTAGATTTTTTTTAAGTAAATTTGAAAGGAATTTCAAGGTCAACTGATTTGGTGTGATTTATTGATTTCCTTCTGTTACAAAATCAATGATATTGATTTCTCCTGCCTTAATTTTTATTACCGTTGCAAAACTTTGAAGTTCCTACCGTAGCCATGCATGATATAAATAAATATAGACTTCTGCTCTTAGAAAAAAGAGAGATTAGTATGCATGTCTTCTTACTTCATATATATATATATATATATATATATATATTGCACTGCAATATTTTTTTTTTGAATCATCTATTCTAAAACTCATGGAAAAGCAATAGATTATTCATATCACCTTCTCTATTTGAATGTAAATTAAAGAAGACAAAATTATTGAATCCTAGAAGGTATCTACTGTAACCTTTTGCATCAGTAATATATAATATTGGAGTGACGAAAATTATCCTTAAGAACAGTGTTCTATGCACGCCTCAATTCATTTGGATAATATTTTCTTAATTCTCTTTTAATTTTCATAGTAATTTTCCAATTATTTTACTACACTTATTACATGCACAATATTATATATTGTTTAAGCTCAAAACGTGAAGAACGGACCCTTGAGCCTTCAAAATATTTTAAATTTTCTAAACTTACCTGATATTGTTTTTCATAATTTTGCTACTTATTTCTGAATTAGGGTTTTGGTGATGTTTTAGGATATATATATAAAGGTTGCGTTGAGTTGTTTTGAGTTATACTATCTACATTGAATTTCATAATTATAATTTGTCATCGGTTATTATCATTTCTTGTGTTTCATAGTTGTTTTTTCAGATTAAATTGTAGAACATTTCATGCTTGATTTGTTTGCAGCAAAATGGTCGAGGTCATATTGAAAATATATGGCGGTGAGGGCTTGATCATTAAAAAATATCAAATCTAAGTAGGGTATATCCTACCTACTGCAAGATCGAATCCATGAGTGGATGGGATGGCATCGGCCCCTCCATAAATGAACGTGCCAATCATTAATTCATTCATTAACTATATAATGTATTGGAATTGGAGTATTAGTTAGTAATACTTATGTGAAATATGCATTATTAATTGCATTACATTAACCGTCAAATTATGCTATAAGTCCCAATTTGACAGCCCTATCGAAACATGGGAAGTTAACGTTGGTAACTTCAAGTTATTCGTTTGGTAGTGACAGAATATTTTTCTCCTTTTCTCTTTAGTTTAGACGTACGTACATGAAGAAATGAAAAGATTCAAAAGCTTAACAGTATTACATCCTCGGTCAATAAATTATATACAGATGCTAGTTGATATTGTTCAACTTCATATCCAAAAATATTGGACGCCTTGATCATTACAAGCTATAATTATATATATTAGTTCTTTTCGAAACCTTCGGCATGTCCTAAGGATATATAAAACATTAAAAGCTTAGGCGAGTCATTTTGATTGCTAAAAGACAAATGCGGATTTAGCAGCAAAAAAAAAAAAGAAAAAAAGAATAGACAAATGAATGTAATAAGAGTATATATATAAAGACGGTTTAAAAGTATATCTCTTAAATAGCATTCCTCCTTAAATAACATATATTTGTCAAAACGACGACGTTTTGAAAATTCTTTGATGGCATTTTCGTAAATAAAAAGAAAATAAGTGGGGCCGCGGAATGGTACATCTTTTTTTAATATTATTTTTTTTTTAAATAAATATTTAAAATGATGTCGTTTTGATAAAGATATGCTATTTAAAAAAAGTATGTTATTTAAGAGATATATTTTAGATCCGTCATCATATATATATATATATATATATATATATATATATATATATATGTAGATGCATTTACTTCCGGTCATAATTAGATATGGAAAAGAGATCAATCAAAATTGTAAGACGAAGAAAAATCTTTCTATACAAGTGCCATATACTAGTTTATATTAATCACCTTTAAGATTCTCATAAAATGAGAAAAAGGTTTTTGTAACATAAATGTGTACACCAAGGAAAGCATCAATGTGTGACTTTCTCTATCGTGTCATATAACCTGAAAGTCTACTGTTTTTTAACTTATTAGGGTTGTTGTAGTAGGTACGTACCAATATTGGTATATGGTAATTGTAGTACGTAGGTATTTAGTTATATTGGAAAATATATTTAGAAGGCAAAGTTGGAATATTATTAGGTTCTCTATTTTCCTTATGCTAAAAAATAGCAGTCCATATAAATATATGTATATGTGTATACACGAATTAAGTCTGATGTGGCATATTTGTTGGTCAAATGAACATTACTCTCTCTATGTTACTCTTTTACTTAAATTTGAGACGTACATTTGAATCAGTTAGAATTTTATGAAAATTATAATTAAAATGAATTACTTTATTCTTATCCTAAATTAAGGTAAAAGTTAATTAAAGCTTTCACATTGACGACTTCATTTTGACACTTGGAGTGTTATAAACAATGACCTTTATTGGAGCTTATAATTTACAAATGGAGTTAACTAATGAGGGGTAATGCGTTTGGTAAATAGGCCTATTCACTGAGCATCGGCTGCACGGCTGCACCTAATGTTTAGAATTTTTCAACGCTTGAACAGTTATTAATCTCTCGCTATGACGAGTGATGGGTAATATATGTACACAGTATTACTTATTTTAGAAAATAACTCATCTTTCAACTCTTTTTTGTCGACTTTTCAGCATGTTAGCATAGTCAAGAATTTTTCCAATTCTTGGCACGCCATACCTACTCCTCGTATATAATTGAACTCAAAATATTGTGACATGTCTTGTCAATATTGGACAACGTGTGATCTATGTTCCTATATATTCATTCCCTCATTCTAAAGTGCATAAAGAAGAATCAATCAGTCAAAAATAATTAATTAATTAAGCTACAAATTGAGCACTAGTACTCCAATATATTTACATTCCATGTAGCTGATTATAAAGCTATGAATTGATTGTAAACTTATCCTTGGACTCTTTTATGTGAACTTTTCAGCCAATTAATATTATCTGAAATTTTCTTAAGTTTTGGCACGATGTGTCAACTCATCATATGTAGTCGGACTCAAAATATTGTGAGATCGATGATGTTGCACAACATGATTTACATATATTCAAATTCTCTTAATTCTAAAGAACATAAAGAAGAATCAATTACACAAAGTAATTAAGCTACAAATACATTGAGCACTACTCCTTACATTCCATATAGCTAGCTAATTATAAAGGCTATGAAGTGAACGCAATCATGTCGGGATCGCGTTCAAATTCAAGCATGCTCGTTTCATTCAAGGTCACCGTTGCTACAATTCCTGTCCCACATTTAGTGTCCATTAAAAATACTACTTCCAATGGCATCCCAATTGTGGTAACCCATTCTGGCTTCCCCCATCCAAAATCAACTTCATACAATGGAAACCTGCATAATGTACTAAAAAACCTAACATCCACTTCTTCATTCCCCATATCCTCTCGTATTTCATTAACATAATTTGCCACCTTCGATACCAAACCATCCGGCTTGGAAATTTCCGAGCAATTTTGAAGCGCTTTTCCTAAACTACCCCTTAACAAATTCACCAGTTCATGCAATTCCAACTCATCCAATGTAGGATCACTGGTACTACTATTATTCGCCTTGAATTTAGTGGGAACTTGAATGTAAAAATTTCCACATAACAAGGAATCATCCGGTGGGGTTGTTACTATACTTGTTCTTCCCCTCAAGTTTAGGTAAAGGTAGAGTGTAGAATCCCTCAAATGTATTACACCTTTTGATTGACTAGCAGCAATTTTTATTAGGGTTTTCCAGATTGTAGATGTCACGACCTCTAAGCGAGTAGACGGAATAATATTTGCCTTATTATTAACTTTGGCTTTAAGGGTGGATATTGCTTTTTCATCAAACACAAACCTCTTTGTAACAATTTTGACTAGGGTTTTTCCCGATGATGATGATACTGGCTCAGGCTTGATGGCCACCGATAAATCTCTAGCCGGAAAAAGAGAAGCGAGGCAAAAACTTGGTGAAGAAGAAACCTCTTCATGATTCTTGGTGCCTTGTCTACTTGTAATGCTCCATTCCTGATAAAAAGTGGCTGCTGTAAATCCATCAGCTACTTTATGTGAAAGATACATACATACAGCAAGTCCCCCACATTTAAATTTGCTGACTTTACACCCAAAAATTGGAGTGGTGACCAAATGAGTTTCCCCAAAATTATCCCTAAGAGCAAGATCATTTAGAAGGTGCATATTTTTCGGTGCTATGCTAAGAAACTCACCTAGTTCAAAATTATTAATTTCGGCCTCTATATATTCCGCCCCTTTATCGTTACAATCAATATAGTAACCATCTTCAACAAATCTTCCGGCAAATGGGTAAAATTTGGTTAAGGTCTCCGACAGTGATTTTATCAATTTCTCGTGTTTGTCGTCCAAATCTTTCGTATTTCTGTAGAAGAAAATTATGGGAATGTGATCTGATGGAGCAAGCTGATCGAAGAAGGACAATTTGCATGTCCTATGCTCATCTGGAGTTGGGACTGATGGTTTTATAATCTTCCTGGATATGATTTTCGCCTCCATTGTAACCTCGAATAAGCACAAGTCAGAAAAAAAAATTAATTAATTAAACACAAGCAGATAGCAAAAAAAGGTACAAAATTTAATTTAAATAGACTGATTCTACTTATATAGAAGGCATTTTGCACCCTTCCTGCATAGCAAAACCAATAAAATGCATGCAAGTGAAAGATAGATACTATAAGCAACTACTGCTAATGAGCATGAAATGGAAATAATAAGTTCATTTGTCATCGGATATCCTATAAATCTTGATAAGAGAATTGATGATTATTAAAAAAGATGAAGGAAGATCAATACTCACTATTACATCATAAACAAACAAACAAAGCAGAATCATCATTTAGTAATTAAAATATACATGTATAGTTGAAAACTTGAAATACAAACAATTAGACAATATATTATGAAGTATACTTACAATGCCTTTTGAAGACTTTGTAAAATTAATTAAAGTACTTTTGGGAGAGATTTTGAGGATATGAATCTACTTCCTTTTACATATAGATGAAATTAATTGAGAAGGCTCGCTCTAAGTAAAACAACAATGTGTATGGATTATATATATAATGCTATGGATATGACTTAATGTAAAGTGTCTTGCGGCTGTTTGATAAAACTGAATGAAAAGTTTTGAATGACAGAACAAATTAAATTAAACAGATGTCTGAATATTGAATGAAAGAAATTATTTGTTAACTGATTTGTCTGAAATTATAAATGAATGATAATATTTCTCATTTTAACCAAAAATATGTATTAAAAAATCATACCTATTTTTAAAAATTTTGAGGTGGAGGTAGTATTTTAATTTTTTTAGTTTATTTTTTCATATTCATACTTTAAAATACTTTAAATCAATTTTTTCTTCTATTTATGAATATTTTTACTTTTATTATATTAAAAAATTATGAGTAAATTTTTACCTCTCATAGTGATATAATAGATAATAAGCAAATCATAGTAGTAGAATGATTATTTATCCATATATATGCATTTAAATAAATAATAAATATGTATTTAAACAAATAATAAAACAGATAACAATAACGGGATTAGCACACATATGCATGCATTTAAATAAATAATAAAACAATCATATAGAATTCAACTAAAATTCAAACAAACATATAAACTTTTGAACAATATTTAATGGAGTATACTATTAGTAATATAATTTTAAGAATAAAAAACTAAAAATATTAATGACATTTTATTGGTCCATAAAATCAAAACAAAAGATTATAACAACATTCATTAAATTGGTTACTAATTTGCTAAAGAAAAATCAAAAAACAATTTGTACATAACAAAATTTGGTTGAGAAAATGTAAGTAAAAATATCATTCAGCACCACTTCTTACTGATTCAGTCACAATTTTTTGACTGAATCGTTCAGATGCATTTAGAGTTTAAAAAGTATAAAACAAACAGTCTGAATGACTTATTCGGTCATATTCAGACTCATTCAGACGTAAACAAACGCCCCATTACTATGCATTGGGATAAATTTGTCTAAACTACAAGTATGAAACGTATCAATACATAGTATTTGATAGATTTATAAGAGGGACTCACTTATTACACATTTCTTCAAAACGATTACTATTAATATTTATTTACGTAACTGATAATTAAAAAATAGACGTAAACATTCACAATATATATCATTTTCCTAATGTGAATCTTTCGGTTCATTATAATTACTAATTAGCTTCTGCTTTTTTTCGTTTATGGCGTTTTTAACCATGAAGCTATGAAACTTGTAAGAGTATCTAGAAGAGAAGTCTGTAGAATTGCGACTTTGCATCAATCGATATTGGTTGGTGTTTTAAACATAGAACACACTGCGGATTTCTTAGACTAGTTGGTTTATTTTGACATTTTCAATTGTCGGGGGTTGGTGGCCCATTGTGCGATCCATTCAAGTAGCATATGGATAAGTTTAATTTCACATATTGTGAGGGATTTTAAATTGAAGCGAAGTCAAATAACTTGACATTTATTATTATTAATTTATTATTTTATTTTGTTAGTTAGTGATCATTAGAGACATTTTGTCATGGTACTGAGTTCAAAATTGTAACTCAATGTTGGACGCAGCGTAGTCTCATTTGTAAATTTTTTATTTTAAAAAGGGTCTCTAAAAAGGTTTTAATATATATATATATATATAATAAAAATACATTCTTAAAATTTGTAAACGGGTGTGGTATTAGTTTTTTTGTTGAATTTCTCTTTACAACCTAATTCCCAAACCGTGTTACAAATAGATCTTGATTGGGAATTGATACTTTCACAAAAAAAAAAATATTTTCAAAATGTCTCACTCATATGAGGTGGGCCTCACTTACTATTTTTGTGAAACGAGTCTTGTAAAAATCTTAATTTTTCTTGTAAAAATATCGATTCCTTTCATTTATGGCCCTACCTACATGTGTGTGTGATTTTAGTCGGGCTGCAAACTAGAATCTTATAGGACAATATTATAGAACTTGATATGTGTAAAAGTAGAAGAAAGCCTTTCTTTTTAGTTTATGCCAACAGTCCATACAACTGAAGGCCCATTTGGTTGTTTAAGGTACGTGGTACATTTGTGGTTGTTTGTTTTGATTATTGACGAAGACTATTATTCTGGGCAATGCGTGATGCAGTTAGATTTTGGGCTGCAACTCTGCAAGTGCTTAAACTACTGAGATCTTGTATATATTTTTAAAATTATAGTGTCGTGATTGGAATCATTTCATCCTTCAATGTCCCACGTCGAAAAAAATTGAGTACAGATAAATTAATAAATATGATAAAATATCAATTTAATTAGTTAATTTTTTAGATAGACCTGACAAATAAGAGGAATTTGGGTGAGTAATAATAGATATAAATTTAAATGGGTCGGATTTAAATGAATAGAAAATTATATGACTTGTAAATAAGTGATCATAAATGGAAATGGGTGAATATGAGTCGCACGTGTATTATATCATTTAATTTTCATACTCTCTAAATATTTTCTCTCGTCATTTTATTAGTCTTATTAGAATTTTGTTACTTTCTCTAAAGAATTATACATCACATTCACTCTCTAAAATTGCATATCACTTTCTATTTATAAAAAAAAATCACTAATTTTCTTCGTTAATACCTTATTTTCTCTCTCTAAAGTTTTAATCAGTTTCTTTATATAAAAATTAGAGGGTGTTACTGTCTCTGAAAGTTCAAATAAATTAATGTGGAATGAATAATGAATCGTATAATTTCGCTACATGCAAGCAGCCTGGGAATATACCATTAAGCATAATCTTCATTCCAAAATGAAGGTATATTTTTTAACGATGATTTTAAAATTAAAAAAAATTCAACATACCATTAATATCTGCTATACTATAAGTGGTTACATATAAAGAATCATGTCACTCTAAAGATTTCTAATTTTAAAATAGACTTGAAAAATGTATCTCTAATTTAATAATAGAGAGAGTACTAAATAAGAAGCTTGGGGGTAGATAAAACAATAAAATGCTTCCATAAATAACTCAAAACTGCACCATGCCTTCACATAGAGAAGTAAAGGAGGACCTAAAATAAATTACTAAAAATTCCAGACCACAACCTCCGAACTGGCTTTAGTTGGTACGTTTCCTAGGAGTCGGCTTTGGCCCATTTCCTTGCATTATTACATATCAAACATGCATTCAAAAAGTGAGTAATTTTATGAGATTCATCACACATTTCTACCAAGGTTCTCCATAGTTGAGGCAAGTTCAAATATTTTTCAAACTGCAGAACTCGTATGTTTTGTAAGCAAACAAATGTACCCAACTCGACTCCTTCAAATTCCTGCCTATAACCAACTAAAATTATCACGGAAACAACACTAAAAGCTGTTGTTATATTCAGTATTCACATCTAGGCGGCCAAATTGAAGAGATCAAGAAACAGATCATTCACCGAAGAAGTGAAAATCTCAGCCTCCAATTCTAAAGCAACCTCTTCTTTATCTTCATCTAATTTTCCCCACATGCCTCCCTTTTCCATATCTTTAATGTAAGCTTGCCTGTTCTTTTGTACCTCCCATCCCAAAAACAGTTCTTGTGGCTGACCGTTCATCCAATCTTTCGCGACATCTAAAAACTCACAATCGTATGCATTCTCTTCGATTATTCCCTCCCTAAAGAAATCCAAGAAAAGATTTTCTGCCTTGAATTTGAAGGTAACTGATGGGGGTTTTGCCTTCATTTGTTCTAGTAACTCTACCGCCTTCGTTTCTGTTTTGTTATCCTCCTCTTCCTCGTCAGAAATATTGTTTTCCTGGATTGGCAACAAGCAAGGCTGCAAGGGAGATCCAACAGCTTCACGATCAAAATCGGATAATGCAATTCGTTTCTCTAAGGCCACTGGCTCCAGTTGGGTTAGACTCTCAAATCGTCCAAGCTTCTGCATGAGCCTGTGCTCTGTTCCTGTGAATCAAGTGTAGCATGTTTCATCAGTTTAACGTTGTAAATACCTGAAAATTGATGACTATTGTATATCTCAAGTGACACTAACAATTAATTTCTCAACAAAATGAATAGTGTATTGTTGAGTTTGAAATTTTATAAGTTCCAATACCTTCCACACGGGCGAGCCTGCACTTAAAAGGTAAGGAAACCTCCTCCTCTGCCTCGGCATCATCGTTGTCGAAGGGGCAATCGAGCACAGATACTGGACTAAACTGTTCCTTGGCCTCCTCATTAGGCCATTGTTTCTGTTATCAACCATCCATCATGTTAGTTCAAGTTTGAAAATCCACCAATTCTAGAGAAAGCAAAGCAATATTTCAATGTAAATTTTACTCGATACACATTTTAGATTTACATCAAACCAATTGTAAGACATACACATTGCATTGAAATTAATGACTAATAATATTTCACTAGTCTTTTTTGTTACTTTTCCACCTTAGCACAATTGTTTATTCAATCTTGCAAACACAATCCCATATTCTTTCTTTGCACTATTAAAAAAATAAATTCGCTTTGCACTTATTTGTGAGGCACATTACTTTGTATGGAATGACCCATTAAATAAATTAATGTTAATAAAGTAGTATAAAGTTCTACTTTCAACATGATGTTTATATGGAGGTGTGCTATTTAGTTTCGATTGATACATAAATTGGTCCAAAAAATACCCTTACAATTCAAACCAAAAAAGTATACTCCCCCTATTTCAGGATAAAAAATTTTATTACTATTTTACATAGTCCTAAATTAAATGTCTACTTACTTTAAATAATTTATTTTTTATAATAATTTACCTATAATATCATTAGTATTAATTATCATATTTATATTTTTTAATACATATTTATAGAATATCAGTAGTCATGTGTAAAAACTATGCAATTAAATAAGAATTTAAATATTAAAATTTTTATTATTTTATTATTTTCTTTTCTTTTTTAATATGCGCAAAAAATCAACCAAAATTTTTATCTTGAGATGACAGGAGTATATAATATTTCTATTGTAAGCAAAAGATAAATATTACAAAAGCGTGAAAAGAATAAATTCCAAGACTAATTTTGACGTGCCAAAGTCAACCACTACTTCCCGAACTCTACAATCTACAGCATTCAATATTTTTTCCCATTCGATGAACATCTTGAATGCTGCTTATTTGGCTATGTTAGCTACAACAAAGAATGGCTATCCAAATTTCAAATACCTAACGATAGATAAAATATTAGAAAATTTAATGCCCATATAAGTGGCAAACAATAAATGAATAAATAAAAATGAAAGGTTGGCGTTACAACTTTGAACTTACTATAGAAAAATACAAAAGGCTCTTTTGTCACCGACATAAATGGTTAAATTTTAATGCCCCTATGAAACAGTTGTTTGTAATTTTGACTACATGAGGGGGGTTTGTGGTAAATATGCAAAGGGGTCAAAATAACTGATAACGAGCGGTGATATGAGTATTATTTTGAGTATCATGAAACTACATACAGTCGCGAGTTTCAACGCCATGGATCCCGGTATTAGACAACACGTAACGGGTTCTACGGCGTTGGAGTACCCGATAAAACTTTAGTTACGTATCCGAGATGTACTCAATAATTCCGAGATATACCCCACACGTGGAATTCTTCAGAAAAAAATTTAAAAAATTTTATATTGTTTTTTTCTTACTTATATATAAAATAAATGAATATGATCTCACCAGTAAACCACGCTCATTTATTCTATATACGGATAATTAAAAAAAATCTAGAATTTTCCAAAAAACCCACACCTCCAGCTGTTTTTTCGCCTACTTCCCGCAGGGAAATTCAAATTTCACACTAAATTACCTATAATGTCCCTCAGTCATGAAATTTTTTGAATTTCTAAAAATAGAAACTACTCGTGCTAAAATCTTAACTGTCCCCAACATTCAATAATAAAATAAAATCTTCTTTTGTTACATTATTGATAATGTGCAATATTTATGATGTCAAAATAATAAGGATCGTTAGAAGTTTAAAATATCATGAAAACAAATATAAAAAAATTATTAAATATATCTATATTTTGATGGCATAAATATTGTTATAATGTTATCAAAATCATTATATTAAATTATATTAACATTGAAAATAAGATTTAAAAAAATCATACTATTTCCCAAGTGCAAATTCCAACACTAATAATTGTAGGTTCTATTGTCATCAAAACATAAACACCCGATCATGTTACAATTGTGAGGTAAAGTGCACATCAATATATCCAAAATACGATAATTTTTATCCAATCAATATAAAAAGTGCCAAATATTGTCATTAAAATTTAGCATATTAAATTTACTTTGTAGTTCTAAAAAGGAATTGACGAGAATAGAGAAATCATAGACAATAAAAAATAGAAAATGGAATCTTAGTAGGAAAAAATAAAGAAATTAATATTTTTACAGAATTTTTTAATATTTTTACATAAAAAATATTGCTATAAATTTATAATAATTATTTTAACTGTCGTTATAAGTCTATAACAATAATTTACATATAAAAATTTCAAAAAAAACAATAAAAATATCACTTTCCAAAAACAATTGAGGGGAAGAGGGGTTGGAGGGGATGCTTCAAGTTTAGTTCAAACAACAGACAAAGCATAGGGTAGGGGACTATTCCATAAATTAAAAAAATAGGCGCGAAGTAGTAGTGAATAAAAAACTATCACCTTTGGGCTATCAATAATACAGTTGGCACTAGGAGTGGTGGTCGCAGCCGTGGAATCCTCACCGACTATTACGGCTACTCTTTTGCCGACATCCTCATCCGGTAAAACCTTATCGCATGAATTTACCGTCTCAGAATTACCGCTCGAGCACGAACTACTCCTAGTAAAGTCACTATCCGACCGGCTGCTGCTGTAACTTTTCTTACTTTTACCGCTGCTCTCACTGCTGCTATACTTTGTTGAAGAAATGGAATCAGTTACTGCGGCAGTTACGGTGGTAGTTTTGGAGAGAAAAAAATCCGAGGGATCGGATTTATCTTCAACCACAGCGTGGAACGATTTCCACCGTTCGTTCTCCTTACGATCGGATTTCTTCCGGAAACTCATCTGGAATAGCTTTCTAGAAAAACTCCTTGCTAAAATTGATTTTCTTGGCTTGACGGCAGCGGCGAAAGGGAGGTGTTTGACGGCGTTGATAACCGCCTCAGTAGCTTTCTTTAATGCCGACTTAACCGGAGATGAAGCGGCTGATTTTGATCGCCGGCCGGTCAAATGTTGATGATGAGGCTTGTTCTTTTTGGTGAGATCGATTTCGAGAAGAAATCGAACGGTTGTGGTGCAGCATTGCCTCCGGGGAAACGATTGGAATCCGCTGGATGAACATGAGCTCAGATCATCTAATAGATAATCTTTCAGTATAAATTGTTTTCTGAGTTTTGGATCAGAATAAGGAACCAACAACGCCATTTCTCAATTCAAAAAAATGCCGCTGGATATTCGAAATGAGGCGCCGAAAAATTATATCTAGGGTTTGAGTGAAAAGCAGGGAGCTAGACAGAAATGCGGTGTTAATTTGTAGAAACAGCAAGCGGTACACAGAGCATTTAAGTATCAAAAGATGAATTGCATGTATGTAAATGGTAAAGATAAAGCTGTTGCCATTAATGTTCAGATACTGAGCTCATAAAGAAAGTTAACAGGCTTTTTTAAGGGAGAGAAAATGGTGATCAATGAATGGAGAAAGAGAGGGGATTTAAAGGAATTGGGATTTATGTTAAGAGGGTGAAAGAGAGAGGCAGCTTCTGAATCTGGTGAAGATCTCAAGGTAATTTTAAATAAATTAATTAAATTAAAATTAAGAAGAAGAAGGAGAAGCATTGATAATGGATATGTCGATATATATCAGATTTGAACAGAGTGTGTGACAAGAAAGGTAGAAGCTTGGATGCATCTTCTGGTGGTTTTTTGAATCTTAAGTTTGATTATTTAATTGTTTGAATGTGTTTAGTCATTTAAAAAAGTTGTTTAAAAAATCACACACACGTACGAATTCATTTGTTTGTTTGTTTGGTTTGAATTGTAGTCAAATCTCACTCAGCTGTTAGAGTGGGTTGGTTGACCTCACTAACAAAATACACCCCCAACTTTCCATAGTATCCCCAGGCGCTTAATAATTGACTAATTATATTCCCTCGATCGATTTCAGCACAAAATATATTTTAATTTAATTATAATTGCGGATGTATGCGAGACAAATAAAAATTAAAAATTACTCATTTTAAATTATTTTATTTTATCGTATAAACTTTCACATTAATTATAATATAACTCCTCATATATTTATCAACACGCAAATGCACGCGCATGTACACACACAAACATATATATATATATATATATATATATATATCATTTTTCTATATATTTTTGTTTGGTAAAAAATTATTAGTGGTGGTGTGGTTAAAACTGACGTTCCCAAAGTAATGAAAATTATAAATATTTAATATCATGTTATTTTATATATAATTTTAAAATAATAATTTACCTCTAATTTTGAAAATAAAAGAGTACATTGCATAACTTTGAGAGCAAATGCATTGTAAATCTCACATTTTTTATAAAAATAAAATTCATCATTATAATGTATATATTTTGGTAATTTGAATTGTTCTTAGAGATTGTTGAAGTTTAGGTAATAAAAGGTTCGTCGGTGCATTTATAAAATTTTGGGTGAGATTTGATAACCATATAAATTTGTAAATTAATTTAATACTAATGACATCAAATATGCGTGTGACATTATATATATATTATCCAATAACGAGTAAGAGTTTCATATATCTCCGTCGACAATGTTAACGTACGTTCCCCGAGGATACATCCAAAACCTTAACCCAACGAGTAAAAGTTGTTGACAGCTTCGCCCAATGCCATATAAGCTTCCCCTATAGATTGCCTCTATTAATTAATTTACACCTATATTTTATTTTCTTATACGAGGAGCTTGGGATATTATATAAGTATGAAAGATAAATTTTATATTGGAAATTGCTTGTTTGTGACTTCAAAAGGTCTCAAAGTGAAGAATAATTTTACTATAAGTATACAAATTAAAATTGATATAATTAAATTTCAGTCGTACCATGCATACTTTATGTGAATACATCTTTTTAGAACTTATATTATCAAATTTTAATTTTAGAATACATTCATTTAAGAGATTAGGGCTATATTTATTTATAAAAAATATATTTATGATTGAATTATTTATCTTAATTTAATACTACTTTGCACTATTTAATCTTTTGATGAGGGATTATTAATCCCTTAATGTTAGACTATTAGTCTCATAAAGTCATTTAATAGCTTAAAATGAGGAGGACTATTAATTCTAAATTTTTTATGAAATTATATAATTTTACATAAATAGGCTTAGGAATGATAAAAAAAAAAATAGTCCATAAAACTATTTAAAAGACTATTAATCTCTCACAATAGAATAAAATAATCTAAAATAATATTAAATTAATACAAATAATTTAATACCAGGTATATTTTTTATAAATAAACATAATCTAGGAGTTTAAAGGGAGTCTGAAAAAGAGGATAAGAGGGAAATAAAAAAAAAATTACCTTAGTCTTTTATAATACCTACTAAATTTTATCTTTTTACCAAAAGATAAATTGAGGTAACATGTGAATTTATGCAATAAAAAGAAAAGGCATCGCCTTTGATTGTATCCAAATGCAACTTCGAAAGGAAAGTCTTGATCATGTCGTGGCTGCTTTTGTAGGCTGTTATAATATCATGAAACAGAAGCGGAGAGAGAGATAGCTGGTCTAAAAGCGAATTCAGAAATATATTTTAGTGGAATTAAAATTATAAATAACTTGGTAAAAGTTCAACGACAGCACATTTTAACTAATTTTTTTAATATTTTTGTACTTCTAGATGACACACACACACACACACACACACATATATATATATATGAATTTTCTTAGAATGTGTCCTAAGAGCACATTCTAAGCGCTGAAAATAATGTATAATAATATTTATTTATGTATTTGCACTGAATTCAATGCATAAAAAAATAATATATTAATGGACCCCATGTATTGAATTCCGAACAAATTTATAAACAAATAAAATTTATCTTTATTTTTCGCGCTTAGCATGTACCCTAAGAACACATGCTAAGAGGACCCTATATATATATATATAAAACAGAGCGGAGAGAGAAAATGAATCTTCAATATCTAACGGTTTCAAATTATTTCATGGCTTCAACAAAGAACGGTTGAGATTAACTCCCTTTGGTTCCTCTCTCTTCTCTGTCTGCTTTTGATTTGTTCTGTCGATTGTGAATTTTAAAATTTGAAATTAACCTCTCTATCCTCTCTACACCAGCTAATCGATTGGTACCCCCGGAGTCTCTTCCTTGGGATTCAGTCGGCTTGTTGAGAGTTTTTATCCACGGCACGAAGCCACGCACATCGTCCACGGCACGAAGCCACGAACATCATCCACGGCACGAAGCCACGAACATCGGAGCTGAAGTTGTCCTCCCTTTACGACCGAACATCAAATTCTTTCTTTTCCTCTCTATGTTGTCCTCCCTTCTGGAGCATATGAAGCTCGAGTATGATCGGACGATCGGCTGTATCGTGATTCTGGTAAGCCGGCGCGGCTCCGACTGTTTCTCTTTCCTTTGAACCCACCGTCCAGGTTGGGTACGACGGCGCAGGGAGGCAGGTGTACTACACTGCGCCGGGAGGGGTGATGCAGCAGCAGTATCAGGCGATCGACGGGAGGCAAGTATTTTCATCTGGTGCTTACTTACTGTGATGTAAGGTGTTGTTTGTTTGTTGTTTTGTGTAGTTAGTTAGATTATTTTTCTTTGAGTAGCTTGTGTTATAAATTAATCTGTTAATTAGTGGATTATATATATACATTTATATCCTGAAAGTGACCAACAAATTAACTATACATACACCAACAGTACATAATTGGGAAGGTTTAAGGCTATTGGTTGGATTAAATCCCCTTTTATAATTAACATAATAGTTTATTTCAAAAGAAAAAGAATTTTTTTTACATAAACTCATATCCAAGAAGAAGAGAAAAACTAAAGAAAAATATTCCTAATTGTAGCAAAATAAACTAAACTCATTATTTTTATGTGTTTTAGATGTTATATATGACATGATATTCCTAATTGCTATTACTTTTTTTACTATGATTTCTACCATCACGCCACCACTATTAAATTCTTAGCTAATATAAGGGATAGACCGGAGAACATAAAATTTTGGAACAGAGCGCGTATCTACTATTTGTCCATACGGTAAATAATATTTGGAACGGAGCGCGTATCTACTATTTTGGTATGGCTTTTGGAATTGTTGGTGACGCCGGTGTTCGGTAATTCTCCATTCGTCTCTCTCCTTAGTTATCTATCTATCTTTCTGTACACAAATTGTTTCTTAAAGGATTTTTAATTTGTTTATACTTGCCCAAAGAGAGAAAAAAATGATTGAAGTTGAGGTACTATCTGATTGATCCCTGTTTTTTACCTTTTATTATTAGCTTTGGTAATTTTCTTTGTTTTTTGTTTTAATTAAATGCCAGTGTATGGTTTGTTTGTTAAGAATGCCACAACAGTTGATTATATGTATTCCGGAGTTTCTGTATGCTTTTGATTTGGTAATACAAGAATATAAAATTTATGTATTAAGCTGTGTATCTCAACGCAAGATAACTTTAAGGTTTGCATTAAATAAACTAAATTGTATATGATTATATATGTTGATTATCAAGGATATATAATTATATATGTTGATTACATAGTTGCAGTGGTCGGATGAGACGGAATGCAACAGTTGCACAGTGAAAGTATGTTAATTCGTCTGCATAGTGTATTACAAAATATCCTTGATACGGTTAGATTCACTGCTTCGTTGATGTAACTTTATCCAACCATCAAAACATCAAGTAATCTTATAATTCGGAACATTGAAAATATATTTCCACTCTCATTATGATTTTTCATCAATCATACTCTTTATTTTAAGGTATTTTCACGTATACATTGAAAATACTTGGTGTAAGTTGTAAATAATACAAAGTTGTTTCTTTATTTTCTGTTTGTGTATATTTTTTGTGTTCCGTCTTTTGTAAAGTTAACTAATTATAAATGGTTATGATTATTTTGGGTATGGAATGATGGTTGGTTTGGTGATTTGGATATTTATTGATGATTGTATGTTTTGTATACAGGTTTATATTTTTCTGGATATCTATTTTTAAAGGAAACTCTGTCGAAATTTTTTGAAATTAGTTGCAACTAGCTTGATGTTTTGGTGGTTGGATATGTGTTGATAATTGTATATGCATTAATTATTGCAAAGAGTCCTTAGATTATGTATTACTTTTCGAATTTTAATCTAATTTTTCGTTTCACCGTGCCTTCAGGCACGGGTTATTCCTAGTATATATATATATATATATATATATATATATATATATATATATATATATATATATATATATATATATATTACAATGACTAACTAATAATAAATGGTATATATATATTATATTGACTCATAATAGATTTTTTTAATCACAACTGTTTTTAAATAATTAATTCATTAATTATTTTAAAAAATAATATAAATTAGTTTATTATTTAGTTTTAAAATATTATAAAGAGAGATACATATATTAAGCAGATATGAGTTATATAGTTAAAATTTGATTGACAAATTATAAATTTTTAATTTAACCCTGTATAATAAAAAAATTAAAAAATTTGAGTGGGGTAAATTTATATATAATACTTAAAAAATTTAAAATTTACCCCAATAAGTTTACAAACACAACAGCAAAATACAATATCAATCATAACTATTAAAAAATAAGACTTGACTCAAAAATTCGTGTCAAATTTTATTTTTTAATTATTAAAATAAATATAATATTTAATTATTATGTATATAGCGTTGTCCAATTTATCTTATGTTACAAAGTAATTTTTTTTCTTCAATAGGTAAATTGACCCACTACCATCCTCCGTACATGTAGCTTCCCCCGGCAAGTCTTGTAGATGATGCTAGCAAGCTGGTAATTAGCTAGCTAGCAGAACATTATGACGGCAGTAAACGAGGAAAAGGAAAAACATATATAATTAGGTAGAATTCGATCTAGTGCACATCTTAGGTCCACCACCACATAAACGCACTAAGTCGTGGTTTATTGTAACCCACGTTACATATTTCTTCCATAATTGAAAGTAAGATTATTTAGTAATGCATCCAAAGGACCACCGAGCCCCGGCCGACGAAATGAGATTAGTCAATTATAGCCATAATAATTCAAAAATAAATCACGTCACGTTAAAAAATCAAATATTTAAATCAGAAGCATATACACTATATATATAATAATACCCTACAAATTGTTCCCCTATATAGTAGTCGACCTTTTCTTTTCCTCTTCTTAATTTGTTCTTGCATGTAGACACATCAGATATCCCCTATTAAAAGTAGGAAGGAGTAATATCATCAAACATTACGATTCTATAGGTGTAGCATATTTGTACTGAAATACTCTTACTGTTTGATAATTAAATATAAATTTTGTTCAAGTCAATTTTGTACAACAAATATGATAATTAGTTCTACTTTTTAATTTCAATTATTAATGTTGAATTTTAAAATTTTATAAAGTTACTTAAATGTCAAAGTATATCTCTTCTTTGAAAATGAGCGACGGAATAAAAGACGCATCAATAAATTGTTAATTTCAAAAGGTAACATATAATGTACTGTATATTTCATCTCTCTCAAAACGTAGAGTCCATTTTTTAATAGTAATGAGTCAAAACTAATTTATTTAATTGGATTGTTAATTTGGTCAATTATTTTGGTAAAAAAGTTTTATAAATATTATAGAGAAAATGAATAATAAAATAGAAAAGGCAAAAGAGTTATACATGCATGACCAAGTATGTTTGATTTCGTCAAGCGTTTTTACGTTTTCATTAAAATATAATATTTTTATAAGAAAAAAATAATATTATTATAAGACCTCACTTATATTAATATCAAATAAGATCCGTATTTAAGTGAGTGAAATCCTATAAAAATATTTAATTTTTTTTATAATATTAACAAAAAAAAATTGTATATATTATAAGACTCGATAAAGGATCAAAAGAATTTAAAATAGTACACAAAATTGTCTTGGTAAGCAGCCCAACTTGTAACGAACTCAAAAGCCCACCTACTTGCAAGCAAAGAACGCTCTTCTAAAGAAAATAAAATTTGTGAAATTAAAAAATCAAAAATTGATTAATATTTCCATATTTACTCGGTTAGTACCAATTCATCGGCCATCATTTCTCCTCCTAAAACCCTCCAACTTTTAACCGCGAAGACCCACAGAAACTCTGCATTTGCAAATACAGAAAATCAAGCCATATTTTCCTCCCTTTCTCATTCTATCTTTGGGGGAATTTATGGTATGTTGTTTATCCGTGACAAAAACAGAGAGATATATAGAGAGAGTGTCGCAGAAGATTACTTGGCTCAAATCTTGATACTTTTCTTGTGCATGTTATTAATCCTCAATTCATTTCTCTTTACACCTCTATTTCCCCCATTCTTTCTCTCGCCAAATTAATACCATGCAACCGTAGCACAGCCGAATCTGATTCACGGGGTTATCGAAATTTCCTGTCAAATCATCTTCAATTTTAGCCAATCGAACGATCAGGGTTTTCAGATTTAGATGAAGGGTGCTAAGGACCAAGCCAGGTCTCTGTTTGGGATTTCTCTGTCTGATAGACCCAAGTGGCAGCAATTTCTCATATGCTCATCTGGGTTCTTCTTTGGTTACCTTGTTAATGGCATTTGCGAGGTCAATTTAGTTATGCTTATTGTCAGTTTAATCAGAATTTCCTGATTCTATATATCTACATCTTTATTTCTGTGTATGTTTATGTCTTCATTGTTTTGTGAATGATTTAAGCTTTTCTCTTTGGGGATTTTTTTTTCTTTTTCTGATTTGAGATTACTCTGTATTGGGACTAATACCCACTAGTGAATGAAGATGAATAGTCGGTGTTTGAGTGATTCTGCTGTGAGGTTGTTTAAAGACCCCATTTTCCAATATCTATGGTTGATCAGCTCAATTTGCAATTTTATGGTCAATTTAAATTTTTGGACTGATTCGGGTTGATTAACTAAGAAATTAATGTTTTTCCCCTACAGGAATATGTGTATAATAGGCTTCGGTTCAGGTTTGTAAAAATTTCGGATCTGGGAAATCTTAATTTATCCATTTGATCTGTATTCTTATTAACATCTGGTTTTTAATTTCAGCTATGGATGGTATTTTACATTTGTACAAGGCTTTGTGTACTTGGTACTCTTATACTTGCAGGGATTCACCACCAAGCAAATGGTGAACCCATGGAAAACATATGTGAAGCTCTCTGCTGTTCTTATGGGCTCGCATGGATTGACGAAGGGGTCCTTGGCTTTTCTTAACTATCCTGCACAGATCATGTTCAAATCCACAAAGGTACACCTCAACCATATTGTCATTCATTTTTTACATTTTGAAATTAGACTTGACCTCTTTCAATAGCATATAATATTCTAGTCCATTGAAGTTGGGAAGCTTCCCCTTTTTCCTTATCTTCTCTAAGAAATTTTTCTGACCTTGAAGTACAGGTACTTCCTGTCATGGTGATGGGTGCATTTATTCCTGGCTTGAGAAGAAAATACCCGCCTCATGAATATCTCTCTGCTCTCCTTCTAGTTGTTGGCCTGATTCTCTTCACCTTAGCAGATGCCAATACATCTCCTAATTTCAGTGTCATTGGTGTTGTGATGGTATCGGGTGCTCTAGTCATGGATGCATTTCTGGGTAATCTGCAGGAAGCAATCTTTACCATGAATCCTGAAACCACGCAGGTGATCATTGTTAATTCTCTGGAAACTCTTAGTCTAGGCACAATACATTTTTGAAGTGTCAGAACAAAATATATTTGGTGTCATTTAACTTTTGTGCTTTTAAATCTCACAGATGGAGATGCTATTCTGCTCAACAGTAGTTGGGCTGCCATTCCTAATTCCACCCATGATTCTAACTGGAGAATTGTTCACAGCATGGAATTCCTGTTATCAGGTGAAGAAATCATACATCTTCCTGCCCACCTTTTCCCCCCTTTTTTCTATTCCATTTGAAAAGCGGTAATAGAAAAGAAACATGTATGCTGTTTTAGATAAGAGTTGCAAAGATGGTTGTCATGCATAACGTGTCCGCTACATTCACCTCTAAAACTTCCTGGGAGAAATCATTGTTTTGATAGTTGAACTTCTACTTTCTTAGTTTAGTGATTTATTCCATTTCCCCAACTGTATCATGTAAGATGGTCCATTGCTTTAAGTTAGCACTGGAATGTGGTTTTTACAATATAAAATAAACAAATGCTGAGACAAAGATTAAAGCATACCTATCATAAAATGCTGTAGGAGATTAAAGAATATTATAGCCGTATCTCCATTTGTTTTGTTACTAATGTATAAACTAACATAGAGGGCTGCTTGTATCAATATTATACATTAAGGAAACCTCTTCACATTTAATATATAATTCTGCTGTTTCTTTCAAGGGATGCTAGTTATTATTTCCATATCTAGTCATTAAAGTTATACTGAATAGCTTGCTATTACCTTTTTGCAGCATCCTTATGTATATGGGGTGTTAGTGTTTGAAGCTATGGCCACCTTCATTGGACAAGTCTCTGTTTTATCACTTATTGCTATCTTTGGGGCTGCCACCACTGCCATGGTAATTACCTTGCATTCCTCTTAGTCTCTATTGAAATAATATATGTATTATTTAATTGTCTAATTGTGTAAAACAATGAGTTCAAGACTCTCAGATTGTTCCTGAATTTTAGATGTCACTTGCATCACTTGTCAGTAGGTTCAGTTTACTGTGCTTCTCAGTAATCATCGTAGACACCCTTTCTCTTTCCTTCTTATTTATGCATTATGTTCTGTTTTACATGCTATTGTAATGTTTCTGTCTTGTTTGTGGTGACTTGTACTAGTAAGTATACTCTTAACTACAAAGTTGGATTGATACTGGTGTGCAGATAACAACCGCGAGGAAGGCTGCAACTTTGTTGTTGTCCTACTTGATTTTTACGAAGCCGCTCACTGAGCAACACGGGTCAGGGCTGCTGCTCATCTCCATGGGAATCATCTTGAAGATGTTGCCTGAGAACAAAGCTCCCGCTCGAGTTCAGGTATCAAATGCCACTGTCAAGCATGGAAAGTCTTACCTAAAAGAGGAAAAGAGAACAGTAGAAAATATAGAAGATGAAGAACATGAAGAGAAAAGGCCACTTGTCTGAATACTACTATTAGGTAGACTGGCAATTGTTTTTCTTTTTGGTTTCTTTTTTGGTCTCACACCAATGGATAGAAAGTAATACTTTAGCTACATTTCGTTCTCAGAAGTTGAGATTTTATTGGTAAACAAAACTCCATCATGGAAATGGTTTCAATCCTTTTGATCATGTGGAGATATATAGATAACATCCTCAAACATGGAGGCCGGGCATAAGGATGACTTATATAAGTATTATATTTAACAGTGTTTCTAAAACCTTGTTTAATTTTTACAGTTACCTAATGAATTATTTTACACACCCTATTAACAATTTTTTTGATTATATAAGGTGTACCAATCATTCCATTAAACTTTATAGCTTCGACTGTAATTGGACAAAATGTTTACCTTAGTCACCTAGGTTACATTTGGTTGGGTGAAATATGATTATGATTTGTCAATTTTAAGGTCATTTGATTAAATTTTTTGAGATACCAAATACTCTCAACAATAATTACTAATAATCACATAACCTCTATCAAATGAAAAATGATTAATTTTTATTACTGGTAATCCTAATTTTACAGATATTCAGTAATGAATTGTGGTGGTAATATTAGAAGTTAGATAACTGTACCAAATGGTATCGTTCATATTCCACTTTAAATTAATTTAATATGAAGAAGAAGAAGAATTGTAGCACAAAATTATTATCAATATATATTTATTTCTTTTTCCCATAAACTAAGTGAGTTATTTTATATATTGGATCAAATTGATATGTGATTTATTTCGTTGCCAAATGCTTGATTTTAATAGTAACTTGATTAAAACTTGGGTCTATTAATAAAATGACAATAGAACCCCAACTTAAAAAGTTTGGGCGCATTTTGCTATTAATAAAATGACAATAGAACCCCAACTTAAAAAGTTTGGACCCCTTTCGCATAAATAATACGAGAAAATTTTGTCAAAATAAAAATTAGAGAAACAAATTTATAAAAATGATACAAAGTCGAGGGTTAGTTTTGCTTTTTTGCCGAGTTCCCTAGATAATTACTTTACTCCAGATCATAGAAGTTTAAACTCAGGGCCTTGGCCCATTTTCGAACTGCATAAAATTATGGGTCTTTTATATAAGTATACAATTTTTAAAAAATAATTATAGAAATAGTGCACTAACAAAAATAATTACAAAAAAAATATACTAACAAAAATAATTACAAAAAGAGTGCAAATGAGAGAGAAAGAGAAAACAGAGGAGAGAGAAAAGAGAACACATGTCCCCTACTTCCTCCCTCTCCCCCCGCTCCCTCCTCCACCTGCCCCCTCCTTCTCCCCTCCCCCTCCCCCTCCCCCTCTCCGCCTATCTCCTGCCTCTTCGCCTCCCTCTGTCCCCCCTCCCCCTCCAACCTGCCTCCTCCTTCCCCCTCCCCGTCTCCCTCCTTCCCCTCCCGTCTGTCTCCTCCTCCCTCCCCCCTCCCTCCTCCCCGTTTGCCTCCTCCCTCTTCCGTCCCCCTCCCCGCCTCCCTCCCCCTGTCTCCTCTCTCCTCCGTACCCCCTCCCTGCCTGCCTCCTCCCTCACCCCTCCCCGCCTCCTCCATACAAAGATAACCAACTCTGTAATACAAAGATAATCAAACCTTAATACAAAAGGTAACAAGCCTTTAATACAAAGGTAAACACACACACTAAATACCAAGAACACATAACATCTAGCAGATCTGACACCACCACCACAAGAACTAGCGCCACTACGATCAGATCTGGAGCCACCACGAGGGGAGGAGGAGGGCGGAGTCAGGGGGATGAGGGGCGGAGTCAAGGGGATGAGGGGCGGGGATGGGAGGAGGAGGTGCGGGGGTGGAGAGAGGAAGGGGACGAGGGACGAGGGCAGTGGGGCGGTCGGAGGGGCTGGAGTGGGGGTGGTGGTCGGGGGGAGAAGGGGTGAGGGCGGGGGGAGAAGGGAGAAGGGAGAAGGTGCAGGCGTGGGGAGATGAAGGAGAGGAAGGGTGGGGACGGGGGGAGGACAGGGTGGTGCTAATCATGTTCACACCAGCATTCCAATTAATTTAACCTAACTGTATTAATTATGTAAATAAAAAATTAAAAATACACTCTTTTTGTAAATATGTTTTTAATATACTTTTATTGTAATTTTTTTATAAAAAGTACTAGAATATGTTCCTCCTAAAATGAAAAACGTACTTTGGTGGGATCCACCGACTGACCACCATCGTGAACCGCGTGAAATGTTATCAGGCCCATGTGCAAAATAACAGGCCTCCTCGTCAGCCCTAGTAGCCAATTTCGTCCATATCAACTAATCCTACGGTTTAAATTGAAAGTTAATACCCCACCTTATTAACTTAACGGCTAGGATACTACCTACATGCACTTCTCAATTGAATCCAATCAGAAAAATATTCCTTTTCTTCGTTAACGAAAAGCTGATAAAAAAATTTCATAAGAAGAACCCTAATTTCTAACCCAACTGGTTCTCAGTCTGATCAACGGTGAAACAATTATGAAAGGAACTAAACAGCGGTGTATAGGATTCGAATCCTGAGATCAACGACTCCATTGTCAGTTCCAATTTCCTCTCTCTTAAACCCTAATTTTGTGTGTGGGTTATACATATAATTTTATGTGCATTTTTGTATATTTAATGGATTCAATTGATCGTGGAGATGTATTGATTTTGAGTTTTTCTGGTTTTTCCTCATAAAGTTTCTGACTTTGAATGGCAATAGCTAAAACTTGAACTTAAGAGGTAATTTTTTGAATGAGGTACAAGAATTTGGGTTGGCAATAACTTTTGTTAAGTGGATGGCATTTTCCTATATCTTGTTTAAATTATTGCTACAAATTCCATTTGCTTAGCATGTCCAAAAACAGTTTTCTTGCCTTCTGAGCTGAAACTAAATGTATATTATGTGTTGTTGCTTGTAGAACAGTAAGGGACCCACTTGGAAAAACGTTAAAAGTCAGCATGGTATTTTGGCTTTTATATGAAGTGGCAACCAGCCAAGCATATATGAGTTTATATATATACATAGATATGTATGTATACTCTTTGTAAATGTATCCTGTTATTTTTAAAAACTTTATTTGCTATCATGATGCAGTTTCAGAGTAAAAGAATAATGTTAGGGAGCCAGTTTGATATTAACAGAGCAGAACCTTCAGTACAGCAGTTGCCGGAGGCACCACCACTGGACATGCGGCACGCTGAATCATCTAGACAGCACGTGAGAGCTCTCAATACCCAATTTGCAAGGTCCATCCTTTTCTACTGCAATATAGGCACCTTCATCTGATGTTATTTAGTCACTGTTTTAGTTGATATTGTTAATAAGTTTGTTAGGTGTAATCTCATAAGAAAAAAGGATTCTTTAGTTGTAGTATTACTTCCCTTCAGCTAATATTGAAGCCCTAGCCAACACAAATTTATTTGGGCAATCCATGTGAATGGACCAATCCCATGTTTACGATTTTTCTTTAATTGTTACAGTTTATTTCTTCCCCATATTTACTTGAAAATATCTTTTTGTCCTTTTATTCTTCTTAATATCACCTTTTTTACCATTCTACAAAGAGTGCCTTACTTGAAAAGTATACTGCTAGACCTTAGTAGCTCAAATTTCCACTGACATTCATGGTCCTGATATTAATGAATACGAATATGCATATGCATATAGCCGTATTCGTATCTGCTTTGGATGACGGATACGAATATGGATAACGTCCGCTTTAACATGAATACGGATACAAATTTTTGGAGCGAATATCGAATATTTTGGACTCCATTTATAGCCCTACTTACCCCTCTTCTACTGCAGTAGCCAATCAAATTCGATTTGGGTTTCGTTTACTTGGCAAATTTGATTTGGGTGTTCATGTACTTGGCAAATTTGATTTGGGTTTTCATTTACTTGCAAATTTGATTTGGGCTTTCGTTTACTTGACAAATTTGATTTGTGTTTGTTTTACCTAACAAATGGACGAAAAGACGAGAATGCCCAAACCTTTACAACTTTGGAACTTTAAAATATGCATGTCACTATTTTTATTTTTATTTTTTAGAATGTCATGTCATATTTTTGAATGAGTTGGCAGAGGTTGGGATCATGTTAATGTTCTTCCAAATAGTTCAAGGGTTTTTGTGGAAAAAAATGTACAAGGATTAAAATGAAACCAAGCCATAAGTACTTGGACCAAATGAGTCGTTTTGCCTATAATCAATTGATGTTAATACTTAGTTATATTCTATATTTACCAATATTAAATGAGATATTTATGTATGTATGTATGTATGTATGTATATGTATATGTTTGTATATATGTATATGTATATATATTGATATTACGGATACGAATATTACAAATACAAATATTGATAATATTCGTTTTGACACGGATATGGATAATATCCACTTTGACACGAATACGGATACAAATTTTTGGAGTGAATATCGAATATTTCGGACTCCATTTACAGCCCTAGTCGTATATTTTCCTATAGTTATATTCCTTTTGAAGTCATGCGTATAATACCCGTGTTAACATTCGCGTCGTTATACAGCTGGGTCCAAACACAATTACAGAATCACCCCGATGAACTTTGGGAAGATGGAATCCAAGACTATTTAACTCATGCTTCACACATTATGGTAGGTATCAAATCTCTCAAGCTAGTCCTAAGTTGATAATATAATTGCTCATTCTCTGTGAATAGAACTGTTGTTTCTCTAACATTATTGGGTAGTTTCAATCTCTCTCTCTCTCTGGTGTGGGACAAATTTAGCGATGTTGTCAATTGGCTTAAGGCAAAATCTGCGAAAGCAGAAAATTTGTCTGCACTAGTATCACAGACTTCTCAAAAGAAACTTCTTTCAGAAAGCAAGGACAATGAAATAAAATCCTTTCTGGACAAACCTGGGATTCCTCCTGCTGGTCAAACTTCAGGTTTTGCAATGCCATGGGACAATCCCATTCGGAAGAAACTTGTTTCAGAAAGTAAGGATGATGAGATAAGGACATTTCCAATCCCCGAAAAACCTGGTATTGCTCCTGCTGGAACGAGTGCAGGCTTCGGGATGACATGGGGCTCTCCTTTTCAGAAGAAACTTGATTCAGAAAATAAAAATAATGGGATAAAAACATTCTCAGAGAAACCTGGGATTACTCCAGCAGGCACTACTACAACTACAGGCTTTGCAATGCCATGGAGCTCTGGACCTCTCTTTAGTAGTCAAACTCCATTTTCATTTGGTAGGTGTTATTTCTCTTTATTTGAGTTATTTCACTTAAATATAAACGCACCTTGATAAGATCAGTATTTGGATTAGAGTTGTATGATTGTATATTCATATATAATTAATAGCTTATGTGTGTCATCTGCATCAGCTGTAATCAGTTAAACAGTAAGAACAATTTACAGTGCTGAATTCGTGTTTGTTCCATAATTTTGTTTTGCACTACATTTTAGGCCTGAACTATTAAGTTTCAGCTGTCAAACGTTCCATTTGTTCTTTTGAATCCTCTTTAGCTCATCAACTCGAAACTGTAAATTCATGGGTTGATGTTTCCTTTGACAATAATTATTTGCATACATTTTTTTAGTAATTATGTCATTATAGTTCAAAAATCATAGTTATCATGGGCATTATGCTATTTTTCCCCATAACTGACTTATCATGTATTCTTACACTTGAAGACTAAAATAGGCTTCTTAGTAGAAGAGTTATGGGTACTTGTTTTAAAGCATGATATATATTATTAGTCTATTCACTAAGTGCTTAAGCTTTTAGAGTAATTTGAAACTCCTTATGGTTATCAGAATTTTGGCTTACACGTTCTTGGGTTTTAAATCTTCCCAATTGCATTATTTCCCCCCTTAGTTTGTCATTTTCTGTTTGGAGTTTGTAATATGATGCAACATGTTTAGTCCCTTCACTTGTGTGGTTTGCACTTTGCACAAGAGGGGGGAACGATAAAGCATATGATTTGTGGTTGGACCCATTTTCTAAGAACATAAGATTAAAGATTGTATGCCAACTGGTTCCTGACAACGTCACTCTAAATCACGAGAGATGGAAAAGATTTCCCCCTTTATTTTTTGCTAAATTGATTTCCCCTTTATTCTGTTTGAAGCAATCAGTGATGATATTTGTACCTCTTTTTCTGTCTAACAAAGTTATTAATTTGATAACCTGGTGTAGAATGGTGGCATCTTCTATGAAGAGAAGAGAAAATTTTATGTTTAGTCGAGAAATCCCATACTGGCACTCGCTGTTATTTTCTCATGTATTTTCTTTTTATATTTGGTTTATATATTCTATCTAATCCAAGATGTTTAATCAATAAATCACTGAAGAAAGGCAAGGCTAGTTTGAAAAGGAGAATAGGAATTCCATCCATTCCAATATGGTGATCATTCATTTATTCGGGGTTTTCCCTTCAATCAAACTTCTGCCCCTCATAGCTATTGTTTTTCCATAAGAAATCATACGGTTTGACATAGATGGGCATGAGATAGAGCTAAATACAACTACAGCCATCAATTACAAGAACTTTTGGCCTTCTCCATTATAAAAGGAAAGGATTACTTTTCCGAGTAAGGTTCAAAATGATTATTGAAGGTAATTTGGATGCAATTGCAAATACAAAACATGAAGCTAGTATGATGCTTAAAGATTGGTATTATAAACTCTTTGCATTTTCTGTTCTGTACTTCTGGAAGACTCATCTGATAAGGTGAAATGATGAGTCTTACGAATTTCATTTTTACTATAGTTAGTTTAAGCCTTGAAATAATAATATAGTTTAAGTAATATTTTCTATCCATTTTTAAAATAAGATGTTGAATATATTTTTTACTTTGTTTATATTTGTACTTTGGAGTCACGTTCGTGATAATTATGTATCACTTTAATTATAAAAAAAAATTACAAAAACAAATGCATTACTTTATCTTATCTGTGGTAAACTATATACCTATTAAAATAAAAAATAAGAGATAAAATATATGGGAGCAAATGATTCATCAAAAGAATAACTTTGTTGACAGTTAGTACTTTGAATATCTTTGCCATTTGTTCCAGCGATGTTAGAAAAGTAAAATATTTACATGCCAGCCTTATAAAATTGTAAAGTTTCCGAACTCATCCTGTTTTGTATCATATTTTTTCTCAGGAAGCCAAAGCTCAATTCCTGTAAGCCATGATGTTTCAAATGATGCTGATGGCAGTGAGACGTGAATCCTTCCTTTTTCCACAATAGTAGTTGTTTACCCCTATCAAATTATCCCTCTGTTGGAAATGATAATATTATATATTTTACAGTCTTGTGTTCGAATGAGTTATGAGGTAATCATAATGCTGTTTTTCCCTTTTGTGTAAATATTTTTCTTTGTGTTCAATTATATTACATTCAAATTATCTAATAATTTTTCTTAAAGTTTTGTTGTGTGATGTATTATCAACTTGATAGGGGTATTTCTTTATCTTTATTTCTACACTATGCTAAATAGTTGTCTCTAGATCTTTGGTTCTTCTTATTTGTCGAAAAAAATTACGAACTATGCTGAGGGATTATCCCTGTTTGTTGTTCGTAGGCGTTTGATTTGATATGGTGCATGTTGACTGTTATGAATGTATTATAAGGCCTGCCAGTTTGATGCACTTGTAAAGTGTCTTGGCCTGCTCTATTCGAGGAAATAAAATCTTCAATATATGTGAAATAGTCAGAGGGGACAAGAATCTCCCCTGCATTTTAGCTGATAACAGGACTTCTTTTCTTAAATAGTTAGCTAGTCACTTGTTCTCAAGGTCTATGTGGCCCATAATCTTTAGTATCGTAATTAATGTGTACTTGTTTATAAAATTTTCCAACATTATAATAAAGAAGCAAGTGAGCCTACAGATAGTTTATAGTTTATACCGTAGTCTGTTTTTTTCAGTCATTTTTTAATGAACCAAAGACCGCTGGAAGAATCTTTTATGATCTTAAGCTGTTGAAAGTTTTTCTTTCTGAAGAAGCTTGTTAATAATGTTGTTCTATTGCTTACCTTTTAAATTTTTATTTTATATCTTTAAATTATCTGGCATTTAGTCACCTGTTTTCAAACAGAGTATACCATGTATTTTTTGAAATCTTATGGACAGAGTGGACAGAACCCTATAAGATACCCTATAAGATATTTAGGTTTTTCGGCATTCAATTGTCAGTTTGTCACAGCCACCTCATTCATATTTCTGATTTTGCTATAGACATATTTTCATCATTAATTCTACTAATCTTAAACTCTCCAAACTATTACCCAACAAATGTGTGATTTTCTAATATCCAACAAAATTTTAGAAGTATCGTCTTATATGCTTATAAGGCTCTAGTCCCCAAATACTCAGGTCATTCATCTTACATAATGATTAGATAAGCAAATCAACTAGTTTGAGTCCTCAGATTTTAGAAATTATTTTACTTTTGTTTGATATATCAATTCACCATCTTGGACAGAGCATTTCCTGCACTAGAAGCCTGCCTCACTGTATCGTCATTTTATTCTGCCAAATTCAAAAATTAATGCTCAGTTGTAATTATAAAAAAATATATATATTTTGTAGGATTAGCTTATATTCTTTCTTAAAATACTTTGCAGAGGATGATGTGGAGCAGCCTAGCAGCCCATCAGTGAAAAAGACTGAAGAGATGGGTTTTACTGTAGTACATGAAATGAAATGAAATGCAAGCTTTATGTGAAGGTAGTTTCTTCCCCATAATTATTATTTGAGGCATTGCGTATATTTTTTCAATTTGATTTTTCAAAGTTATATATATTCGTCATTTTGCTGTATGTGACATATATATAAAGAAAAGAGGAAAAAGAAAATGAGAGGAAACCTTAATATCCTGCTTTTGTGTGTGTTGTGTCTATGTTTCCTGTGAGATGGCTTTTGAATTGAATAGTTGAGATTTAGTTTTAAGACGGTTATAATTAAATTTCATCTTTTACTATGTAAACCTCCCCAATTACATGTGGCCAAGTCATGCACACAATCTATGCCTTGCCTTTGGCCTGAACACACTGCTTTACTCGCACTTGCCTGGTTTAGACATTGATAACTCTATTTCACTATCATTTCGTTGGAAGCCCTACATCTCAAGGCTGCCAAATTTCTCTTACCTTTCCCGTGATAGACTATTAAATTGTGTATCCAGTTTTTGGTTGAATGTGGTTTCACTTGATTATATTAATTATTTTGATGAATTGGGATAAGTTATTGGTTTTTCTGCTCAAGCTAGTGATATTTTACGTTGAGTAATTTTGCTCAAGTTATACTATTATTTAGCGCTTTATTACTTTTCTGCCTGTTCAGTCAAGTGATCCTGGCCGATAAGGATGCATGGAAAGATAAAGGAACTGGTCATTTATCCATCAAGTGTAAAGAAGGTGTTAGCAAGGGTACCAGAGAATCCAAACCAACAATTCTTGTAAGAAATGATGTATGTTTGTTTCCTTTCTGAGATATGTTCTTTATAAAATTGAGTTCAGCTTGATATATCAATACTTTGAACATGCGACCGGTGTTTTATTATTTTGTGTATATTGTGTCTTGGAAAGTCAGGTGGCATGCATTTCTAATTTCTATTTTCACCACTTATGAATTGTGAAATGAGATACATTATTCTTTTCGCTTGTTAGTCTTCCCCATAATTTTATTTTTCTCATTGCAGATTGGAAAAGTATTGCTTAATGCTTTGCTATACCCAGGCATCAAGACAAATATGCAGAAAAATTCCATAGTTGCAATTTTCCATACTTCGGTAATCCCTCGTGACTAATATATTTGTTCTGTTTTGCTTTTTGTTCATTTGGCTTGACTGATATAAATATAATGGCCAAGTAACACATACAATCAAACACTCAACTTCCTTTTAACTCAGCAAAATTTCAGAAATAGTATATGTAAAGGTGCTACCCACTTCTGGGTTAGTGGCATCTTCTCTTCAGGAGTCCTCATGGTTTTGTAGGTCAATTACATGACCTTCCATATCCATATATTAGGCGAAAAGATATTTCGTGCAAATGCGCCACAATATCACTTGGCTGATCAAAGACTGGGGAAGTTTTTTATCTGTAATTATGATTTTGTTTTTGTAGGATGATGGTGGCAGCAATGACAGCGTTGTTGCTAGGACCTTCCTGATGAGGACCAAGACTGAGGAGGATCGGAATAAGCTAGGTTCAGTTATCCAAGAATATTCTCCTCCGGCTCTAAAAAAAAAAAATTCTGTTTGTCCATCTGATTCTACCTTGGGATCCAACTTCTTACAATTGTATTTGTTATGCTGGCATGCAATTTTCTTTAGAAATTAAGCTACCGGATGATCTATTTTAATATGAGCCGATTATTTTTAGGGGGCTACAAAGATGTAAGAGGTAGCGCCCTATATTCATAATTTGAGATAATTTATACATGTATCAAGAGGCTGATGCACTTGTATCATATAGAGAAGAAAAAATTTCAACCAGAACTTGTTCTTGAATTTTGATATGCACCATGGCAATTTCTGGCCCCTATATTATCCGATCTATGATCCAGGTCTTAAAAAGCTATGAAGCCAAATTCCAAAATTATATGTCTACAACAATAATTTTGAAGAAAATTTTATATTTTCAGTACTGTGAACTGCGCGTCACTTGATTATATAATAAGTTTACAAAAATATCAATTATAATCATTAAAAAGTGGAGTCTGACATATAAATTTATGTCAGTTCTCATTTTTTAATAGTTAAGATGAAAATAATATTTAGTATTATATTTGATTGTTGTATATATAGTATTGTCCTTGATTATATTATAAATTTAGAAACACGTTTAAGTTTTAACGCGGGGGTAATAATTTTCTTACAAAGGGAAAAAAGAAAGATGTAATTTTCTTACAAAGGGAAAAAGGAAAGTCGGGTCAATTTAACTTTTCAAGAATTTACCGGTTTGAAAACTCCTCTTTATTACTTCCTCCGTCATGTTCAAAATATGTATTACACACATTAAAAAAAAGTTTAAAATTTATCTTTTGAGATCCCATAAAATTTTATTAAGTAACGAATATTTTTATTTTTATATATTAGTGAATCTTACTGAATGACATATTTATCCTGTATTTTATATATATTATTGTCAGCCTTTCATGGACAATTTTTTTTTTTGTATTTTTGGGCATCCCCAAATATCCTGTTATGTTGCGTTGCTAGTCCAACTATATTGTTTTAAGTGATAATTTGGCAATGTTGGCTTATTATTTTTTTTACACTGTTACTAAGTTTTAAAATTGATGGTATGTGACGAAAAATTTAGCCATTTTTTTTGCTAATTTTTTTATTTAAAAATAAACGAATTTGAACAAAAAATTAATAATATAAAATTATTTTTTATAATTACTATTATAAAAGGATGATCTGTCTTGTTTGCCCTTTTACTGTTCATTATTTTATTTTTCAAACGAAAGACTATAGGTTTAGCGGGGTCTCAAATCTTATATATTTATTCTCTATATCATGTCTTTGTTAACATGATAAATAGATATGTATATACATATATATATATATATATATTTGGCAGTGCAAGCTGACAATTTGTCCACCTGAATCCGTGCGGCAGAATGCATGATGAGGTATAGTGCACACGTGATCCTTACTATTGGTGTAAGGGTTAGCCTCCTTTCAGCACTTGCATGCGTGCCATGTGGCACGTTTCCAATCCGACGTTCCAAATTCCAAGTGGTTTTCCTACTCTATTTCCACCCAAAAATACTTCTAAAATTATTTATGAATATATTATTCAAAAATTAATATTTTTATAAGTTAATTTAATATTTTTACAAATAAAATTTATTTAATTTTATAAAAATATCAAATTATTTAGTAAAAATATTAATTTTTTATTTTTATAAACACAAATTTTAAGATAATTTCTAAGAAAACACACATTCTTAATATTTTTAAGTATTTTATTACTTAAATTTTAATATCGACCAAAAATATATTTATATTTTTAAAAAATAATGTATTTTTAATTTAAAAAGGAGAGAATAAACCATACATGTAGAGCTTTGGGAATAGCAAAAAATAGTTAAATAGAATGCAGAAAAATACAAACCAAGGGTGTAATTGGTTAATGAATAATGATAGGGATATTATAATATATCCAGAGTAAGAAAAAGTTTGAAACAGGTAATTAAAGCTTTTTTCGGAATTAATGGCTAACCACCATTTTATCACTAAATTCTTGTCTCGGCAGCATAACCATTTTCCAAATTTGCCCTTTGATTTTCTTCTACTTTTCCATTTTGGAAATTTTTTATTTTTTTCACTTTTCAAGTGTGATAAGTCTCATCCATGAGGAATTTATTTTCCCCTATTTTTAGTTTTGTGAGTATACTTTTTGAAATTTTACAATTTAAAATTGATCTATGTAAATTATTTAAATTTTAAAAGCAATGAACTTTGTGATTAACAATAATTTTGAATAATTTATAATAATCTCGATTGTATTATTTAGAGTCAAATAAATTAATAGTACTTAAAAGTTCAAAATGTGACGACTTCAAATGTTCAAATATAATTCTTTTGTAACGTATATATTATAATCAATAAGATAAAATATGAATATTCACTAGCGTATCAAGAGTCTATTATTGATATTTCATATTCAAGAAAAAGTGTTACAAGTATGGGTAATGCATTTTTTATATATTTTAATAATACTCGATGTTCCAAATTTTCAATTTTATTATAAAGTAACAAAATGCAAAATTCCACACATCACGTATCAAACGATTCATTTTATTTTTATTTCGTTGAACTTAATCTAATCAGTTTGAGCAAAGTATTTTGCAAGTAGATATATTTATGAATCCGTACTAAAGATAGTCCTGAGGTAAAATGCAATGGCATGCCAACTAGTCTAAAACAGTGCATTTGCACGTTAAATTAATATTTTAAGAGGAAAAAAAAGTGAACTGATAAAATATGCTACTAACAATGAAGGGCAAAATTCAAATTATATGGTATCTATTTTATTTGTTAATTATTGTGAAAAATTAATTAGATTTGCTTGGCAAATTGTGGAATGGAGGTAAGTTACGGTTAAGTTTTCTTATGTGCCGAGGGGGGGTCATTTTTGTTAATTTGGTATATTAAAACAAATTATAAATATACAATCAAAATCTTTAACACCAAATAAATAAAATATGTAATGACATTGTTTCATCTACGAAATTAAAGGGATTATACATAATTATTGTTTTCGGCCGATAGTAGATATAACCAGATCATTAATTACGCAATAAATAATTTTTTGAATTAGTTATAAAAACGTGTATGATGCTGTTTTTAGTATTTTGTATTTTGCATTGTTACGTCATGATATCAACAAAATTTATTAAAGCAACATAATAAAATAACGTAACTATATTAATGTACGTTTTGCATGTGTTACGTTTGAAAATGTATTTCATACCATTATTCTAAAATGTTAATTTATTTCAAAAGTTACAATATAAATTTAAATTTTGAATTTTCAAAAACTAATAAAGAAAGATTGATAATTTGATAATTCTTGTTGTGAACCAATATGGTAGCTATTTTATCTGTTAATTATTGTGAAAAATAATGAAGTTTGCTTGACAAATTGTAAAATGGAGGTGGGTTAAGGGTTAAGTTTTCTTACATGTCGAGAGCGCAAAATGATCACTTTTGTTAATTTTGTGTATTAGAACAAATTATTAATATATAATTATAATTTTTAACATGAGATAAATAAAATATGTAATGACATTTTTTCACTTGAATGTATGATATCAAATATAATCAAATAATTAAATATTCAATAAATGTAAGACCCCGAATTTTATGAAATATAAAATTTAATTTTTCTTCATATATATTTTTTCATAAAACAGTAAGTGGTTAAATTGACGAAATTGAAAGTTAAGGATATTATGTGCAAATTTTTTATTTTGTCGGACAATATTCGTTTTGTCGGGGAATATTCGGGCCGTACGACGGCGCCGAAATAACTAATTATTGGTGGACCCCACAACGGAATATTTGTCGGATATAGAAAACGACAGAAGTAACATTTTATATAAAAATAGTCAACGATGTTAACTGTTAAAATACCGATGATAAAAGAATAGTAGCATACGGTAATTTATGATATTTTTCTGTAGCACACGGTACTCTGCAGTAGCACACGGTATTGCACAGTGTCTCATATTATTGGTTTGATAATTGACACCGTAACTGTTACGCATCATTTCATCGATGATTGTCACTGCATAATATTTTATATTATCAATTCAATAATTGTTGTTACACAGTATTTTGCATTATTGATTTAATAATTGTCATTACACTGTATTTCATATCATTGACTCAATAATTGTTGGTGCACTGTAGTTTAAAACTATTGAACCTAATAATTGGCACAGTAGTTGTTGCATTATTATGAATTATTACTATGGTAGTATTATTTGGTAATTTGATTATTATATTATATTCATAAAGTTGTTTGTTTTATTAGACAATATAATAATAAAAAATTATTTGTTTTATTAGAAAAATATTATTATATTCAGATGTTACTATGCAAGTTACTGTGCCAAATTTGAAAATTCGCTGAATTCGTTTGCGCAACCTCTCTTGCCAATTTCAGCATTGGCGTGCTGCCAACAACCATGCATAGTACCCTTATTCCTCCTATAAATAGCTTGCTTAGCTGAATAGAAAAATCACACCTAAAACATAAAATTTTTCTATAAGAATTTTATGAGTTTTCTCTGAGTTTAAAAGCCAAAAGGAGTGCAGAAAATTTTCAAGTAAGTCTTTTATTAAAGAGTAGTAATTTTATAAATACCTATTTTTCACGGTATTCACAAATCTTCCTTTAGAAAACTCTTCTTTGAGAAGATTCATTTTTAAAAGCTTTATTTAGAAGATTTATTTTGGAATATTATTTTAAAAACTATTTTAAAGTAGTTATATTATACTACAAAAATTATGTTAAATATATATAATTTTGATAGTTCATATTATACGAATTATCATACACTTTGAAATTTATATGTGGTAATTACTAATTATATTAAAAATATATAGGTTGATCAACCTCATTTAAATCAATATCCAGTCACGTGTTAAGGTAAGGAATACCATTCATTTCAAACTCTTAAATTTACTGTGGTAAGGAATGTCATTTTTATCGGAATATCATCTTCTTTCATATTCTATTATTTAAACTTACCACGGTAAGGGTTTATCATTCTTTGATTCTCGAAAATAATATCATTTCTTTCTTGTGCCATTTATTTCCATGTATTAATTCGTGGGAATAACCTTACGGCGTGGATTACCGCCTGTTGGTGAATAACCTTTTGTATTCATTCCTTATTAATCTCTGAGAATAACCTTACGGCGCGGATTATCGCCTGTTTGGTGAATAACTCTTCGTATTCAAATTGATGGGAATAACCTTACGGCGCGGATTACCGTCTGTTGGTGAATAACCTTTCGTATTCATTCTTTATTAATCTCTGAGAATAACCTTACGGCGCGGATTACCACCTGTTTGATGAATAACTCTTCGTATTCAAATTGATGGGAATAACCTTACGGCGCGGACTACCGCCTGTTGGTGAATAACCCTTTGTAAATTTCTTATTTGTCTCGTGTGAAAATAATTTGTCTACACGAATTATCACATGACACTTTTATTCCATATTCGTAAGTGATATCATTTTCTTTTATATTCACAAGGGATACTATTTTTTTCATCTTCCATTATTCAAACTTACTATGGTAAGGGATATTAATTTCCTTCACCTTCTGTTAATCAAACCTGCTACGACAAGGAATATTATTTTCTTTCATACACTTAAATCGAAACTTATTATGGAACTATTGCTTCTATAATTCCTGAAAATATTATATGTTCCATAATAGTTGAATTTCATTATTTCAACTGAACCTTCCTATTTTCTGAACTTTTCTATTGAACTGTAACCGTTATTTTGAACTGTGGATCTTGAATATCATTTTTAAATTTCACTCCACATCATGTTGATAATTTGGACATTATTTGAATCTGCACAAAGTAAACTTCCGATACTTATTGTTTATCCTGTTTCTTCTGTTCATCATTCGTATCACTGTTATTTGTATTAATCTTCAAGAATTAAGTTGTTGTGAATATATGTGGCCGGGGGCACAGATGCAATGCAATTGTTGAACAAATGTTAGGTTAAAGGCGATATAATAGGTTAAAGGCGATACATCTGTTCGGTGTCTTTTATGACACGTGGTGAAAGTTCTCTTTGGCCCGTAGTGCATAGATGAACTGTTGTTTGGTATGATTATGACCAAAGGCTGAGTCTGGTATAATCATGACCGTTGGTGTTATACTGAATATCTTTGGCCCGTAGTGCATAGATGAACTGTTGTTTGGTATGATTATGACCAAAGGCTGAATCTGGTATAATCATGACCGTTTGTGTTATACTGAATATATTTGGCCCGTAGTGCAAAGATGAACTGTTGATCTGCATGATTATGACCAGGAACTGTGAATTTGTATTATCTTGACTAATGGTATTTCAGACGATAAAAGTTTTTGATGTTTTTCTTAAAAAGAGTAGCGAGTGGACATTATAGTCTGCATTATTCTTCTAACAGATTTCTCATTCCGCTGTTATTATTGATCTGAACATTGTTCAAGAATTTAACTACAGTTTTTGATATAAACCTTGTAGTCTATTGTATTCTATCAAGAACTCAACTGTTGAAGGTTAATGATAAATTATTCGTCATTATCTTAGTCATGACATTTTTTACTGGGCTATTTGAGCTCACCCTTTCTTTTGTTCCGTTGTTTTTCAACAGGAGATGAGAATGTAGCTGGGTCTAGCCGGGGAATGGAGTGAGAGTCCGAGGGATAGCTACCATAGTCTTCACGTGTTATAGAATAGTGTGACAATAATAGTGAAAACTTAGTTATGCATTATTATACGCTGTAATGTTGAACGTTGCTCTACTTTGTAATAATTTTTGTTATAGTCTTTTGACAACTCAAGTTTAAGCTGTGTGGGCATAGATTTGGGAGTGTCACAATAAATATTTATTAATTACTCAATAAGTATTTATCTGGATTCTAATTTTTTGTAACGTATTACAAAAAGCATGTATGATGCTATTTTTAATATTTTATATTTCGCACCATTACACTATGATATCAACAAAAATTATTAAAGGTATTAATAATTTAAAATATTTTCAAATGTAAAATTGATACAAGTTTCTTAAGTTTTAGTCAATCTAAATGTATTAAATAATATTATGTGCACAAATTGTATATAAAAAAAGTTGTGCACAAAGCTAATTCATGTATTGCTTACCAATAGAAATGTATAAAATACATTACTGAATATAAGAATTTTTATTTTATAATTTTTAGTGAATTATCTTAAATATGAGTAAAAAATTTTCTAAACTTAATTTTTAAAAGTTAATTATGATTTGAAACTAAAGAAGTATATTGCAGTACCTCCTTTAACCCTTGTTTTTTTTTATTTTTTATTTTCTTTGTGAAACTGGCTACATTTTTTCTCTTCATAAAGAAATTATTTGAAGGCAATAAAAGGAAAATAAGAAAAGAAATTACCATTACTTAAGTAATGGGCATAAACTATTTCTAAACCCAAAATCTGGTAAAATGTGAAGATATACAAACGGGTAAACTTCGAGGGTGTTTTTGTAAATAGGCAGACAGAGGAGGGTTTGCATCTGACAGTCACAGTATTCGATAAAAATCTTTGTCGTCACTGCGGCGCCACATTGCTTTAGCGTTACTTGAGCAGCAACCTGACGGTTAACCTTTCTAGTTTTTTACCCCTTCGTCAATACCCGAGACTCCTTCTCTTTTGCCCTCCATCCTCCTTCTTATTTACCAATTTGTCTACTTAGTGTGTTTTACTAGTTATTTGCCTGGTTGGATTGTCACTGCTAATCAAAGCTCTCGGACTAAAAACCCCTTCAAGCTCTTAGAGTCTCTCCTTCGTCCTGCTGCAGCTGCTGCAGCTGCTGCTCTAAACATAGTTTCTTTCTCTGTTAAAGGGTTTCACTCCGGGAGCAAAGTAAGTGATTTATTTATTTATTTATTCCTTTTTTGTGTGTGTGTGTGTGTGTATGTTCGTAGTTTTGATTTGGGTTTGTTTCTGCATGATCATTGTGGGTTTTCTTGATTTGGGTTGCTTTTGTTTCACCATTTGATTTGCGTGATTAATGTGTTCTTTGATGGGGTCTTGTTAATTTTGTATATTATGATTATTTTGGGGGTAAAGGTTAGAATTTGAGGGTTTATGCACTGTGGTTGAGAAGTCTGTAGGGGTTTATGGTTTTGATTGGTGGTGTTTGGTGCATGAGCTTCTGAGCATTTATTAGAGAGAATGTTCAATTCCTTGAGAAGCAATGCTCCCAAGCCTCCCACATTTTGGCTCATATGAGCTATGCCAAATGTAAGTTGTGATTAATGGTGTTTACTACATGAAGTTCTTAGCTAATGGAAAGTGGAAATCTGAATTATCTTATAGAATTGCTGATATTCAATCAAATGACTAAAACTGGGACCCCACATATTCAATGCAAGTACCTGTGTTGATTAATTACAAACCTCACAAAATATTTCCAACGGTAACTATGCCCACTGCCAACAAACATGTTATCTTTATTAGTATTCTAAATCTGAAGAGAAAATTATTAGCCACAAGTGACCAATCACATTTGGCATATCATATGCTTTGCTAACAATAGCAACTCGACAATGTAACTCCTAAATACATTGCCTAAAGATCCTATGTTGATCCCTGCTAGGCTGTTAAACATATATCAACCATCAAGTTTACGTGCAAAATAGTAAAGTTTGTGGCACCAGTTTTAATCATTCATTGGAATATCTACAACTCTATAGATAAATAAGGTTCCCACATTTATCAGCTAAGAACTTGCTAGTGGTGTGAAATATAATTTTTCAAGGCTAGGGCTTGCATACTTAACTCTGGTGCACCATGGAAACTGATGCAAAGTTCTCTTTAAATTGTTACTATAGTATGTCATTGTTTGTTAACTGTTATTCATATTAAGCATGTGTTTTTAAGATTTCCGTTTTTATTTTTGGTTATATATTTAGTTTGCTTAATCTGTTTCCAGGTGATATCTAGTTCCCTAGTTTCAATGGATAACGAGTATGCAGAGCAACAAGTGCCATTGGGGTTCCTGACTGGCATGGAATTTGATATTGTAACTGAGGAAGATGCTGTAAGTATTGCCTTTTGATTATCTAAAATTAATGAAGTGGGTGAAAGGGGTTTAGAGTTACCCTTTCTTGAAGCTCTATCACATATATGCCTCTTTAAAACATAGGAAAACTACCCACCATTCCTAGTTCCCTCCAACTTCTTTTAACATAGAGAATGTACACACGTATATGTGTGCCAGATACTCTAGCATGATATATAATGAGCTTGATTACTATTGCATAGATCTCAAGTTAAATGAAGGGAATTGATATGTCAACAAGGTCCTCCTTGCGTGTATCATAAGTGGGTTCGACACATTTGAGAGAGCTTTGCGGAAATATCATTTTTTTACTTGTGGAAATAACACTTCTCTAAATGAACAAAAGTTCACACTAGTTAACTTTCCGTGCCTTGGTTTTTCTAGCTGTATGCATGATTTGCAAATCAATTGCTTTAACTTATATGAATATCACACACGGTGTCTTAGTTTCGAGCATATCATGGTGTCATTACCTTTTGAAGCCCCTTTCTCAGTAAGACAGTATTGATACCTCTCAAGTTGATTTTGTTCTTTACAAAATTGCTGTGAAATCAATGAAAGAGATATGGTTGTATTGTAATTTCTTTTTAATTATTTTTAAAAAATTATATGTTGCTTTTGGAACGTCTTTTTCTTTTGCAATAATTTGTACAACAGGACAGAAACTCATACTAAAGAATTTAAGCCATTAAGGTGGCGTGACTTCTGTCACTGTTAATTCTAGGGCATCTGATGAAGGCTTTTGCCATAGTGCTTCTGGCTGGTTCTGCTGCAGAGAACATATACTCATATAGGCCATCCTTGCAGTTGACCAGTTTGTGAAATTCCAAATAATTTGATGGGTCCTGCCTTCTTAATCCTTTGCAGTTCTTTGTATTATTCAGTCAGTTTGTTCAGTATTCTGTCAGCTGCTTTCTTTTGTCAATAGTTCTTTTAAATATATTAAGATGCAATGTTTTACATGCGCACATGCTTGTGTGGGGTCCAATCACATGATTCTATTTACTTTTTGTGAATCCATTTTTCCATACCAAAGAAATATGTTATAGTAGCTATACATATATCCAGGAAAAAATATCTGTTAAAGAAATTGGAGCAGCCAATGACGTGACACATCCTATGTTGGGACTGCCCAATCCAACATCTTCTCAGTGCCTGACATGTGATGCAAAAGATGTGAAAACTTGTGAAGGTGCAAATAGAAAATTCTCTTGTTTATTCGGTTACCATCCTTCACAATGTTTATTGAATGTACAAGTCAAAACATTTAAACATTTGCAGGACACTTTGGGTTAATCAAATTTCCATTCACAATACTCCATCCATATTTTATATCGGATGTTGTAAAGGTTTTGAATAGAATCTGCCCCGGATGTAAATCTGTTCAACGTAGGGTCAAGGTCAGTTACTACACCCTTTGTGTTTAAAGCAAGACTGTTGTAGTTTCTGCTACATATTGTACTTTGATACTTGATGTTCGTTGGAAACACGTTTTATGTAGTTTTTCTGTTTTCTACTAATACTTACTATTTGTGTTAAGCATGCTTACTAGCTTAGCAAGTATCAATAAAATATCAAACCATGAACTGGGGAAAAAAAGTTCCCAAACGAACAGGATTACCATAGATTACATTTTTTACATTTAACGCATGTTTCTCCTGAAGTTATCACTTGTATATGGTAGTTACTGTTTTCTGTTTCATGAAGGAATAAGGATGTATGTGTTCTAAGTTATTGCTCTAACAAAGAGATTTGAGTTGGTTCATTGAAGCTTAGTCCCTGGTGCTTAATGTGTCAACCACACACATATCAAATATAATCATTTCTGACTAAACAATCTGTATTTGTATCTGAGTGATTTTTGGGTAACATTTGTGTGGAGACATGATCTAAATTTGACCTACCCTTATGTGTAACTATATTTTTGACATTTTTTTTTTCCAAACTAGAAGTAAGGAGAAAGATGTTGTCTAATTATGTGCATACTGCATACCTTTTCTGCTACATTTATATTTCCATCATCAAATCGTATTGAGATGCTTATCTTGAATTCCTGCATACTCGTTTAGATATATTCATTTGAACGTCATTGTAAGTTTCAATTTTAGCAATTCTCTTCTCTAGTATGAACATGAGAAGTGAGATATTGATTCATTTTAGTTGTATCCACTATCCATATAATTATGGGACTAGAAAGAGAAATGACTTTGCGATCTTTTAGGATTCCAATGGACTATCTAACAACGATAGTTAGTAACCAGAAATTAGATGAGGAAGTATAAGAAATAGAGAGAGATGTAGAAGATTTCAGAGTAGAAGAATAAGATATGCAGAGAGCCACAAAATGTGAGCTCATTCTTAGTTTTCACACATGATTTTCTTACATCCTACACCACATTTATAGAGCTATATTTCCAACCAAAGACTAAACTACCCCTCCTAGATAACTCTCAGGGAGTTGCATGGAATAAGCTCCTTCTCATATACAAAATACTATGACACAAAACTTTATTTACTAAAATACTACTCGGCTACAATACTGGCTTGACACAAACCATGTGACTTCTACTTTCTAGAATCTTTTAACTTTTCTAAGCAGTTACTAATTTTTATTTTATATTTTTTAAAATTAACTTTGCTCAAGGCCCCTCTGCTTACACCATCCCTTGACTAAACCAAGAAAACTGAGAGAACGAGAAGCGCTGTGTTGGTGTTTCGAAAATGAAGCTCAACTTCAATAGTGATATGTTGGCAGAACATTACTGTATGACTCCTCAACCATAATTCAATTTCTTATAGGAAAACTGTACTCCTTCCGATCATTACTAAAATAGAAACTTAATGTTTCCACTTCAGTTTCTTCTTTGAGTGTCCAAGGGTGAATTAGCTATGGACAACTTCTTGAAAAGATTATGTAGTGGTTATGGCTATTTTAGTTGTTCAGCATAACACTGATATGTTGTTCTAAAATGTACGAAACAATGTGTAAAGATTCCTATTGTGGAACAAATAATTTCCAAACCTTAATTTTTTGGTATTTTTACTATCTTTACGGTTAATCTGAATGAATTTCTTGATACATTTTAATGAAAACAACTTCAGTTTTGTTGATGTGATATAACATTCATGTTCAGTTGAATGCTTGTCTTCTAAATTTTACTAGGTGATGATACTCGTCTTTCTCCTTCTTGCATGTACCAGAGTGCTAGTCCAAAATCCACCCATCATCGTCCTGTGCCTTGCAAGTACTGTGATGTAAGTTCTTTAGCTGTTTTTTGTGTTTTTTATTTTATCTTTATAATATCTTAAAGAATTTTCTACCCAATAACAGGTACATCTGAAGGATAAATATCCAAGAATGAATTTCAAAGTTTCTGCTAAAGAAATATTTGGAAGGACAGCAATATTTGCCCAAATAAATGAACGATTGTGGATGAAAAGTTTAAGTTTGGCTTCTGATTATTGGGATTTTATTCCAAATGATCCACAACAAGAAGAAAATTCATTACAGCCCAACAAAAGAGTTCTATCCCATCTCCAGGTTGCATTCTCTACAGCTTTTTCACCAACTTATATATTTAGTTGTCACATATTCCCGTTTCTCTAGTTTTTTTTTCCTACTTTAATGAATTTGTATTTTCTTCTTATAATTGGAAGGGAATAAATAATTTACTTGCATTGTAAGTTCATCTGGTCAGTGGATGGATTTGATGGTTAATCATGTATCATATAGTGTAAAAAATATAGATATCAAAAGGGTAGGTATGCTTGCTTGGCCGTTTATTCCGAACATGTTTTGATGTTACAGATGAGTGCCTCAGCATATGAAAAATGTTGGTATAGTTTCTTTTCTTGGATGTTTATAATGCAAGGTGGTTTCTATGATATGAGATGAAAGATAACACTTGGATGCATACTCAAAACAACCTGAGCACTGTTATATTTAAATGTTGTAGATAAAAACATGTGCACAGTTTAGTAAGTTATCTATGTGGGTTCCAATACATTACGTGAATACAGAGGAGCATGAAGAGAGTATGCTCGTATGTGTGGTATGGTGCTCTGCCAAGAAGATGAAAAGTGCGAACCATATCTTCATTCTCTGTCCTTTGTCTTGGGACTGGTGGAATTCCTTGTTTGCTTCTTTGGTAGAGTTGGGTAATGCCAGCAGTGTTAAAAATCTGTAGAAATTGAAAAAAGAAGTGGATTTTTTGGTTCCCACGGTGTTATGCAGTCTTTGTGGAGGGAGCACATGACAAGATACTTGGAACTTTGAAGGGTTGAATGTTCATCATCAGAGTGAGGTCTTTGATGCTGAGTTCCCTATTTTTTGGGTGAAGTGAGGTATACTGAGAGGATTACATCCGTTCTTAGGATCAGGCACTTGAATAATTATTTGAATTTTTTGTGTGCGTTTGAGTTGCAAAGTCTTGTTTTCTAGGGGGTTGCCCCCTCTGTAAGAGGGTATTCTGGATTGTATTCATGTTGTCCTACCCAGTTTGTTTGTTTGGCTCTTGGTGATCTGTAGTGTCGCCCACTCTGGCAGTTGTAATTAGTATCTAATGGGAAAAAATACGCGGTGTGTGCGTACACACATGCGCATATAGGGGAGACGGAGAGAGAGGGAGATAAAAAAGAGAAATGAGTGAAGCAGTATTTATATAGGTTAATGATGATATTATGGTTGGCTGAAATTGATATATTACTAAATGCAAGTCTAAAGAAGGTTTACTAGAGTCAACAAGCTCGATAAATGGAAACAACTACGTATTACTACTTTACTAGTGTGAAAAAGGTTAGTTCACCTGTCTTTCCTTTAACTTTTATTCGCCTACGAAAGATCAAGTAGGCTGTATGATGTGAGTTATACTTTTCTCAAGTAGTAGCTCTTTCACTTTTTTCTATGATTAGAAAACTGCAAACTAGACACCGTTCAAGAATGAAATATAATCAAATATGTTGGGCCTTTAAAAGTAACTGTTGAACTTGGGCATATATGGATTCTAGCCTTCTGGTTGATATGACATTTGCAATTTGGCCGTACATTGGGAACAAATAACGCGTTTTTATGAGAAGTTCAGTAGAATGAAGCTCATTAAACCTGAAACTAAAATGCTGGTTAAATGATTTGTGATTTTGAATGGCGCAGGCAGAAATTAATCTGGGTTTTGGAGCATGTGGTTTAATGTTTGCTAGAACTGATATCAACAATTGATGTTTAGTGCCTCCTTGATCAGTTGCTAACCAAGCTTTCACCTTTATAGATATTGCTATTTCATTTCTTTTTTTTTTTATAAAGTAATTGATGTGATTGAAGGCTGTTATATACTGTTATTATATTTACTTTCCATGAGCTATTGAGGTTTTTCCTGCTTTACCACGTTGTTCATTTTTATAGTCTAACAAATTTGATGAGCGTTCGTGTTGTTATCATTTTTAGGTTTATCACTTGCTTAAAGATGTTGACCCGGGGTTGCTTAAAGACTTTGTTCAAGACAAAAAAAAGTCAATGTTCCTTAGCAGTTTTCCTGTGACTCCCAATTCCCATCGCGTGAATGAGTTCGGACAGCATATGAGATTTGTGAGTAAGCTGTAATTCTTCAACGGTATTCTTGTCCTAATTAAAATAGCTATCAAGTAGTGTCTTGTTTGAATTCTTCTTCTTTCTTGATCAATGGTCTCAGGATGAACGCACAAGGGCTTACAGAAAGCTGGTTGATTTCAGAGGGTCAGCCAATGAGTTGAGTAATCGCGTTCTTGATTGTCTCAAAATTTCCAAGGCAAGTAAAGGAACATGATTTCTCTTACCTTGCTTATATCAGTTATTTAATGTCTTCCTACTTATTGCCCGTTATTGAACAACTTATGCTTCAGCTACGATCGGGGAAGTCATCCTCGAAAGCATATGCTCCTAAGATGTTTATACAAAATGAAGATGCTGCTCCAAAAATGTCTGGTTTGAAGTATATCAAAGAACTTATTCTTGGGAAGCGAACGGATCATGCTTTCCGCATGGTTGTAGTTGGTGATCCTAATATAAAGGTGGACGAAATCGGTGTGCCTCGTCATATTGCAGAGGTAATGCAAGTTTCTGAGCGGTTGAATTCACGGAATTGGACAACTCTTGGTGTAAGGATTCTTGCCAAGGGGTGGACTTTTATACGTCGAGAAGGTGGTCTAGTTCGTATGACTTTGCAAAACGATACATTACAAGTTGGGGATACTATATACAGGCCTCTCCGTGATGGAGATATTGTTTTGATCAATAGGCCTCCATCTATTCATCCCCACTCCCTAATTGCTCTTCATGTGAAAATTCTTCCGATAAATTCAGTTCTCTCTCTTAATCCACTAATCTGCTCCCCTTTTCGTGGGGATTTTGATGGTGACTGCTATCATGGTTATGTTCCACAGTCGGTTGATTCTAGAGTGGAGCTTCATGAGCTGGTTGCCTTGAACAAGCAGTTGATTAATGGCCAGACTGGTCAAAATCTTCTGTCACTAAGTCATGATAGTTTAACTGCTGCTCAATTGGTCATTGAGGATGGGGTTCTTTTAGACCGCTTCCAAATGCAACAGCTGCAAATGTTTTGTACTTGTCCTCAGCAGTTGCAGTTGCCAGCTGTCATTAAGGTACCTTCACCAAATAATTATTCTAAAGCTACATCATCAGATTCCTGCTTGTGGACTGGAAAACAATTATTCAGCCTGCTCCTACCTCCAGATTTTCATTATGATTTTCCATCAACCGGTGTACATATTAGTAAAGGGGAAGTCATATCTTCTACTGGTGCATCTTCTTGGCTGCGTGACACTAATGAAAACCTTCTCTATAATCTAGTCAAACACTGCCAAGAGGAGTTTCTAGACTTCCTAAATGCTGCTCAGGGAGTTCTCTGTGAGTGGTTGTCAATGAGGGGACTGAGTGTTTCACTGTCCGACATTTACCTCTCTTCTGATTCAGACTCCCGTAAAAATATGATTGATGAAGTCTCTTGTGCTTTGCGGGAGGCCGAGCGCATATCTCATATAAAATTATTGATGGTGGATTCCAATCAGGATTTCCTTATTGGAAGTTTTCAAGAGAGTGAATCGAGTAAGGATTTTGGAGTGGAGCACATGTTTTATGAACGGCAGAAGTCGGCTGCCCTCAGTCAAGTTTCTGTTTCTGCCTTCAAGCAAGTTTTCAGGGATATTCAAAACTTATTCTATCAATATGCAAATGAGGACAATTCATTTTTGGCTATGTTAAAAGCTGGAAGCAAGAAGAGTAATTTAACACGAGCAGTCCAACATGGCATGTGTCTTGGCTTGCAGCATTCATTGGTACCTTTATCGTTTCGAATCCCCCACCATCTTTCTTGTGCTACATGGAATAGTCAGAAGACACTTGACTCACTAAATATAGCTCACGATCATCCGGAATATACAAAATCTTACATTCCATATGCAGTGGTTCCTAGTTCTTTTCTAACGGGATTGAATCCCTTAGAGTGTTTTGTTCATTCATTAACAACTCGAGATAGTTCTTTTGGTGGTCATGCAGATATTTCTGGGACTTTGACTCGCAGGCTTATGTTTTTCATGCGTGATTTATGCATTCGGTATGATGGAACAGTGAGAAATGCCTACGGCAATCAAGTTGTTCAGTTCTCTTATAATATCAAGGCCAGTTCTCCAAATAATAGCCCTGATGGGTCCCTAAATGATAGTGCTTGTGCTATGGGTGGCCAACCTGTTGGCTCATGGGCTGCTTGTGCTATATCTGAAGCAGCATACAGTGCTCTGGATCAACCAATTAGTGCCCTTGAGGCCTCACCTCTCCTAAATCTAAAGGTTCTCTCTCTATACACACACATATTTAAGTCTCTGTTTCTATCTAACAATCTGTCTATCTCTCCACTTTATTTGATAAATATCTCAGTTTGGGTTGCTCCACATAATTCTTTTGCAAAATACCCAGGGTACTTATAGGTTCAAGATTTTGACCGCTCTGTCCTACAAAATCTTATGGTAATCCAATTTGATTCTGCAGGAAATATTAGAATGTGGTGGGAATAAAAGGAATAATACTATCTCACTATTCTTGTCCAAGAAGCTTGGAAGATGGGCCCATGGTTTTGAGTATGGAGCTTTGGAGGTTAAAAGTCATTTGGAGAGAGTACAGCTTTTAGACATTGTTTCTACTGTCATGATAATGTAAATTTTCATCCCATTTTAATTGGCTGGCTTCCTCTGGCAATCATATTGGTTTATGTAATTGTTATACCTTAATGTATATCTAAAATTTGTGCTTTATGGATTTCAGGTTCTCCCCTAAGACCAGTAGACATACACTTATTAGTCCTTGGGTTTGCCATTTTCATATAAGCAAGGTGATACAGTCTTACAATATATAATATTGCTAGTTCTGGAGGCCTTTTAAATGTTAGTTTCCGACATAATTTCATGTTTCTGTAGGACATGGCAAAGAGGAAACAAATAATAGTGCAATCTATCATTGATGCCCTCTGCATGAAGTGTAAATCCACTCAAGTGAAATCAAAAGTCTATTTTCCAAACTTGCAGATTACAAGCAAGTAAGATATCTCTTTCTTAGGAGTCTTTCATTGATTTACATGTGTTCTGGGTCTTGTTAGAGCATTAGAGGCTATATAAAGAACATGAGCTAATACACTTGAGAGATGGGTCCATAGTGGAATTATTACTTTGTAGTGATAGTTAGGTCTGAAAATGGAATTGATTTGTGTCTGATCTGAGCATGAGAGATCCCAATGGATTTCTGTTTAGAATTTCAAGTCGGAGCTGATCCACTAATTTGGTGGATTGTAAGATTGCTGATCTGAGTCCTCTCGGTGCAGATATGTTTATTATTTGATATCATATCTGATAATTTGTGGATGTTATAAACAATATAACTATTAACTATACTAAGTAAATAATAATTAATAAGAATATATACTACTTGTTATGTATTATTATTCACTAATATTAATAATTAAATTTACTAGATATCTTTTATAATTTTCAATACATATAAATATAAATCGATTACTTTTAGCCTGGCCAGATCTACTTCTGTTCATATTTGGTCCAGTTGATATTAGGTTTATAAGATCAATCCTGCTACTTCATATCAGGATTTAGCGGATTGTATTTGATCAAAATTAGATGCATCTACAACTACCTCTATTATTATATGAATATAAGAGTGAGTCTCATATTTGTGCATAACACATAATAGTGCTAAATAATGTGTAGCTGAAATTGGGATCTTATAGGTTCATAATTTGCTAAGTAAAAACACAGTCTAGTGGTTCTGACCTGCAAATTCAGTATATATGCATGAACTGTTTTTTGCTTGTCTGGCCATGACTGCACTTGTATTCTTCAACTGATCATTCTTGCATGGAGCTTTGATGTCTTCCTTCTGATATTACTGCTTGATTTGCAGGGACTGTACTGAAGGAAATGACGCCACAATTTGCATCACCATCTCTGTAGTTGGAAGCTCCAAGAACTCCAGTATGCAGCTTGACACCCTTAAAGAGACGGTGATACCATTCCTTCTTGGAACTGTCATAAAAGGTCATATTCAGAATTGAATATTACTCCACCTGTTACTTTTGTAGCTTTAGTTTCTTGTTAATTTCTTTATTCTTCAATTATAGTGTTCTAGTTGTGGCTGAGGCTTATGCCTGGAAAAATATTATTTTGGATATGTCCCATAAACTGTGAGAGGTTTACCAAAGGGGTGGAGTGAAGAAGGCAGTTGGCCCCTCTTCCTAACAATTATACTATCACTTTAGGAGATGAGAAACAGTCGGAAACAATCTATCATTCTCAATTAGGAGATATATAGATATAGAGAGGTGCATCATCGTTCTCTTGAATCACCACGAGAATGTGAATTAGAGCAATGTACCACATTTAAAGACTCTGAATCTGGTGATTTCTTTATTAAGTTGTAGTTAATATGTACTTTGGAGTTTCTTGGAGAAATGAACTGTATTTTTGTTTCGCTCATGCTTGCAACATGAATATTTTGTTTCTGAAGAACTTGTCCACATCAGCGGTTTCAGGATTTTTAATTTGATCACTCATCATGTAGAAGTTGAGAAGTTAACAAAGCCGTTAATGGGTGCAAGCATGTACCTATTTCATGTGGAGTGATATATAACAAGAATTAAGGAGGGAATTACAATTAGTGTTTTAAAAGTCACTAGGCAGCAGAGGGGGCGCCTAACATCTAGGCATTTTCCTAGGCATACTTGGCATTTTTTTGGGCGGTCTTATTTATTTATTTTTCTATTATACATACTTGTTATACTATACAAAGTATATAGTAGATGTATTTTTTAAAAATTATACATGAAAATTACCATACGAAATAATCTTTTAAGGCTTAAAAAAGTCATTTGAAGTATTATAGAGCTTCACAGTAGATGTTTAGTTCTGCCTAGGTGGGTTCTAGGAAACCTGCCAAATCGAGGTGGTAGGCGGTAGAAAACCGCTTAATGCATAGATTTTTAGAACACGTTACAATGCTATCTGGTTGCGTTGGCTGTACATTGATGCGTTTTCCCAAAGATGATGTTAATAATGAGGTTAATGGGGTGGCTTTGATGGGGCTGGAGTTTATGGATGGAATGTGGTGGTGTATTGGTGCCAAGGTGTTGACTGTTGTGAATAGTAGTTATCGGGTTTGTTATTGGTTTGATGGTGACAAGATGAAGGTGGAAGTTAGCCTTGGATAGACCGTCTCATGTTTCGTTTGACCACATTTTTATTGTCCTCAATTTCAGTTAATCTGGGATCCTATGTGCTGGTGTTTCTTTTGCTTCACTTTTTAGCTCTTATTGTGTAATGATGGATCAACTGTCGGGTAGGGTGTTGGGGGGAGAATTTAACAAGTGAAGTTTGTTATTTTTATTGATGTTAGAGTTAATAATACTTCCTTCTTACGGAGATTGCAGCAATTGATAATGAGGAGGAAGATGTTTTATCTGATGACTATATTGGTCACTGCACGGAGCTGAGGAAAGATTTTAAAGACAAAATTGGGTTTTCCCTTGCCTACTTCATCTCTGATCATCAACTCCTTTTATGTGGTAGGAAAGTTTGGTATTAATAAAGGTTTCCCATTGTCTTTATTTGGGTTGACAATAAAGACCTCCGGTTGCTCAGGCCTTACAAGCACATTTCATCAAAAGTTTTGTGTCTCTGACGTATAAGCATAATGGTGAGTTATAGTTTTGTTGTACATCTGCTAGGTATCTGTGGGTTATTTTGCTTTAGGTCTTTGTTTACGATAGGGTTACTCCTCAATTGTGTAGAGTTGGGTGTTAACCACTTTTAAGGGGTTTGATATTGGAAAGTATGGGAAAAATATGCGATGTTGTGCTCTTCTTTCTACCTCTTGGGCACATGGTTAGAGGAATTCAGAATTTCCAAAGATAGTTATCTCCTAGTTATGGACGGAATTTAGTGGCTTCACTTAAAACTTCTTTATTGGTCTCGACTCTCAACCATAGGAGCAATTATGGGCTTCAGCCTTCAGTATCAGTTGTGCACAGCGATAGGAGGGTCTGTCCTATATTTTGTATTATTGTTCTACTTTTATTTGTCTTTGGAAGACAAGTATCTTCAAATTCTTCATTCCTTTATAACAACATTTCTTCTTTTACCTTGAAAAAGAAGTAATAAAGGTCTGCCAACTGTCGTTGACAAAATTTAGAGCTCACATATACTTTTGTATGGAGATTATCAACTGTTATTGTCTTCTTGTTCTTTGATTAGAGTGAAGGTTAGCACTTCACGGCATTGTCTACAAGTGTAGGTTATCCAGTAGGTCTACCGTTAAGTTTAGGGGAATCTTGTCTACCTGTACCAAATCCAAGAGAGGTTAGTTAATTCAACTAAGAAATAAAATAGTACTGATTTTTTACATATACTTTTTTGTAAGAACTCTATTTATATATGTATATTTATACGTAGTCTCCCTTTTGTAAGATTAATTGTGGGAGGCCGTAAAATTATTAGTTATTAGAGCCATATGCATTGATAAAAAATGTTCCATATAAGTTTAATTCTATACAAAAGAAGAGCATGTACATATCTTTCACCTATACCATAGGTCTTTATACCAAATTTTCCTAATATATTTAAGTAACAACATGGAAAACACTCCCAATACATTTTTATGAATAAACAAATTGTAGAATGTAGAGTCTTTATTCAAGTTCATGATTGATTTATGATCTTATAATTATTAGTATATAAAACACATACTTAGTATATTAAAAATATATTGATTCTTTTAATTAATACTACTACATGATTTTTAAATAGATGTTAATTATGAAGTATTAGAATTTATTAATTATAACATGTGGAACAACGTTGGTTCCTGAATAAATAATTAATTGCTAAAATACAAACTATAAGAATATTAATCATTAGAGGACCCACTGTATACTAGATGCACAAATTTTATACTGGAATTCATCCCTTTTCATCTGACACATTTGGAACTTAAACAAATTTTGTTATATATGAAAATACTTGTATATAACGAACTATTACTTGGTTTTCTGGAGTTATTGGTTGTGATGTACCTTGTATTTATGCCTCCTGATCTTCTCCTTCTCATTTTGCTTTTTCTTTTGTGAATTCTAGTTAAGCATTTCAATCTATGAATATTTCCTTCATATGTTCAGTGCAAATATTCATTGATATCAATTCTGATTGTTTTATTTATGATGTATTGACATGTTCAGGGTCCTCGAATGTGAAAAGGGTGGATATCTTATGGAAAGATCCACCAAATGTATCCTCTCATAAAGGTTCGTCCGGTGAGCTTTATTTGCGACTTTTCATGTCAGAGACCTGCGATAGAATGAGATTTTGGGGAGTTCTAATGGATGACTGCCTACAGTTGATGGATATGATTGACTGGAAACGCAGTCATCCTGAAGATATTCATGCTGTGACCTTGGCCCTCGGAATTGATGTTGCGAAGAAACTTTTTTTAAGCGTGAGTTCATCTAACCTTGTTTCAAGCTGCATATCAAAACTCGATTGAACAATTAATACTTTTAATCAGTGTTCATCGCTTTGGGCCTTGGTTAGATGGTTAGGTCTAGTTGCCCTGGGTAGGTCTTGGGGTTTAATAATAGTAAGAACTGAAAGACGTTAAATAGTTAACCGTATGCACTTTTGTTGCAGAAACTGGGATCAGCAATATCTGATACCGGAAAGACTATACTTCCGGAACATTTGCTTCTTGTTTCTGATTGTCTCTCATCTACGGGAGAGTATGTTGCTTTGAGTGCCAATGGGTTGGCCCGGCAAAGAAAACAGACGTCAGTTTCTTCACCATTCACACAAGCATGCTTTTCCGTAAGTTGTACTTATCCTTATTACTTATTTTTGTTATATTTTGTCCTTTGGGATCCCCCCCTCCCCTTATGTTGAAGCAGGTTTGTACAAAAATTGAATCTGTGTTTGCACTATGGAATGTTTTGCAGAGTCCCGCTGATTGCTTTATTACCGCTGCCAAAATGGGTATTGTGGATGATCTTAAGGGTAGTCTAGATGCATTATCGTGGGGAAATATTCCTTCTTTGGGAACTGGTGGACAATTTGATATCTTATATTCTGGGAAGGTAGATTTAATTATGTTTTTCTTATTAGATGGTTTTCTAAATGTGAGAGCCAGTGATCCAACAAATATTTCAGTAGTCAACTGAGAAGTGGCGGCATAAGGCAGTTGACAGATTTAAAACCTGGATTTCTATGCTTAAGCAAAAACATTAATCTGCACCATTAAAAGATCAATTAATTCATACTGAACATGTTAGTTTCTTTAATTCTGAGATTTAACAGAACCTTAATTACTAGTCCATATGTTTGAATTTCAAAACTATAAAGAAAAGAAAAGAAAATTCAGTGACTTTATTTAGGCATAACTGACATGGCCAGAGAATCAATGGAAACAATGAATTGGTGTTTTAGGGCCTTGTTGGTTGTGGTAACTTGAAGGGTACAATGCGGTCACAGAGTTCAACCCTAAATGGTATATCTTTTTACTGTAAAGAAACCAAAATGCAACCCAAACTTTGCAGAGTAGGCAAATGCTAACTGGTTAATATTGTTTCTGCTGAAACTTCCTTCTAAGGCATTGTAAAATTCGCACTTGCGCGAATATTACATTTAGGTTGCGATATGATATGATCTTAAATTATTGATTGAACATTTATTTGCTTCTTCCTTCCACATATATCTTCCATCTTTAAAATCTGCAAGTAACCACGTGATCGTTAATTGTCAGACTGGGGTTAGTTTTTCTGTCTAGTTATGAGCGTGCCAGTTCTGCCATGAACACGATCACATTATTAAAATGTTCTATCTATTACCAAAGCCCAAGTATCTGCACAATCACATGAAATTTGCTTGTTATCAATTTTTAGATTATAATTTTAGTCTAAAAGTCTTCTATGGTTTCTTGACATTTTTCCAACTGTTATCTGCACATCTGGAATTTGGTGAATTAAATTAATATTCTTACTTGGTTGATGCATTTTTCCATGATTTAATATTAGTTCTCTCTTGTTCTATGTTTCGTTTCCGTGATCTAATCTTTGGTATATCTTGTTTAATATTTCATCAGGGCCATGAATTGGATAAACCTGAGAATATCTATAATTTGTTGGGTAGCCATACTAATGGTCATGAACAGTATGTCAAGTTACCTGATGAAGGTAACAATATGTCCATCAAATATCTTGCTAAGGAAGGGGAAATTTTGAGAAAGTACTTCAATGCAAACTACTTTTGGTGGATGTCTAAGAAACTGAAGAATATTTTACACAAGTATGTTGCTTCTACAGGGAATGATTTCTCTACTTTTTGCTATCTATATAATATTGAATATAGTGAAATTGCATATTTGTTAGTTGTTATTCTACAGATAGTCCAAGTCTATCTTTATATGTTTTCTCATTCCATGTTGTTTCATTGAAGTTACATTAGCGTAGGCTCAACTGTAATATTTGTTCTGCTTTTCCCTCTTTCTACCAAGAAATGCATCATACTCACTTCCTACATCTTATTTGTTTCCTTTAATCAACATTAGTGTTTAAGAAGTAAATTGATTATTGAAAAAATATGTTGAAGTGTGTCATATGCATGACTTTAGTATTCAGAAAAGAGGTCAACAGATAAAGTTGTACTCTCTTTTATAAATTGCCTGCTTTCTGCTTGAACTTGTGGCAGATAGCTTTATAGGATAAAGAGTGTTTGAGGTTTATAAATGGTCCGTATGCTAAAGGATAGGGGCTTAGTAAGAGAAGGTAAAAGGGCTTGCTACAACCTGTTCTGGGTAAGAGTTTCACTTCGAGTATATACAAGGTTGAAATAACAATTGGTATTTGTGAAAAGCTAAACTACACGACCTTATAAATAGATGAAAGATTGACTTCCGTGCAGGACAGGTCATGGATATGGTGAGACTTGACTCTGTCTTTCTTGTACTGACCAAACTACTCGAGGAACGAGGACTGCTCTATTCACTACTAAATAAATAATAACATAGAAAACGTTACCACTAGGAATATTTTACTACTAACTGCTTTCCGCTCTTTCCCTAGCTTGCCAGACAAGTGGCACATTTAAGTGGTTGAATGAACTCAGTTTAAGAGGCCACCCACTGTAGGTGTGCTAGCTTTGAACAATAATGTGAACTGATTAGTTAGATAGTTGGGAATTTACCGATTTTTATGAAAAAACATGTACATGTCTTACTAAGCAGTCTAAGCTATATATGACCTGATAACCCGTATAATTTAGTGATTTGAGCAAGGAAGAAGATTGAAGTCTTCAAACTTGATGAATCCCTTGAATCTACTAGGACCAAAAACTCTCAATTTTTTATTTATTAATCAGAATCCAATGACTGAAACTTTCCAATCACAAGCAATCAAATCTTCAATATATTTGAGTGACAACTTAATAGAACAATTCTGGGTAGGATTCATGGGCATAATGAGTAGGATTCATGGGCATAATGAATAGGATTCATGGTATAATTTGTGGGATTTCTGAGAAAGGATTCACGAGCATAGTTCTGGGAAAAGTTGTCAAAATCTTGGCACAAATTATGAATATCATTTGTGGGAGTTCTTACGATCCTAGTTATCAAAAAAGGCATGTGCAACTCGTTCTACATCACCATATAATTACCGAAAGAAGACATGGATTTGAGACACATTTAAAACCCTAATTTGAGACCCTAGCATTATCTATTACAAAAATACTGCTCAACTCTTAAAACATAGTTAAAAATCAACCGAATTGCAAAATGAATGTTATACACCTGAATATGTATTAGATGATGTATGTTCAATTATTCAAACAGAAAAAAAAATGAAGAAAAGGGAGTTTGCTAGATTCAAATAGGGTTGTGAACGAACCGAGTTGTTCGGGAACAAAGCTTGACTCGACTCAGTTGTTTAACAAGTTGAACTCGAACAAATTCTTTTGTTAGTTTACATACTTGTATTTCTCTATGTATTGAGCCACCACATTTACCGTACTTGCATGTTGATTTTAGCAAGTCTTACTTTATATATTATTCATAACATTTGTTGAATCCAAAGTTATTCAATATAAGCAAGCCAAGCAAAAAAACCTGACAAAATTATCCCTTCAAATTCTATCGAAGTCCATCTGTGATAACAATGAAGATCATTTTAATAATAACAAATTGATTTAAAACAAATATGGACGCTTCCTCGAAAGTTTTGAATTTGGGCAGCGAGACAAGGATTTTCAGGCACTAGTTTCACCTGGATCTTTTCATCAGTGAAGGAAAATAGAGGAAAAATAGGGGGTTTAAGGTTTTTGAAATGTCATAATCCGGTGAAGGCTTGGCGTATGGTTACGCAAGGTTAAACGGGACTTGGAAGCTGACCTGGATGCTCTAAACAGTACCATTGACCCTTCAAGTGTTTTCTAAATTCCGATTGTAGCATTGAAGTAAAAGATTTCCTGATTTGCTATCAAGAAAAAGTGCAATAAAAGTTAAGAAGGAAAAAGGGATAAAGAAGAATAGTTTTAGGCATGAAACCTAGATTCTGATGCAGCCCGGAAAATCCTAGGTTCTGATTCATGGCGGCTCTGTTTGAGTGTAGTGGTCACTATGTTGCCTCAACTTGCATGCTGGATTTTATTATTAATCCACATGTAGGCTTGAATGCTCAAAAGCACATATTTTGCCGTATGCATGCTTGAAAAGAATGAGAGAACCCACATATATTTTCAGGTTATTTAATTCGTGGGTTGCTCTTCACCCAATTCTGTTCATTTTTTGATTTCATTGATTTTAGTTTTTGAATATGATAAAATTTGATTTTAATCTAATTGCTCTTTTTTTTTTATCCCCCTCTTTATTATGTAGTTATCGTATTAATCAGCAGTTAAGTGACCTTGATGAGAAAATGGTGACTGTGGCACTCTATTTTCATCCTCGATCTATTGAAAAGATTGGAAGTGGACCTCAAGAAATTAAGGTAAGTAGAAGCACCATGATATAGAAAATGGGAACTTTGAGTTTGATTGTTTAATATTTTAAAGGAAGAGTTCTAATATATTTGTCTAAAATGTCCTATTCAAATTACTCCCTCATTTCCAGAAAAAGATTTCCATTTGCTAAATTTATTAACTTTGAGGTTCTACTTTTATTTCATGTTTGCCCCTTGCATTTATTGGGGTTTAGTGTAGTAGTGATAGAATAATAATGGAATTTTAATTGTAAACTTGAGGACATTGTGTCATTTTATACTAACATCAATAGAAATGCGACTCTTTTTTTGGAACAAAAAATCTTGGCAGATGGGACTTTTATTCTGGAATGGAGGTAGTATAAAAGCAAGCATTGTTCAGTTAAGATGACTTTATATATCAATATGCACTTACCAAATAGTAAATTGTACTGCTTTCGAGTGAAGTGCAACTAGAGTAACTTTTCTTTCTTTAATTTTTCATTGTCAGTTTTGAAAGTTTTAGTATGTTATTTGGACTTTTGACAGTCCACAACAGTATAAGCTGAATGGCAGTTTTTTTTTTCCAGTAATAAATTTTAGTTTTAAACTAAGAAAGATCATCAAAATATATATATATATATATATATATACATCTCCTAACATCACACCTCCCTAAGTTTTTCTTACTTATTATCAGTTACAATTTTGATATCTCTTGTTCATAAAAGGATACTTTTTTGGAAAACAAGGAAATCATATTGCAAAATATAGAAAAGAAAAGAAAAGGTAACTAGGAAAGCCAATTTTTTTCATGATCTTTCAGGAACGAGTAATAGACTAGTTGTTGATATATGTATTCTTATTTCTATAAAGTTCCTTTTTTTTTTTTGCATGCAAGTAAATTCTGCATAAATAACTTGTGTGCATAATGACTAAAATTGTCCACATGCATATTTTTGTACGAAGTCAATTGTCACTGACGGTAATTATTTTTTGCAGTTATAGTTGATTTTTTCTTTTAAGATTCCATAATGCGCTCTAATCCTTTTTTTTATCTTTGATCTTTTCTTTTTAATTTCCCCACCTATTACAGATTGGTTTAAGCTCAAAGGGTGGAAATAGTCGCTGCTTTCAGTTGGTAAGAACTGATGGCTCTGTTGAGGAGTTCTCCTACCACAAGTGTATAAATCACGCTCTGGAGCTAATTGCTCCTGAAAGTGCAGCGGAATATAAATCACAGCGGTCAAAGTGGTTGAACAGAAGGATTTAATCCAAGCCACATATTTTGGAGGTACTATTATGGGAGGATAAGGTTTTGGTCTAAGATCATCTTTTCTTAAATGTTAGAGAAACTTCGGAGATCAATTGCTGAACTATTTGGTTTTTAAAGCTTTTGAGGAGACTTTGATTTCATTTATGTTACGTACTCTCAGGGTGATACCATAATGGTGGCGGTCTCATTCCTTTTCCAAAGCACCATATGTTGTGCAGTATAGAATGTTGTGCTGCAAAAGATAAAGCAGTTAGACTGAACAGCATGATGTAAACATGTATCTTTTAGCCCAACCATCATAATTACAGGAGTCATGTTCTTAAGCTTCTTTTTGCTGCTTCCACTGAAAGTTGTTTGCCCGCAGTGAAAGTGCAGATAAGATTTAGTGGAAGTAGCAACGAGACGCTTTTAAGAGCATTTCCTTCTTTATTCATGTTGTATTATCTATCCAAAATCTTTCTTCCTATGGAAAATCTACTAGTTATTTTCTGTTAAGCTTCATCAATTCTCCTACATGCATACATATGTATGCATTTTGTATTTCAATGTGCACCAACAGTTATGCGCCAACTGTTCACTAACAGAGAAAAAAGAGGATTGGGTCCAATTTAGAGTGCAGCAGACGTGCAGTGCACGTATAAGGAAAATGACACAAATATGATGAATTTTGACTAACGTGAGGTTTTTTTTTTTTAATTTTTTTAATTTCATTTGATGATGATCATATCTTGGTTGATTGGAGGATTGCAGATGGATGTTGCAAAAATTAGAGTAATTATTCACAATTCGATTATGAGGACAGTGTTAGGTGATGTCTTCATTAATTATATATTATCATTTTAGCTCTGTCCAAATATGAAATTTATATAAATTTCATATATGTGGCACCATTTAGCATCGGAGTAGGAGAATAATTTTTTCAAAAATTGACTCCACCCTGTCAAAATATTTTTTCAAAAATTGACTCCACCCTGTCAAAATTAAATGACCAAAAAAGGCAGTAAGTGGGCTAAACATGGTCGGTCACTTTCAGCGATCCCACCCACTCTTATGTTAAATTAATGCTTGAGAGGAAATAGTATGTTGAAGTTTTGGCAGCCACGTAGTTTTTCTCAAAATTGAAAGATTATTTTATATTTTTGAAATAAGTGAATAAAATTCTCTTCTTTTTCATATAATTATGAACCCCACCACAAGCAGGTCTCACAAGTAGGGGTGAGTAAGTAATTAAATTATCTTTGAAATCGCATCAAAAATTGCACAAATCATACCAATTAAAATCGCACTAATGGTTCCGACATATGTGGCGATTTTAAGTGAATTGAAACATCACAAATGCGATTTGAGTTTGGTTTCTAGGCAAAAGCACATGCAATAAACCGCACCACACCATGCATTATCAAAATGAAGCATATCAAGAAGCATTATTATAATATACAAATATTTTGAATTATCCCAAATTATAATTATCTCTGTTTAGAATTTTCATATGTAAGGAGATAATATTATTCATGTTTTTAGGTTATATTTTGCTTTTGTTTAGACAAAACATTATGAGTAAAGTTGTGTGTGATTGTGTGTTATCAAAGTGGTATTTAATATTGTGTGATGTTAAATTGTTAATTTAAATTGCATAAAATTTAATTATTTTAATTGATTTTAAAACTGAAACCGTGCCAAATGAAACCACACTATACCAATCACAAGTGATTTTATGTGTGATTTTGAATTTGTCAAATCGTACCTAAGTGATTTTATGTGCGGTTTGAATTTCAAACCGAACATGTGTTCATCCTTACCCAAAAATAGGGGTGAGCATGGTGCGGTTTGGTGCGGTTTGAAGCCCAAACCGCACATGAAACCGCTTAGGTGCGGTTTGACAAATTCAAAACCGCACATGAAACCGCTTATGATTGGTGCGGTGCGGTTTTGAATCGTTTGGTGCTGTTTCGGTTCCAAAACCAATTGAAATAATTTAATTTTATGCAATTTAAATTAACAATTTAACATCACACAATATTAAATACTACTTTGATAATACACAATTTTACTTATAATGTTTTGTCTAAACAAAAGCAAAATAAAACCTAAAAACATGAATAATGATTTATCCTTATATATGAAAATTCTAAATAGAGATAATTACAATTTGGGATAATTCTAAATATTTGTAATTCTTGATATGTTTCATTTAATAGTGCATGGTGCGGTGCGGTTTCTTAGATACGGTTTTGCTCGGAAACCAAACCCAAACCGCATTTGCGGTTTTTCAACCACCTAAAACCGCCACATACGCCGAAACCGTTGGTGCAGTTTTAATTGGTGCGGTTTATGTGGTTTTTGGTGCGGTTTCGGAGGCAATTCGATTTTTTGCTCACCCCTACCCAAAAATATGTGATAAAAAGAATATACTATTTATTTGTCATAGAAACATAAAATAATCTCTCCTCAAAATTGGTGACTCCTCTTCTTGTCCTTCATTTATTGACTTGTGTGCTTTACATTCTAATATTCTACTTTAGTGTTCATGCATCACGTTTATAAACAACAATTATTGGTCTTTGATTTGGATCAAGATTTTATATATAGTGCATTTGTGCATGTTATTTAACATTCATACAATAGATGTGCGTGCGCGTCTTTGTAAAAATTTAGATTGGTAATTCGGGTAAGTTACGGAATTTTTTATAAAATTTGTATTTTTTAAATTTATATATTATATGAAAACTAATATAAATAAATGAAATATTTCAATTTTTGAATCTTTATTTTAATATATAGTATGCATTTTTTATTGATCAATAAATTTTATAATATTAATTTAGAGTTGTTATTAATTACTTCTAGCTTTATTCACTTTTGATGATAAATAATAAACTTCTTAATTTAAGTTGTTTTTTTATCTTAAATATCTTGTGCAAAAGATATATATATATATATATATATACATGTATGTGTGTGCGCGCGCGCGCGCTAAAAAGTCATATGATTAATTATACTTAGGTACTCGATACACTTTAAGAATTGACTGTCCATGGTTTCAATGATTAACAAAAATTTATTACTCTAAAATATTTCTGAGGATATTTAATAAGAACATGATACTACGTTAATATTTTTTATGATTTTTTTTATTGTGAGATTCATGCATGCATGTATATATTGATATTAAATTATTTATTATTATTATTATTACTATGTAATTTGTATTAACTTTTTTTAATTGGATGACCAAGTTACCCTTAAAATAACAAACCAAATTAATTAGATGCTATGTAAGCTTGACCGACATGAGACATGTATATATTGTAGTATTACTATTTTGATTTAAGTCTTTAAATGACATAATATTCTTAATCTGTTATTTATTTTAACATTACACCTCTAGTAATAATTTTTTAATTAATATTAAGAACACATTTAAGAATATAAAATTAATTTAAAAGTCATCATTTTTTATTTGTATTTTCGAACTTGAACCTATATACCATAACAAGAGATTTTGCGATTTAAGTATTAAACAACATCCTTGATTATTATCCAATATGAGAGAAGACTTGACACGTTTTACACATTGAACAGAGTCCACCTAACATACTGAAAAGTTAGTTAAGTCGGCTAAAATGGAACAGAGTTTAACAGGTCCAGCTAACATATTGAAAAGCTAGTTCAGTCGGCTAAAATGGATATATAAACATGATGAGATGGAAATGTGGTCATACTATTACTAAAGAATAATTATAAATATACAATAATTAAAAATTATATTTATTTATATTATTAAAAAATAAAATATAATATTAAAATTCATATTATATTATATTTTTTAATAATATAAATAAATGTTGTTTTTGATGTAATATTTAATTGTTGTATGTATAAATTTACTTAATACTAAAACAATTCATAGACCATTATTTGTGGTATAATTCAGTTTTTTTGAAAGTTTTTCTTTCGTGAAAGAAAAAAAATATTTTTTTTAATTAAAATTACCGAAAATATCGTAATCTTACTTCCCTTTGATTGTCATAGAATAAGCTTTCTTTCATTATATTTATTTTTTAATTTTATTAATACATATTTTTTGATAAAAATATTACACTCAATGATAAAATAATATTCGTTGTAAATAATTAATGACACGATAAAATTTATGTTAAATGTATATTAAAAAAATTTAAAAATAAGTGTAATAAAGAAAACCTAATTCGATTTTCTGTGTTGCATGTGTCAAAGCTGCTGAAATATATCACATGAATTGGCAAATACACATGCATGTATCATCAGATTTAGATCATTTGAAGATAAATGTAAATCATGTCAGATCAACACTCAGATTTATATCATATTTGGGGTCAAACCAAGACAACAATCCAAATCATGCCAGACCGATAACGACATTAATGTCACATGGAAAAAGATTTAAATCTGGACTAATTTATGTCCAATTTAAATTACGACTAATTTCTGTGTTTATTTTTTTTATCTAATATATATGGATAAGTAAATATTATCGATATAAATTTATCATTATATATAAAAACACTTTTATCATATATTAACAACACCTTTATTATATATTTTTTCATTTTATTTTAATTGACATTTTATAAAAAAAGCATATATTAAAATATCTTATTAATAACAATAATTAATGGTTAATTTTAGTGTGACTTTTTTCACTTTGTTCTTTATATACTGCATCAAAATAAAAGTTAAAATGTCGAGTATTAAAAAATTAACAATATAATAGTGCTACATGCCACTTCCTTAACAAGGGGAAAATCTACAAGTAGAGGCACTCCCTCCACAAATGGGCAAAGGCTTCACAAACTCCATCAAAGTGCTTATAACTCTACCCCATAAGCTTAGAAATCCGTACGCAACTCGTTCTTTAGAATTTGACGTTGCACATTTATCATTGGAAGGGAATACAAAGAACATGTGGTCTATATTTTTATATTATAAAATTTCCAGTTTGATCTTTTAGACTCAATTCACCAAATATTAAAATCTAAGTTGAATATGATCTTCTTTTTTCGGTTAACAAAATTATGAATGTCGTAAAATATATAAGGAGTCCTCCTACTGATTGAAGTTAATTAATTCTACAAATTAAAATAAATTTTTTATATATACAAACCGAACATTTTGTCGGATACAGATTAAATGGCAGCCAAATCAAGCACGGTTCGGTAGAGCCTGACGTTATATTTGGCTCCAGCTCCAGCAATTTTGAATCATAATTAAATTTATTCCGAAGATCCGAGTTATTAGTGAAAAAGCCAGCTCAATGCCCGTGGTTTCCTCTATAATTTCATAATTTGGAAACTCCTCTACATATCAAATGAGTTTGAATCTCAAATCTCTTCGCTTTCCCTTTACACGTGACCCTCGAAGCTTCTTCTGATCTCAATTGGACAACTCGAATCTCTCTCCTTCTGTTTGTGGACGCTTATCTAAGTCGTATTTCGGAGTACGACTACACTTCGGTAATGTCTCTTATTTATAATTCATTCGTTCATATATATAATATGAATCATACACATGCATGTATGTCGATGATGAACTATTAATCACTTCTGCCGTTTTATTTGGAATTTTAACTGTTTATTATTATTATTATTATTATTATTATTATTATTATTATTATTATTATTATTATTATTATTATTTTTTGTGTTTTGGAAATCTGTGGAATTGCTACAATAGTATGTTTGCACTGGATTTATATGTGCGGTTGAAAGGTGAAGTTTCCAGGAGTGGAAGATTTGAGTGCTTGTGTAGTTGTGTTTTATCTGAAATATCGGATACATTTAGCGTTTTTATGCTATATAGAATACTTAATTGCTGATAAGTAATTCCGTGGCTTTTTAGTGTTTTCAATAAGTAGAGTTCCTTAGTTATACATATTTGTATATAATTAGAGTACATTATGCTGTGCATCTCACTTATATTGACTGGCATAGTTTTCTGAATTACTATGAGGTATAACAACAAACATGATTCTCCATACTTTAACGAAAAGGACTTTAGAAATTCCGTAATAGTTCTGAGATTTAATAGAAAGTCGATAATGTTGTTATAGAAAGTAATGCCAGTTTCAGCACCCGTGTCATACAAGACAGAAGTTGGATGAAGTTGGTTCATGGTGATCATTTACAAATGAAGTTAATTCATGGAGATCATGTACAAATGAAGTTGATTCATGGAGATCATGTACAAATTTAGACCTGACTTTTATATGTAATTTAACTCTTGCCCATCCCCTGCGGTCAAAGAGTTTATATTTAACTGATTCTAAGGTTTATGATGAGATCATCATATACAAAATATTTCCTGCATTCTTTTCACGGAGACTCTGTTATTACCCTTCACTGAAAAATGAAAGAGGCAGTTTCTAATTTCATTTTTTATGATGGGAAATTGAAATGAAATTCTGAAAGTATATATTGGCCAATTAGAACTTTGAAGACATGTGGCATTTGCTTATTATTGAAAAGCCTTGCTAACCCATTTATCTTATATTATAGATGTGATTAAGTGATGATTTTCTTCCTTTGAGTTTGATTATTCTGTAAGCTGTTAACTGGTGATTGATAATGCTATATCAGCTTCAAAAGTTCTTAAACCAATGCCACCATGATTGTGAAGAATCTCGCATTTAAACTTACTGCTATAACATCAAACCAAGAATCAGTCCAATTACACCCAAAAAGCCAAAATGGGTTTGCCCCCATCTGGTGTTTTTTCTCCTTTCCTTTTTATGTAATTAAAATTTGCTTTTCAAGCAGTAATAGTGGAACTCATTCCTGGGAAGAATTATGATAGGTGAGGTGTTACTAGAAGTATTTACTTTGTCTGAATATCCAGAACAACCATGCTATATAGTACAATGGATAATTAAAGAATGCTTGATTTTCTTATATTTGTCATACTTCTGTTGATGCAGTGAGAGATGGTTGCTTTTGGGAAAAAGTTGAAGGAAAGACAAATTCAAGAATGGCAAGGGTATGTTTGATGTCATTTCATCTGTGTGCATTTTGCATATTGTTTAATATAATGATTCTTTTAATAATTATAAAAAGAACAGGAATTGTTCAGTAATCTTAGCAGGGATTGTTGGTGAAAGGGTTTTTGCTTGATGATTATTCAACTGCTATGTTACGAAAAAAAATACCTTATGAGCTATTTGGTTGAAAGGAATTGAGGGCGGAAAGGAATGACCATTCCGACCAAGCATTCTTTTCCGATGTTTGGTATGCTACGTTTGGTCGGAATAACCATTCCAACAGAATCATGTTTCCTTTATATATTAGAATAGCGTCGCGATTCCATTGAGTAAAGGAATGGAGAAAAAAATGTTAAGACAAAAATTTCCTCATCCATATAAATAAATAAATAAATAAATACATATAATATATTTAATATATAATATAATATCTAATATATATATATATATATATATATATATATATATATATATATATATATATATATATATATATATATTTAATATATAATATAATACATATATATACTTAATATATAATATTATATTTTTAATATGTATTATATTTGTTTTGTATATATATATATATAGAATATCTAATATTATATTTATTTTATGTTATATTATTATTAAAATAATAATAATATTATATATGAATATATAATATAGTATTATAATATTAATATGTATTATACTTATTTTGGATTATTACACACACGCGCACACACATATAGTTAGTTAGTTAGTTAGGGATATTTTAGTCATTACATCATATTTCATTCCATTCTGATATAACTTTTAAGTAACGTTACCAAATGCATGAATAAAATATTCGATTCTGATTCCATTATGATCAAATTTCGATTCCAACCATCATTTCATTTCATCCTAAAATGATTCCGTTTAACCAAACGACTTGTTATTGAATATATATCGATATACTACTTATTTCCCCAACTATGACTAGAATAGGTTTAAATCTGATACATTCAAAGAAAATGAATTATGCGTTATCTTTAACATCACATGAAATTGACTGAGAAAAGCCTCCATTGATGAAGTTTTCTAAGAGACTAGAAATGCTAGTTGACTAGAAAAAATGCATTTGTCTCCCCAACGAAGGATGGAAGAGATCCTTGAGGATATATAATTATGGGTGTCTTGTAAAGTTTCCTACTCTTTGGATACAGAATATTGTGATCACAAATAAACATCCGAGAAAACAGTAATTTGAACAAGACATGAACCTGGGTGTCTGAGAAGAGAGAACGAGAGATAGATTCGACAATCATATAAAGTTAACTTAATCACTCCTATTTTGATTATGTCATCACTGTGGCACAATATGTTCTTTATTAATCTTTATGGCGAACATATCTTGTACTTTTTAGATACTACATCAACTACAAATTAATGAAGAAAAAGGTTAAACAATATGCCCACCAGATTGAAGTTGGAGCACTTGATCGTCGACATGTTCTCAAGGATTTCTCAAGAATGCTGGATAACCAGGTATGATACAATAAAGATTGCACACTTCCATGGACATGTTCAAGATTTGATATGCATGAAAGTGATTCATGGTAACATCTCTTGCTCATTAGTATAATCTTATTAACACATTAAAGTTAGTTAAACTAAGCTTGTTTTGCAAGTTCTAGTAGGCGTTTATAGTTGTCAAATCCCATATTCCCAGTTGTGGGTTCATTAATAGTAGATGGTATCTTGGAATTTAATCATTGAAAATCTATATCTTATGTAATACCCCAGTCCCATATCGTAACATGTGAGATACTTAGATGTGTATGTAAGGACTCATGTTGCTATCATTAATATTTTCAGTCATAACCTTTTGAGTGAGTACGTGGTGGACTAAGATATTATTGAGACAACGCATTGAGCCTTATTATGCTATGATTTGATTTGATTCGGGATTTGACAGTGGTCGTTACATTTGGTACTCAAAGCCAACTCTTTAATGTTCGAGTCGAGTCATCTGATTGAGTTGTCGAAGGTGGGAACACGAAGGCGAGGTCATCTGACTGGGTTGCTGAAAGTGAGAACACGAAGGCCGGTTTAGGAGGTTGTTGATATTATCACACAATGGTTAAAGAGGCAAAGAATTGGACTGTTCGTGATTATGTGTTCTGCCTGACAGGAACGTTAGGTATTTACGTGGGAGAATTTGCAACAACCTAGTCCCACATCATAATATACGGGATACTTAAATGTGTATATAATAACTCAAGTTGTTATCATTAATATCTTCAATCATAACATTTTGGGTGAGCCTGTAATAGGCTAAAATGACCTAAGAAGATCTTATTGAGACATCGCATTGAGCTTTATTATGCAATGATTTAATTCGGACTCAAGATTTGACCTGTATTGTTACACCTTATTCTCATGGTTGTTCAAGCACATGGCTTGATTTAGTTTGTAATAACTGTATGTGGTATAAGAAAATATTCTTTATAAAGAGCAGAAAATCTAGGGAAGTAATTTGATCCCTCGTTTAGAATACCAGATTGCAAAGGTCTAACATGACACCAAATTCCATTGACAAGCATCCTAGTTCATGGCCAACTCTCATTTAGGTAGATACTTTAAAGCAATGTTTCTTCCTTTTCTTCCTAATAAGAGGATTATTGAAGGTCAAATAACGGTTTTTCGGCAATACACTAAGCTATTATTAAAATATTGTTGGTTATATTATCTTTATTAAAAACTATTTCTCCTTCATACACTTGTACATATACACTTGAAATATATGGAAGCATAGAATTTCTGCATAAAATGATTCTCAAACTCCATAGTGGAGAATCTAATTTCTTCCTTTCAGTGTTATTACTGTGTATATGATGGATTTCATTCTTTTTTGTTATTTCGATTGCAGATTGAAAAGATTGTCCTTTTTCTATTGGAACAACAAGGGATGCTTGCAAGAAGGATCTCTGAACTCGGAGAGCAGCAGGAAGCTCTTCAGGAGCAACCAGATATATCCAAAATCTCTGAACTACGAGAAGCATATAGGGGCGTGGGGCGAGACCTTTTAAAGCTTCTCTTTTTTGTTGAGATAAATGCCATTGGTCTGCGTAAGATCCTCAAGAAGTTTGACAAACGTTTTGGCTATAAATTCACCAATTACTATGTCAAAACTCGTGCAAATCATCCTTATTCTCAGCTTCAGCAAGTGTTCAAGCATGTGGTAATATACTTTAGCCAATGTTTCAGGCTCTTTTTCGTAGTTTTATTTTTACTGTTTTACTCTCTTTCAGTATTATATAGACTTAAAAAGCATTCTTAGAGGTACTCCCTGCTTAGAGGAAAAATTATTCGAGGGGTAGAAAGGAGGTTTAGATAATGTGGTTTGCTTGGCAAAGACAAATGCAAATCAAGCTTACACTAATGACCAATGAAACTTGCAGGGGTTAGGGGCAGTTGTTGGAGCCATATCTCGCAATCTTTCAGATCTGCAGGACTGTCAGGGGAGCTACTTATCAATTTATGATCAGCCTACTCTTCCCCTCCAGGTTCATCCGCGTTAACTTCTCTCTCACTCTCTCTATCTCTCTCCTCGTCACCCCCCAAAACAAATTCTTTAGATGAGATGCAACTATATTATTGGCTAATAAGCAAGTTAATCTGCAGGATCCTGTAATTGATTCAATAAAAGCAGCTGCAGACCGTTTAACCCACTCAACAAACTTCCTTCATTTCTTGGGTCAGCATGCACTTATTATGCAAGAGGAGTTACCCACTCCTGATGAGGAACATGTTGATGACGAAAGATATCATTTTATGTCTCTCCTCTTGAACCTGGCCAATACATTTCTTTATATGGTCAATACATATATAATTGTTCCGACAGCTGATGACTACTCAATGAGCCTTGGTGCAGCAGCAACAGTTTGTGGGATCGTGATTGGTGCAATGGCTGTTGCACAGGTCTTTTCTTCAGTTTATTTCAGTGCTTGGTCTAACAAATCGTACTTCAGACCCCTTGTATTTAGCAGCATTGTTCTTTTTGTGGGAAATGCCATGTATGCACTGGCTTATGATGCCAATTCGATAGCAGTTCTTATACTAGGTCGTCTATTTTGTGGGTAATCAACTTCATCTCTCTATATCTCTCTCTCTCTCACACACAAAAACACACATACATACGTATGAGCTCGATTGCAGAATGCGATTCATACTCTTTAGTTAAGGATTAGTTTAATTTTTTGTTTTTTTGCTGATCGTTTTGTCTCACAAGTATATCAATATATATAAAATTTCTCAAGTTTTTGTACTGTATATTATTATTTCCACTGTTGGGTTAGAATGTAGATGTAATTGAGACATTTCGTTCTGTTTGGTTTTATTGTCATTTACCAAGTATTCTCAAGTATCAAAGTCTACATAACTTGGTGCATCTGACAGTTCATTGTCCTACGTTGCTTTTATTCCTTAAGGAGTAAAAACTTATACTGAGGTTCTATGTAACTATAGAAAACCAAAAACTTTTAAGGGTTAGATTTAACTACTAAAGGAAAATTGACTGCAACAGAACTAAGAGTCTCTACAACAGTAGGAGTTCTATATAATTAATATTTGACATCAGAAGATATAAATTAGGAAAATATCCCTGAGCAATGTGTTTTTGCATATGTTTACAGTTAATTTTGCTTCATCAACTATTCGTTTGGGACTCTGATGATTAGGGTCCTATAGCCAACATATGTATAATTTATAGATGTACAGATTTATTTCTGAAGTGCACAATAGGTGGTAGGTTACTTGATTACTAAGTAATAACACTATTAAGGGTCAGTTTCCCCGTATTCTGAGAAGGTAAAAAGCTCGTGTATTAGAAGGTAAGTATGACAAGAAAGAATGTGTTAGTGTTGACATTAAATTTTCTTTCATGTTACTGATCTGTTTTACTTAAATATCCCAACATACACACAAACATAAGCGAGGTAGATTTATACAGATTGCATTGAGGCACATATATCATGTTGATTAAAATTTTATATTATCCTCTTGACAATTTTTCTTTCTTCCATCTTTTATTTTCCCCAAATTTGCAGGTTGGGCTCTGCTAGAGCAGTGAACCGTCGTTATATTAGTGATTGTGTACCACTTAAAATCCGCATGCAGGCTTCAGCAGGGTTTGTTAGTGCCAGTGCTCTTGGAATGGCATGTGGCCCTGCACTTGCTGGCGTACTTCAAACTAATTTTAAAATTTACAAGATAACCATCAACCAAGATACTCTGCCTGGTTGGGTTATGTCTACCGCATGGTTGTTTTATTTAGTGTGGTTATGGATTTCATTTAGAGAACCTGCTCGACTGACTGAGGAGAATCATATGCCACAAGAAGCTAATGCTGGTGTGTTCACTTCTATCATGCTACTTAATTTACGTTCATTTTTAAATACTGACAATACAATATTATGTAGAAAAAAATTGGATTTCAGTAAAAAAAAATCATTTAACCCAGTAAAGGCTCCCAGAAGCTACAGCTGGAGATAAATTTCATTAGTCAAACTCTTGCATGGTTCTATTATAGAGTATTGAATGTCATTATTACATTGTTTTGCCTGTATCATGATTGGTTATGTAATAAAGCAACATAAAAGTTCATGACAAATCATTTGAGACCCCATCCATTACTCTTCTTTTATATACACTTTCCTAGTTATTGCGCAATCTGCTAATTCAATATATGTTAAATAGATACTCCCTCCATCCCGCTTTAGTTGCCTAACCTTTTCTTGGGGGTGGCTGGCACACATTTTAGGATATTTGAGAAATTTACTTAAATATGAGTTTTTGATGTATCTGTCAGTTGCACGAGTTAAATAATCGGATTGCATAAATATATAGATAAATTGGCTTTTTTCTGCTTATTTCCATGTTTAACACATTAATGAACGTACCAATGGTTTGACTTTGAAGGGCCTGTGTTACTGCTATTGTATGGTTAGTTCATTAAATCTCTAATAAAACAACTTTTGCAACTTTGAAATGCTTCCACTAATCTAAACTCCTTAAATTGCATAAAAGTGTATAGCTCGATTAAATTAACAAGTTGAACACTTGAGTATTCGGGCTATAATTTCAAGGATATGACATCTGACTTACAAGGGTAGAATATTTGGGAGAACTGACTAAGAGAATACAAAATGCATCTAGTATGTATAATAATTACTATTACATCCATTATTATTCATAACAACTATATACGTCCTTGAATTGCAGTCACATGCTTGACTCGTGTTCTTTCCTATATGGTTTTGCGTCATAAGATATTCAGTGGACCATGTTGAGTGTTGACACAATGCTTGAACCAGAAGCAAAAGCTGAGAAAATTGGACCTACAAGAATTGAAGTGTCAACTCCTCAAACTATAGGCAATAAATGTGATGTTCCATTAATCTTGTTTCACTTGTCTGACTCCTCCCACAATTTGAGTTCTCTCCTCTTGTTATTTCTTCTTTTCTCTCAGCTTTCCTTTTTCCCTTGGTAAAATTCTACTCTTTTTATCCATTCTTTTTCTTTTCTTTTTGTTTCTATAAAAGTGGTACTGCACATAAGCTAAATTTATAGGCATATGAATAGAAGATTGGTCGATCTGTTTCCCACAGTTTGGTTAGTTAAGATATCATATAATATATTATGGCTCAATGAGTGTCACCTGAGCTTTATTGTTCCCTTAGGTATTTTTTCAAATCAAATTCAACACATCACATATCTTGACTGCAGTCAACAATGCATTTCTAAATAGTAAATAGTTTTATGTTAGTTAAAACATCATGGAAAGTGCACTCAACGATCTGCACCTGGACTTGCTGAATGTCTCGTTTGGGAAACTATATAGAAGAGATTACTTTTCATCTGAAAAGTTGCAATGAAGTGATGTGTCAGTTCCTTGGACCATGCATAAAGCTGGCTTGCAGGTTGAAGGAACTTTATCATATGCCATATAGTGTCTCTAGAAGAGTGAAGATCCCATGACTATAAATCTACTCTAAGATAAATTACATGCCAGAAGTTTGGTAGTATTTCTGGCGAGTGTTGACTGTGTCCATATGTAGATGCATTCATGGCTATTCCACCTATTTTCAGAGTCACTCAACAGGATACTGCTTAAGATTATTAGACAATGATTTTCAAGTTTTAAATGATATGAACTAGGAAGTTGGGTCTTTTGCTACAGGCCCAGTGGAGAATGATGAGCTTGAAAAAGGTCTTGCTCAACCATTGCTCTTGAGTTCAAAGGGCAATCAAGAAGATGACGATGATGACCAAGAATGTGATGCAAGTGAAGAAGCTCCTGAGGAATCTCATGGACCAGCCAACTCTATAGGATCAGCATATAGATTGCTTACTCCTTCAGTAAAGGTGGGTGGGTGTTTAATTCTTAGTTTTCACTTCATTTTGTCAATTCCAAACATATCAAGTGTTATTTACTCATTTAATCATTTAATTTGGCAAATCAATACATTAATGGCCAAAGATTGCATTGCCATGTGATCTCTGTGTCTAGCATTGCAAGATATAAGCAGATGCTTGCAGTTAGAACACAATTCAAAGCACGTGCACCTTCACCTCTTGGTCTTCGGTTTCTGTGGACCTTTCTTCTCCTTTCTTTTGTACTTATATGAAATCTAAAATTAATTTCAGAGATTCCATATCTAGCTAGAGACTAATTTCTATTCAAGGATGTATGGATTACATTCCATCACTCTTGACATTCTTCTAATATAATACATGAATGTACGACACATTTTTTCCTTCACCATATATCAAGCAGTAAAGTGCACTACAGCACTACTCTAATGTGCAAAAATGTTTTTCATTAAATTGTGTACTGTAGGTTACACACACACACACCCAACCACACCCACACACCAAAATCACGTCTTCAATGAGATCAGAGGTTTTTTTATATTCACCTTGTCACATGGAAGTTACACAATAAAGATAGTGGATAAATTTCCTTTATCGTGCTTGTAATTTAGAAATTCAATATTTTTTGCTCTGAACTTCTGCAATTTTAGAAATGTTTGTTTTTTCAAGTAACTTAACGGATATAGTTTTAACACCTTTGAGTTGCTGTCTGTACTTAGTTTTGTCGATTTGATGTAAAATTGTAATTGCAAATTGTTTAATCCTCAATCTTATGCTTATAATACTGTCAACTTTATACGGTCTCTCACATAAGATATTATGGTCTTGTTAGGTTCAATTGTTGATATACTTCATGCTTAAATATGCGATGGAGATTTTACTCTCCGAATCCAGTGTCATCACCACATACTACTTCAGTTGGTCTACCAGCAAAGTCGCAATATTTCTTGCATGCATTGGCCTAACAGTTCTTCCGGTAAATGTTGTTGTTGGGAGCTACATAAGCAACATGTTTGAAGACAGGTAATTTTTCAAACAAGGCATGCTTTGGATTTACTCCATGAAGTTGAATCCTCATTGTTAACATTTGAGATCAAGTTTTTTTAATTCATCTAGAAGACTGTAAAATAAGACTAACTAATTGCTATAACAACTTAAGTTCTTGGAGAATGAGTGCAACATTTGTACCAAACTTTAGCACTCTCATGTGAAATCTCTACTTGCACGTAGAGAGACAAACCAAGAGGCACCATAATGTTAAAACCAAACAAAAGAGCCAAATGAATGCAAGGACTTGAACGAGAGACCTTCTGAAAGTAGAAACTCTGAAACTATGTAAAGTTACCATTTACTTCAAGAGCACATGTTAGAGAACAGGATCTCGCAGCAATGTATATAAGGCTTCAACAATGACTACAATAGCATATTCCATGAGCAATTTTACTCATGGCTAAGGAGAACAATTACTCAAAGACGAAATGACGAAATATATCTGGCTCAAGCGTGAATTTTTTCTTGAAATGTCTACTCATCGAGCTTGGTTGTTTGTGTTTTGAATAAGATTTATGGCATTCTCACATACTGCCTTGTAGAACAGCATGAATGTAGTTTGAATTGATGGTAATGCCACATAAGTAGGTTTGATTTGGTTCATCAGCTGCTGACCCAATTATTATAATCTGCTTGCAGGCAAATTTTGCTGGCATCCGAGATTATGGTTTGTTTGGGCATACTCCTAAGCTTCCACATAATTGTTCCGTATTCTGTGCCACAATATGTCTTCTCAGGACTCATAATGTTTGTATCTGCTGAAGTTTTAGAAGGTAAGAAAAAAATATTTTATCATCAGTCATTATGGAAATGAACACTACTGCCCCGAGTAGAAAGTAAATATTAGATTGCTATCATCCATCCTCTAGATTGGTCACTTCACTACTTTTACCTAATGATATCAGTTTGGAATGATCTAATTCTTGTAGATGACTGAACCAAATTTTATGTTTAAATATGTTTCTTTTTTAAATCACTAGGGCTGCGTTTGTTTGCAAGGATTATAATCCTAAGGCATAGATTATAATTCCACATAGATTATAATTCCAAGGTTATATTTATTTGCAATGATTACATTTAAGAGAAAATTATTAATCCCAAAAGTATCTTGTTTATTTTTAAATTTGGACTTGGGACTATTAGTCCATGAATTATAATCCCTGATTGGACATGGTATTAAATAGTCTCCTATATTAAGTCATTTTATAATCTCTGGATTAATAATCCTAAGTCCAAATTTAAAAATAAGCAAAACAAATATGAGATTAATAGTCTTATTCCAAGCATAATCCTTGTAAGTAAACATAACCTTGTGATGATAATCGTTGCAAACAAACATGACTTAGGTTCTATAGTGGTGCAGTACATGCAGGATTTCACCCATACATTAAGATATTGAGACCAGTGTTAATTTAGTGTGATATTTCTGTAGTTTGAGCTCGTACTGTCTTGTAAGGCCAGGGCCACAACCATCTTTTTGCATGCTCTTTCTCAGTTTCTCTGATACATTTTTAGTTGCATTTCATGGTTCTTGAAGGATGGCATAGAGCCAATCATTTTTCTTTTCATAATGATTTATATGTAGGTTCTTAAAGTATCACCGGAACCTCCTCTCACCACCATTCTCCATGGAGAAAATATGACAGATCTCCTTCAGACGGAGTTTGTCCAAGTTAAGCTAAGAACTGTATAATTAAGAAAGACTTCGACGCCATACCCAGTTGCATTTCTTTAGCCAGCTATTCCAGTTGAGGCTGAGAAACAATCTCACAAGAGGATGATGAGTGTATCACTAACATCTCTTTTCGTGATGATTTGCTATAATTCAACCAAGTAAAACCAATATTTTGATTGGATCAAAAGTCATTATGGCAAGTTATTTCAATGTTTGTAGAATCATCACCCAAGAGGCTGGTCATTAATATTTTTAAAAGGGATTAGAAAATCATTGATAAAACAAGCATCCCCAAACATGGTATGGCATGAACAACTCTACACATAATTTCTTTTTCATCTTATATATGCATCTTCATTCTTGGAGTCCATTTCTTCATATTATTTGATTTTCTACCTAGGTGTCAACTTGTCGCTCCTCTCGCGGGTCATGTCATCAAGGCTGTCTCGTGGTACTTACAATGGCGGGTTGCTATCAACTGAAGCAGGGACAATTGCTCGAGTGATTGCAGATGCCACAATAACCCTAGCAGGGTACTTGGGTGAGAGTAGGCTTCTGAATGTCACGCTACTTCCTTCACTCGTCATTTGCATATCATCCATCGTTGCCACCTGCTATACCTATAATTCGCTATACTGAAGCAGTATCTTGTATCAAGACAAAGTAGTCAGTCGAGTCCAAAACCATTCTCATTTCCTTCATTTTCCATAATTCATTTATTTGTTACATCCGCCTTATGGTAGTAGATCCATTTTTTGCGTTCAAGTATAAATGCTGTACATTCATCATCAAGTAAAATAGTTATCTTGTTCAATTTTGTTCTTTCAAATAATAATACAAGTACAATTTTATTCTTTCAAATAAAGTTCCCATCTTAATAATTTTGCTCTTCAATAGTTGTACTTGTGCTTTGACATTTACGGCCCCCATCTACAAATTGAACACCTAAAGGACGAAAACTATACAAACTTTAGTTCCTTGAACACCTATTAAATTATTGAGATCCGCAAGGACGGAAACTGTAGACTTCTTTGTTATATTGGTAAATGTTGCATCACAACACAAAATCAATTCTAGAAGCGTCTTTGAATATTGGACTCGAGAATTAAATTAGTCTCAGCTGTCTACTATTCATCGCTCTTTCATCAAGTCTGGGGGAAAGGGAAATAAAAAAAACGACTAAAATACAGTTTATATTTTAGAATAGTTGGTTGATAGTTGGTTGAGGTTTGTACTATAATGTTTAAAACGTATTTAAATACATCTAAAAATCTTTAATGCTAAATAAAATGCACCCTCCGATGTCTAAATTGGTCGAAATTCACTATAAAATTCTTTTTTTTCAATAAAATATATCCTCATTTTTGAACGGTTAAAAACATAAAAAAAACTGAGGTACAATCAGAAACATGCACCTAACTCAAAATATTACTGCAATTGTGGCAGGGAATTGGAACAAATCTTAGTATGATCAGCCACTCCAAAAATAATGCTGCTTCTAATTCCTATTAAATCTTATTTAAATAATAAATTAATCACGTTACAAATATATGACTCAAATTAATTTATTCTCTTTTTTAATAAATTTAAGAGTCAATTAAAATAATTAACACACATACCAATGTAAAGATAAAATAAAAAGTAAATTGTACTCTCTTTTCTTATTTAGCTACTTTAATTTATGTAAAATTTGTCCTTCAAACCATTTTTTTTGAGGACCAAGAGAGTATAGAATTGATTATCCATCTACAAACAAAAAGAATTTATGAGCTTATGCTCTCGTCCAAAACCCATCGACTTACTAAACAACTACTTTTACACGAGTAGTTGAATCTCATTTAAAACCCTGCCAGGCTGCCTTATCTAGCTAGCTACCTTCATCATCTCATCATAATAATTAATGCCTATGCCTTTAATTTCTAAAGATAATTTTGCACCACGTGATTTTGGCTAGCCGGCTCTTGTTCCAACCGTTTTATTGATTTTTCTCCATTTCCTTTCTTTTTCAAGAACTATGCTTCAAACCTAACATATTACTACATAAAACTTTACAACCATGCATTTAATAATAGTTTTTCTAACATATTGAAGTGGTCCAGCTCAAAATAAGCTTTAAATCTTAATTAACTGTCCAGATAAAATGACTCATAGAATAATAGAACTAATTCAAATTGGGTCATCTTGATTCGCTACGAGCCTACCTGATATGTGAGACTAGATTAATTATCACAATTAAGGAATTGTATTACCACAACTACAAAAGCAATTAATAATAAAATTAAGTGGAGATATATCCTAGGAAACTTTTTTGTACGTTGGTTGAGAAAAAGTTTGAGGCGAGGTAGCTCCATCGTCTTTAAATTCGGGCTACATATTTTATATAATATGGCCGGTTATTTGAGGTGAAGTAGCTCGAGCGGCTTTAAATTCGGGCTACATATTTTATATAATATGGCCCGTTACCTATCTGTCTACGAGAGAGAGAGAGAGAGAGAGAGCGCTTTGTGGGTGTATCACAATTCCAGCATTTTCTTGCTTAGATCTCTTCATCTTTAAACATAATCGAGTTGATATGTAGCTAGGTCGCCAAGAGATCAGAAAGAGGAATCTTTGTACTTTCAATATTATTGCCGTCAATATAGCTAGCTAGCTACCCTTCCTTTCATTTGGCAATTGGCATATATATTTAGGGAGGCTGAATTGCTTTTTGCTTTGTAAAACGAAAAAAAAAAAAAAAAACACACCCACATTCTTGAAAGCAATTCATTTGTTATAATTACTTGAGGAGTTCCTAATCAAAACACACACACATATATATATATAGAATTATACATATGCTCATGGGCTCTTCTGGGTGGTGGTGGAGAAGATTAGTTGCTTCTGCTCTTTTCGGATTTTTTTTCTTTCATGGATTTTCTTTCTCCCAACAAGGTACATAATACAATCCAATTCATTCTATATTGCCTCTCTTTTCCCCACACACAGAGACACACATACATATATATATATATATATATATACACATGCATATACTAATTTTCTAGCATATTGATTATTTTATTGTTCTACTAAAAGCATAAAATTCATGAATTAAATAATTATCGTGCCCCTATCCAAAAGTATTCTACTAATTTACTCTTTCATATGTTTAATTTCCTTTTCATTTTAGAATGTGTTATATATGTGTGTGTGGTAGATTATATCCGATTAGATTTTCGTCGTATAAAAATACAACCAACTTTCTATAATATCAAAAATAATTAATATTGTCAAAATAAATATATATTTAAAAATAATTTTATAATTATTATACGGACAAAACACTTTAAATGATATTATTATTCTGATAATATTATTTTTGTTTAGATAATATTAACTACATATAAAAATTATTTTTCATTTTTGGCCTTTTTTCCCTTTCAATTGGTTCTATTTAAGAGAAGTTATTCAGTGATTTTAGACACCGTCACGTCGTGTCCTAAACGGTTAACATATTATCATTTTAACATTTTATAAACTTTTTTATTGTAATACTAAAATAATAATATATAAATAAATAATTTTTTCCTACGTGCACCAAAACACTCCGATAGAGATGTATGCATAAAGGGTCGAGTGTCGGTGGGCCGTTGGCATTAGGAAATAATCAATGCCGTCTAATAAACTGTACCTTTCCCTAAAACTAAGTACAGTCATTAACTCCTCAACTCCCAATACTTAAAATTGAAGGGACCAGACCAGAAAACCTAACCTGCGAACAAGTGTAAATACATAATCTTCAAATATTATATAAATTTTAATTATTAAAAATAAAATATAATATTAAAATTCATATCCTATTTTTTTTAATAATTAAAATAAATATAATATTTAATTTTATATTTAAATATTATGTATATAAACTTGTTCTACTTATACCAAATCACCAAGTTTACTAAAATCAAACAGTCCTACGCTTCTACCGCTCTCTATCTAAATAGACTAAATTACATAAAAATAATTAATCCGGTAAGTTGAACTTAATACTGTCAACTAAATAACGCTTAAAATGCCCTTCGACGTGGAGTTAATTTTTATGATTACTATTTCAGTAATTTAAAATTAATTTTAAAAAATCTCTGCGGCTAAAGACTATAGCGATAATTTTGAATTTTTTTTTGGACCCTACTGCTAGAGCCTCTAGCAATAGAAACTCTTACAGCAAAAATATTCTCTATTTTGATTGTTAAAATAATAGTCCAATAATTAATTGCTGTAAATGCGACTCCATATATATATATATATATATATATATATATATATATATATATATATATATAATTTTTTGATAGTAAAATTAGGAAAGCACTTCTTCCGTCTCAAATAAGAGTCATTATAATTTTGTTAAGTACTAAATACTGTACAGTACTTGGATAACTCTTTTTTCCTCTCTTTTTTCACAGATCCAAACTACACATTCATTCACCATGCAATCACAGCTCCAGACTTATCATACTACGACTACATTATTGTCGGTGGAGGCACTGCCGGCTGCCCGTTAGCCGCCACACTCTCTCAGAACTCCTCCGTCCTCCTCCTTGAACGAGGCGGCTCCCCCTACGGAAACCCTAACATCACCAACTTATCTGCCTTCGGCTTAGCGCTTTCGGACCTCACTCCCTCCTCCCCTTCTCAACGTTTCATCTCCGAGGACGGCGTAATAAATGCACGCGCCCGCGTACTTGGTGGCGGAAGCTGCCTAAACGCTGGGTTTTACACACGCGCCTCCCCGGACTACGTCAGTGCTGTCGGGTGGGACGGGCGGTTGGCCAACGAGTCGTATCAGTGGGTTGAGAAGCTGGTGGCGTTTGAGCCGCCAATGAGAGAGTGGCAATCGGCGGTGAGGAATGGGCTGGTGGAAGCTGGTATTTTGCCCTATAATGGGTTTACGTATGACCATATTAATGGGACAAAAGTTGGTGGGACTATCTTTGATGCCGACGGCCATCGGCATACGGCGGCTGATCTGCTTCAAAATGCAAACCCTAGCGGACTCAATGTTCTTCTGCACGCATCTGTTCATAAGATCTTGTTTAGAACCAAGGGTACGTACTTTGTTTAATGAGTACTTCGTATACATGCATGTAGGTACGTATACGCAAACATATACCAATATTCTATTGAGAAATGGGGTATAAATTAGAAAATCTGTTTTTTTTCACATAGAAATATAATATTCTTACATGATTTTTCCTATATTAATGGTGTGTGTTAATAGTGTGTGAGACTCACTTTCGTCTGTAAGAAATTCATATAAAAATTCATTTGAAAAAATATCACCCATAAGTTATTTTAAACTGTTTTATTTAAGAAAAGGGAATTGTTATTTATATAAGGAATTATTGATAATTTCATAAAGTCTAGTTCAAATGAGTATAGATTCCATTAATTACTCATGTGAATTTTTTTTAATAAAAATATTAATATTTTATTTATAAAAATATCAATTCTTTAAAAAAATTCAAACATACATATATAGTAGTAGACACACATTCTATCTGCCCTAGCTACAATAGGGTGGTGCTGACGGGAACTTTGGTTAAGGTAGGGGGAAAAGAACTAAATATAATTTATTTATTTTTTTAAATTATGGTGGGATTTTTTTTTTATATTTTTAAATTACTTTTTTTTACTATGAAAGAAATTCATCCAAATTTTTTTTGAGCAATTACACACCTTCCTTAGCTTCCTCCCAAGGTAGATCCGCCCCTGGTCCTACACATTGATAAATAAGTTTATAGTGGATGCAATTGTATCTCTCAACTATATTTAATGGACCATCAAAGTGATCCATGCCTTTACATTAGTAGAATATATATATATATATATATATATATATATATATATATATATATATATATATATATATATATATATATATTGGTGCATTAAATGAAAGCCTAAGTATCATTTTCATGTTGTCCTCAGGAAAAATATCTGGCCTTCCAATTTTGATAAACAATATAATTTCTTTATATAAGCTTATCCTAATAAATATTTTCTCCGTTTTAAAATTAAAGATATATTTATAAAATAAATTTTTTTAAAGATAATTTAATATTTTCACATATAATGTTAGCATTAATTAGAAATTTAGCTATTCTAATTTTATATTGAAACTGATAGTAAAAATAGTAATAATAAATTAAAAATATCATATTACTTTATAGTGCTAAAATAAAAATGTATCTTTAATTGTTGAACGAATTAAAATATATATATATTTTTAATTTTAAAATAGAGATAATATACAAATGAAAATTTTGTCATTCTATAATTCTTTAGTAATGTAATGAACCATGGACCCAAATATCATGAGCCCAAAGCCTACTGATATTTGGATGGCCCCCTTCGGTTACTATAGGTAAATCAAGACCTAGAGCCCATGGAGTGATCTACAGAGATGCATCAGGTAACAAGCACAGAGCCTATTTGAACCGTGGATCAAAAAATGAAATAATCGTCTCAGCCGGAGCACTTGGAAGCCCACAACTCTTGATGTTGAGTGGCATAGGCTCATCAGACCACTTGAAGGCCCATAATATCAAGATCGTGTTAGACCAGCCATTGGTTGGTCAAGGCATGTCCGATAACCCAATGAACGCCGTCTTCATCCCTTCTCCAATCCCCACCGAGGTTTCCCTTATCCAAGTCGTCGGCATCACTCCCTTTGGTAGCTACATTGAGGCCGCCAGCGGCGAAAACTTTTCCGGTACCAGAGATTATGGAATGTTCTCTCCTAAGGTACACATTACTTTTGGAAACATTGTACATATTGGGATCTAGGCCTATGAAGCCTAATAAACCTCAAACACTATAGGTAACTTCTCCTTTTTTTTTCAGAACCTAAGTAAATTTAATTTTAGAGTCTTGATATATACGACGACAAATTTATATGATATTAAATAACGACCTATGTGCACATATGTGTAGAAATTAAAAATGACCTCACCTAATTTACTCTCTTATCCGTTAGAGCTCCACGTTATTCGTAATTCAACTTGGTGATACATTTGTAGACATATAAATTATGAAAATTGTTATTTTTATAAGACCTCTCTCACATTAATATGTGACCCATTTACTATTTATGTAAGAATGATCTCATGTAACTATTACTTTTACTTAATAGAAATATCAATTCCTCGTATCATTTCCCTTCAATCCTTGAGACCTAAGATGAGCCTGAGAAAGAAGTGAAACTTTACCTTCATATAATATATAGCGTCTGTGTTGATTTTATGTTTGCTAAACTTTGGTGCATTTTCTTTTTGGGGGGGCAGATTGGACAACTCTCAACAATGCCACCAAAACAAAGAACAGAGAAATCTATAGCCAAAGCTGTTGAAAGCATGAAATCTCTACCTCCAAGTGCATTTGTTGGTGGATTCATCCTTGAAAAAATAATGGGGCCTCTCTCTAGAGGGCATCTAGAGCTCCGAAACCGGAACCCTAACGACAACCCGTCGGTTACATTTAACTACTTCAAAGAGCCAGAGGACTTGCAAAGATGTGTTCAAGGCATGAGACTCATTGAGAATATAATTGAATCTAAAGCATTCTCAAAATTTAAATACCCGGATATGTCAACACAACAGCTTCTTAACGTGACTGCGAGCTCCCCCGTGAACCTGTTGCCTAAGCATGCAAATGCTTCGACGTCGTTGGAGCAGTTTTGTAAGGACACAGTGATGACCATATGGCATTACCATGGAGGGTGCCAAGTTGGTAGTGTTGTTGATCATGATTATAGGGTTCTTGGTGTTGATGCGCTTCGAGTTATCGATGGTTCCACATTTAATTACTCTCCTGGAACTAATCCTCAAGCCACTGTTATGATGCTTGGAAGGTACATTTTACTTTTTGATTAGATTTTAATGAGCATATAAATTTTTATATGTATGGCATAGGGATTAATTAATTTTGTGTCAAAAATCTAAATGGTGCAGGTACATGGGAGTTAGAATACTGAGTGAGAGACTTGCAAATAATGCATCCAACTGATGATCATCAAAGTGCACGTTAATTTGGTTGAGATTCAAAATATATATGCAACATGCATGAGGACCATGCATGTCTAATTCATGTTCTGAGTTTATGTATATGCTTATATCAACCCAAAAAAAAAAAAAAGAGTGAGTTTAATTTATGAAAATTCTTGTAATCAATTGGAACTACAAATTTAATTGATTTACGGTTTTATTGACTTCTCTCTTAAATAATTTGTCAATTACTACTAAACGTGATATGCCAATCAATTATTTCTTTCTAGGGAAATTGTTTTTGCTATATTGGTTTTTTTGTTGTTGCTAATTTAGACTAAAATTTAAGCATACTCATACACCCTACTTGATAGCATATCAAGGCTCGATCCTCCAACCTCATGACATAGAAATTAGAATGATAGAATATATATACCTCAATATTGGCCCCAGCTACTAGCTAGTATTGAGCCTCCCATATGCAAGACTATGGCATCGATCTCCTCTGGTCAGCTTAATAATCTTCCTCTCCCTTCAATTGGAAACTTATAGACAGCTGTAAAAATATTCATAGAGATCTAAATCATGCTTGGTAGAATTTATCAGATGTTGCTGATATATGCGTATTTTAGGTGTTTGTTGCACCCCCTATGAATGCTTGTATGATTGTAATGTACAACCCAATACATATTTCGGTGTGCAACTATATATCATTTTGGTATAGTATACATCTCTCCCGTTGGCAGCTGAGATATAGTGTCCGATTATTTGGCGAAGGAGAGTAATATGGATGAACAGATTTTACAAGAAAAGTAATTAATTTCATGCAAAAGGTATGCTGCACAGAGGTGATAAAAAGTAATGCATGCATGTATGCTGCATTTTTAGTTTTTTAAGTTGTATGTGTTAGCTAGGTCTGGTCTTGATGATGATGCATTAGTTTTAGAATTTCTGCATATTTCAAAAGAAGATGCAATGTTACATGATCTAACTTCATTCATTCGATTGTATGGGATGAATGCATCAGTAAAATGTAATTAAGGAGGCTTCCGTTGAAATTCGATCTATTGGTTCAATGAAAATCCATTCAAAATAAATCCAATAGCTCACATATGTATGAGTAATTATTCAGTGATTCTAGAGTACTTGTCCCATAGTGTCCTATACCATTTATGTGTTGTCATTTCAGTACTTAAAAATTAAAATAAAATAATTCACTTCAAATGTTAAAATAACAATATATAAATAATATAAAATACCACATGAGAAATATCCGAAGAGCATCTAATAATTTTTCCACATGAAAAGAGTCTTCACCACATTATTTTCAAAGGAGCTATTATCAACTCCTGAAGCTAACTCTCTTTGTAAGCTGACAAAAGTTATGTCTTAATCAAATGCGTACGGCCGAGTTGGTCTAACGTGGGTCTTTAAATGTGTGTGGGTATTTTTATTACCATATCATTAATATTTAACCACCAACTTAAATTTTTAATGATAAACAGGAAATAATATATATTCTTAATATTTACAAAATTGTGACTTTTTTGTAGAATACACGTAATATTTTATTTGAAAATTTTCTACTTTTAACGTGTGTTGAAAAGAAAAACTTTTGAAGCAGATGAATTTATGTAACACATATCACACAAGAAATTAAAGCATTTGTTGATTCATTGTTTTACCTAGTTGTGGATAAGAATCACCTAAATTTCAACTTTAAAAAAATTTGAATAGAAACTGAAGATTCAACCACTTGCCGATTCGTTAGGAGTTGGGACTCATGACTGAGAAAGGGCAGTACCCCAAATCGAAGGCAATAATCTGGGTCCATTATAACTTTCAATCTCAATCATTATTTACCGAGTCTGAGCCTCAGTGCCCTCCAACTCCAACCGCATTAAATTAGAATTTAAGCCATACGTATTTTATGCTTTTTACCGTCTAATTTCTGGCCATTTTTTTTCTACTATCAACAATAAAAAGTAATCAAGTTGCATATGAACATTAAGACGTATTACATGAGATATCAGTGAATAAAAAAAGGACTCGCACATTATTATTCTAACTCATCACCTAACGTTTCACACTAGTGGCAATCCAAATTCGACACGAAAGCAATGCTATTACTCATAAGTCGAAGACTCAAATTGAGTCTTCCATTGCTGGAACACTTCTTTACAAATGAAAAATATGATCTAATTTTCTCTGGGGGACAAGAAAACGTACATATTGAAAATGATTTGTGTACAAGATTTGCAAGGTTTGCCAACTAATGGAGGGTCCCTAGATTAGAGTTCTCTACAGGTGATAGACAACTACATGTAGCAACCAGGAAATTGTGAACCATCCATCTCAAGATCAGCTTCTGACCTGCAGAGAGTGATGGAGACGGCCACTACTAAAAACCTTGCCTTTTCCTACTTGTTTATTGCACTTGACATATCTGCCAAACAATTCACACATTATCAAAATCCCTTTTAATTTCTTTAGAAGCTTGTTATCCAATCATATGTCAATTAGTGAAAAAAATAATGAAATTGACCACGCTGGACCATAGAAATTTCTCTGTTTCAAAACCAAATAATCTCATACCTGTTGATTTCAATTACTGATATCAGGTACAAATAACAAGTCTATCTTAGGGTCACCCTATGATGAATGCTAATGATACCAACTAGAAACAATGCATAGAATGGTTGTTACTCTAGTTTTACATTTAGTTATTTTTTTTTATTATATATTAAAAAAAAAAACTTTGTATATCTATCTTATCAAGTGGCTCTCCAGAGCGATGTAACCGTATCAAACATTTTTTTTTCTTTTTTACCCCTACAACTCTAATTATATTATTATTTTGTCCTTTATATATTAAATTTTTTTATTTTTCTATTTAATCCTCTAAATTTTATAAAAATCCTATTTTATCCTACATAATTCACACGCACAACGTGAACAACACTGGGTGCTAGTTATGAAATAAAGGGCCAACGGGGTGTTGTGCACCATTTCTTGAATGCACCATAAGACAGCCTGTCTAAAACTCAAATATGATGGCACGTCCACATTTCTGTGCTGACAAATTCAAAGGACATGTAGAGCACATTTGGCTAAGCTAGCAAAAAAGGGAAAACAAGGAAAGTTACCTAAAGAGAAGCCATGCGTAGAGAGAGAGCAGAAGAAAAAATGCAACCACCTTGCACAGGAGAAGCCTCAACCTACTTTCATGGTTGCTGCATGAATCCCTTTCTTGGCCTGCCTGATCCCCAAAGTTCCACCATAAGAAGCACAGCCACGTCACAGCATGAATTTGCTATTTCCATGACTTCGCATCTCTATCCAAACACCCAATTTACTAACCATGAATCTCTCCCTTCACTGGCAGAATTATTTTCCAACTTCACCAATGCATACCCACAATATTTGCAAACTAATCAAGCTGATCAAATCCGAGCTCGAGAGTACTATCATCTTTCCCTTTCAAACCATGTATGCCTTGATTACATTGGTCATGGCCTCTTTTCTTATGCCCAGCAACAAAGCCATTATTCTGCAGCTCCAATTGCCTCTACATCAACATCTCCTCCTCCAACCCTGCATTCTAATGCTTCAAATATACCTTTCTTTAAGATGTCAAACAAGTCGGTAAATTTGTATTCTCAGGTACTATATGGTGGCAAAGAATCAGAATTTGACTCCATTATCCGGAAAAGAATCATGAGCTTTATGAACATCTCTGAAGATGATTACTCCATGGTGTTCACTGCCAACCAGTCATCTGCTTTTAAGCTTTTAACCGACTGTTATCCCTTCCAGTCTAATCGCAATCTTCTGACTGTCTATGATTATGAGAATAAGGCCGTGGAGACAATGATTGATTTCTCCAAGAAGAAGGGCGCTCAAGTAATGTCTGCTAAGTTCTCATGGCCTAAAATGAGTATCCACTCCAAAAAACTCAGGAAGATGGTAGTGAGTAAAAGGAAGAACAGGAAAAGGGGATTATTCGTTTTCCCTCTTCAGTCTAAAATGACAGGAGCACGGTATTCATATCTGTGGATGAGCATGGCACAGGAATATGGGTGGCATGTCTTGCTTGATGCTTCTGCATTAGGAGCTAAGGACATGGAGACCTTAGGCCTCTCCCTCTTTAAGCCAGATTTTCTCTTTTGCTCCTTTTACAAGGTTTTTGGGGAAAACCCATCCGGGTTTGGCTGCCTGTTTGTGAAGAAGTCCAGTGCTTCACTGCTGAAAAATTCCACCACCACAAGCATAGGGATTGTTAGTCTTTTGCCAGATTCAAGACCATTTCAGTTTCTTGACAAATCATCCAGTTTTGACATAGAAACTGAACAACAATCATCAGCATCTGTGTTAAAGAATGATAATTTAGCTGTGCCAAGTTCATCCTCCAGCTCAGTGTCAGTTCAGCAGAATGAAGAAACCTTTGAGTTGCAAGATATACAAGAGGCCGGTGAAAAACAAAAGCATGAATCAGTTTCTAAAATTGTTGAATTAGACAATCCTCTCAAAATAGGTCAATTCGGAAACAGAGAAGCCAGTGCTAGTGAGAGTTCACGGATTGAATTTAGGGGCTTGGATCATGCAGATTCATTGGGTCTGATACTGATGAGTAGCAGAACAAGGTACCTAGTCAACTGGCTGATCAATGCATTGATGAGTCTTCAACACCCACATTCAGAATATGGTCTTCCCTTAGTTAGAATATACGGACCAAAGGTAAGATTCGATCGAAGACCAGCTGTGGCTTTCAATGTGTTTGATTGGAAAGGAGAAAAGGTTGATCCTGTACTTGTACAGAAACTAGCCGATAGGAACAACATTTCTCTTAGTTTTGGGTTTTTGAAAAATATTTGGTTCTCAGACAAAAATGATGAAGAGAGAAATTTAATGGAGAGAAGAACTCCTGAGCACAGAAATACTTTGAGAAATAAGAAAGAGAAATATGATTTAGGTATATCTGTGATAACAGTTTCACTTGGGTTTTTGACAAATTTTGAAGACACTTACAGGCTCTGGGCATTTGCTTCCAAGTTCCTGGATGCAGACTTTGTGGAGAAAGAGAGATGGAGATACATTGCTCTTAATCAAAGTACTGTTGAGGTGTAGGCTATCCTTAACTCTTTTTCATTCTTTCACATTCTACGACCTCCAGTGTAGAATGTTATTTTTTTCAAGAGTTATGTCAATCTGTAAATTTAATGACTTACTTACCTCTAGATGACCATGAATCAGATCATTGAGATTTATGGGGGCATTACAGGATCTCATAAAGAGTGTTAACACATAATAACTTGTTACTAATTTATAGTGTAGTTATTGACATTATATAATCTCGCAGCAAACCTCACCTGTGTGCATAATTTTTGCATAAACAGTAAACACTAAAGACTGTCTGATCCTGTGTCATCCTCATTCAAATTTCAAGTTTCATACATACTACGTTATGTTTTGTTCAGATGTTTTGACAACGTATGATATACACTAACAAACTCTCATCAGCTTTCAACATGTAGAGATCATACAGTGTATATGAATCAAAACATAGTTTCAGCCATCAACAAGGGTGGTCCGCAATTTTGGACCTTTTGGTTGTTAAGGTCTATAACTGCATCACAAATAAAAGGAGGAAGAGTTTTGTAGTTATGACAATGTGCATCGAATAATGTATAGAAAAAGGACCATTTTACGAATATTTCCTTGTCGGAGTGTTAAAAAACTTCCCAAATATTGCTCCTGCGTGCTTAACCTTGAAATTGGCTAGCTTCCTATTTTTGTCTCTTCCATTATGAAGTGAATCTGTCCCCATATATTTAGTGTAATTAATATAAGCCATTAAATTGTATCACTTCTTAAGGTCCAACTATGGATTAAATTAAAAACATCAAGGACCATTACATGGATTGTGTAATACTCCCTTTCTTCCACAAACAGAGTCCCATTTGCAAAAAAAAATTGTTCTACAAAAAGAATCCTCTTTTATTGATAGTATTATAAAATGACACAATGTCTTAAAGATCGTCATCAGAATTTCATTATCATGCTTATAAAATGACACAATGTCTTAAAGATCGTCATCAGAATTTCATTATCATGCCACCGCTACACAACTAGCAACTTTTAATTTTTAATTTTTAAGGATAAACATGGAACAAATATACATCTAGAAAAATTTGTAAATGGGTTTCTTTTTGTAGAATGGAGGGAGTAATTTTTATTCTATTCTCATTAATTATCTATATCAACATAAAAAGCTATAATTTTTCCTGATTTTTGACTACCTGGGATTCTCTGTCATTTATAATGGCTAGTTTTAAGGATCATCTTGAAAAATTTGACTACTACAAGAAAATAAGCTCGTGATCAGAAAAACACAAGTATCTGGCAAATATCCTTCACAATAGTCATCCATAAATCAAAAAATGTAATACGAGAACGCCACTGAAAGCAAATTCATCACTCAGTTAATAAAGTTCAAATATTTGATTTACCTGAATTTCAACAGCTTTGTATTGATTCCAAAATTAAGTCTGCCAAGGGAAGGAAAAGATTTGCTACTCCTCTTAGGCAACCGCATAAACCCTGGGTAAAACCTCCGGCGGGAAAGTGTGGACCCAAATACCCGACTGATGTACACATTCTTGACCCATTTTTTATTGACGGCCCAGGCCAGTATAGTATACTGCAGTATCTCTAAAGTTTGGCCTAGTTGACAGCTCAAATTTTATCATAATGTTTTACTTCTTCCGTCCTCCAAAAAAAAAATTGAAATTTATTTATAAAATAATGAGTCTTTTTATTTTGTATATTAATAAATACTATTAAATAACATATATATATATATATATATATATATATATATATATGTACCATAATTGATCTTTTAAGGATAAAAAAATTATACTTCAAATCACCTAATTAAGATATAGTATGATAAATTTTTGAAATACCACTACCTACCCCACGCTGAATGACGTGACTAGGCAGAGAGACTGTGGTCTATGGAGCTTTTAATAACTAAGATAAAATATAAAAATTAGACCGTCACTTCAAACGAATTGAGGTTATAGATGAATTTGGATCAGATCAAAATAGTATAATTTTTTTAGATTGAAATTAAGCGACCCATGGCCTGTGTATTGGCAGGGCAGGAATGCGGGCAATTTTTTTATTTATTTTTAATAAAAAAAGTAATAATAAAATCTAAATTGCTATCTTGTTGAGTTAGACCACATCTTACAATGCTCAAATAATCAAACTGTAAGTATGTAACTAAAGAAAAAAAACCATGACTGAATGAAGTTAATTAATACTTTAATTCCCTTGTAACAACATAGATATCAAAAACAGTCTAGGCTAAAATGGTTTAATTTTTTATGAGTTGAAAAAATAAAATTTAAAATTTAATTTTTGACGAACGGGCCAGCCCGGCCCAATTTTACTTGGTCCATTTGCTCATGTTCAAGTAAGGTTTACAGCATTCTGAATTCCTATTATATAGCATGATGCACGAGGGACGGAATAATATTTTCGTTGAATAACTGCACAGACAATAGGTATAATTATTGTTTGTCGAACTATTTAGCGACTATTGGCTATAGTCAATTTAACGGAATATATATATATATATATATATATATATATATATATGCATAAGCTACTTTCTCGATTTCATCAATTTTGATCGTAATTAATTAGCAAAATTTAAAATCCGAACTATGATATGAATTTATTTTAATTGCCTAAAAATAATTTTATATTTCATAATGCTTTTTAAGTTGTTACAATATTAAATAATCAAAATAGATAAATTCACGTTCATTTTAAAATTTTACAAATTAATCTGTTTTTAAAAAAAAATCTAATTAATAGGGAAACTAAAGATGTAAAAGTTATATATATATATATATATATGCACACACATACACGCGTTGGTGAGGTCAAAAGTTGGTAAGAATGTTGGAAACAAAATAGGAGTGTATTGTGAGGCCTTACCAAACTCTTCCGTAACAATTCGTTAAAGAAAAGTAGTAATTTGTGTGAGGTAGCTTGAAAAACTAGGGACATATTGGCAAGTTAGGGAGGGATCCATATTTTATGCTCAGGCAGGCAGGCTGGCTGGCTAATCAAGTAGAAATGTGGAATTAGCAGAGAGAGAGAGAGAGATTGTTAATCCCCCATTAAATTAATTGGGCAATGAATGAGTTACTTACAGAAAATTAAAGTGATTATATGCATGCAAGACTTTACTAGTCTTGAATAATGATAATCTTACCAAGTCTTGAATCTCAACAACTCCTTCTCTACTTTTTACTATTGTAACGGTCTAGTATAGTGCCCTGTGAGACAGGTATAGAGATTTCGATAAAATTATTTTTATAAAAATTAAAGAATATTTTTAATTATAAAACCATTTTTATCAAAACAAACTCTTAATCTATATATATGCCTATTCTTAAATGTTAGATAGAAAAGAAGGGATGGAATACTACTCGAGAAAAAATAGTTGGATCAATTGTTACTTTTGAACAAATTTGCCAATGTTTTTAAAACAAAACAAAACAAAATTGAGGAATCACAGTTTATTTGTCCCAAGACGATTTGAATCGAAATATAATTAAAACGGGTTAACTTGAATTGAATCAGTCAATTTTAACCAAATCGATACGATTTTGGTGCAAATATAGATAAATTAAAATCATTGCAGTACACACAAAATACATAAATCAATAATGTGCTGCTTTTGAACGGATATATTACACATATATTTACATATTAAATAAGTGTTGGTGTATTTGTATTAACTTTTGATGATGACATTCTTACGATACTTTAACTTATATATAAAACTATTGTTAAGTTACTTAAATTCTTAATTTTAAAATATTTTAATTTATATATAATTATTTGTACGATTTAAGAAAATGATTCGTCTAATACAATTTAAATATTATATCTTCATAAATAGAAATATAATTCCTTTTTTAAAACGATGTAATATCAAATCATTTGATAATTATTACGGTATGGCACTATTATTATCCCCGTTACTCTTAAAATGTTAAAAAGGGGTGGAACAGTAAACAAAGAAAAGGATTTTAACACACACAAAAAATAATCTCATTCGTTTTTTAAATTATATTATTATTATTGACTTTTAAAATATTTTTAAATTTAAGACTGAGATAATTTATTAAAAATTATAACATAATAAAAATTAATATTTTAAATATTTTTTATTATATTTAATTTTAAAAAATTAAAAATTATCGAATAATTATAAGAGGAAAAGAGTAGTACAGATCAATTGGTATGTTAATTAAAATTGAGGAATCAGAGGCTGTTTGTCGGCAACATAAATGACGATGGTTTGTATATCTGGAGTTGGGACGAGCGATAGAAGAAAACCATGCGGATTCCTTTTTTAAACTTCATTCACACACTAATGGCAACCAATGTAAAAAAGACTAAAAACCATGGGCCAAAACTTGACGTCAGGGCTCTGAAGGTACCCTTCCCTCCCGGCACTCTATATCTATATATATCTAGCGGAAAAATGTGACCCCTCTATCTCTCTATTCGTCTTATTCCATTTATTGCTCTCCCTACACTTTCCCTGTAATTCATTTCTTGACGAGTGAGTGAGAGAACCAGACATAGAGATTCATTTTGTTTTTATATTTTCGATCTATTTCTTTGTCGAGATTTTTACAGGAAGAGAGAGAATTAATGGCTTCTCAGAAAAATGTCGGAATTCTCGCCATGGATATCTATTTCCCTCCTACTTGTATCCAGCAGGTGAATCTACGAGCTCTTGATATTTTGGTTCTTAGATTCGATAATTGATGGATCTTTCCATCTCTATGTCATTTCGAAGTATCTGCTTTGGTTGTGTGTTTTTGGAAAAGCTATCATTTTGTTTTGCTTATGTTAGAAACCAAATTTTGTTCTTGTTTGATAGGGAATACGAAAGTGAAAATTGAAAGTTAAGTGTTTGGATTTTGGAAGTTTATTTGTTTAAGGAAACTATTTTTTCCAAGTTTTACTGGAATATTCTGATATCTCATTTCCATTTATGGTTAAGAAACTAAGTACTTAAGACTATAAGGTAAGTTTGATCATTTTCAAAATTATCCGAGTCTGCATACACAATAATGTTAGGTAATGCCAAGCAGGAAAAAGGTTTTGACAGTTTTTTGTGCTTGTACAGCACAGTGCTGACTAAATCTTTTGATTTGATATAAAGCTATGTTTAGATCTTGGATAGAAGAAAAAGAAAGGAAAATGAAGACCAAAATCAAATACTTGTAGAAGTCCATTATACTTAATTTTAGCATTGTACAGTTATACTCAGGTTTTAAACTTTTAAAACTTGAAGTTCGACTCATTATCCATGGACTTTTGCCCATATATACACAGATATTTCTGTTTAGTTTTGCAACTAGAAACTTTGTAAAATTTTCAGTGGCAGACATGGTAATGTAACTGTTCTGGTTTTAGATAATCCTTTATAATAAAAAAGAGAGAAAAATTATTCTTTATCGTAGTAGTATAATACCAACAAATATTGCAAAAATTTTGTTGCCCTTTTAGACTACTCAAATTCTTAAATCTTCCTTTGTAATCACTCTCATGTTTTGTTTTCTCAATTATGTGCTATATAGGAGGTATTGGAGGCTCACGATGGAGCCAGTAAAGGGAAATACACCATTGGACTGGGTCAAGATTGCATGGGCTTTTGTACAGAGGTGGAAGATGTAATCTCGATGAGGTTGTGACTCCAAATCTGATCATTAATAATTTTTTAAGTGTCGTTAATTCTTAGCCTCTTTCCCTTTTTCACAATACTCATAACTATTTGGGTTGTGGAATGGGGGTACCCCATTCCCTAACCTTTTACAAATTTTCTAACAGACAAGCAATAGAATTTACCTGCTACTTAGCTGACACAATGTGACAACTAATGTGGTCCTTGATTTTACGCTGCTAGGCTAGAAATCTTACATTTTCTGAGTTTCCGTAAAATACATGTCAAGATTTACTCTGCTCTTTTTTTCTTTTTTCGAATGATATCCATTTAATAACATGCTTGCGCATAGAGAGCATTTGACAATATGAGATCATGTACCAGTTATCTCAACCATCCTCAGCTAAGTCAAAGTTCCAGAATTTTCTAGAAAGTTGGCTTCAGAAGAAATAAAGCCTGTAACTTGAAGGATATTTGATACCCAAGTTAAACACGATGAATAATCTGATTCAAGGATCCACCCTTTTGCAATATTGAAACCTGATTCCTGAACCTTGCCAGGAAATTATTAGCTCCCATTTAACTAATACAATGAATAAAAAAGAAGTAATATTAACTCATTTTCTTATTTTGTTTTACATGTCTTTCTGCGCGTGTTTTTATTTATAATCAATGAATTTTAATGCATTCAAATTTTTCAAGTGGTTTTATAATTCTGCCATAACAAGTGGCTAATAGAAAATTTTCAAATTTGCACACTTCCGTTGCTGATATTGACTACACCCATAGCTTACTTGTTTAAAGTAAAGGCTTCATTATTCTCAAATATATATTTTGGTCATTTAGTTTGGTAATGTTTCTGATTAACCTTTTCATCTTCAGTTTGACAATTGTCACTTCTCTTCTTGAAAAATATAAGATTGATCCAAAACAAATTGGTCGGCTGGAAGTGGGCAGCGAGACCGTTATAGACAAGAGCAAATCCATTAAGACTTTTCTGATGCAAATTTTCGAGGTACTAGTCCATTTGTGGTAATGCTGGTGCTTTACTTATTCTTTTGTTGGTTATTTTGTAAGTATACTCGTGAATTATTCGGGATTCTATCAAGTAAGTTAACAGGTTACTTAAATTTAAGTGATTTTTTTTGGGGGGTTGGGGGGTGGGAAAGTACTCAGTTTTACTTGACTGCCTTACTAATAATAGGCTGTATAATAGGTTTCCTTTCAAAAGATGAATGTGTCAGAGTCGTAGCAATTGGTTCCTGGATGATTAAGGTCTATCTGAGCTGAACCTGGGACCAGTAACGGGTTACTGGTCCTCTTACATTTATTCTTGCATGCTCTTTCTTATGCAATCATTACTTCCCCTCCTTCCCCCACACCCCACCCAAAAAAAAACGAAAAAAGAAAAGAAAAGAAAAAGAAGGTGGTGCTTTAGTTTACATAATTTTATCCTGGGAATTTTTGTAAGCTTTCTGCTATATGATATTTTTCTATGCTGAAGTTTATTAGTATCATTAATTTGCACATTGAATTGCCTATTATGACTGTCATAGGAAACTCATCCTGCCTTCTTTTAAATAATCAGGAATCTGGAAATACTGACATCGAAGGTGTTGACTCAACTAATGCTTGCTATGGAGGAACTGCAGCACTGTTCAACTGTGTCAATTGGGTGGAGAGTAGTTCATGGGATGGACGTTATGGACTTGTTGTGTGCACAGACAGTGCGGTATTGCCATCTTTGCCAGACATTTTACTTTTTCTTGAACTAGTGACTAACAATTGAAACTTGTGCTGGAAATTTTACTCACACTTTGAATGCTAGAATGACGGTTAACTGCAATTCTTTTTCCATTTAAAAACATTGTGGGACCATGTAAGCCTATTGATATGTTGTTTTGAGAGTTGTGCTCATCAGTGGTAGAACTTTTGAATTTCTATCTTCTCATGTTGGGTTTCTCCATTACATTTATCAATAAAATTCCTAAATATTGTTGAAAAACAGATCTCAACTCACACAACAAGCTGTGTATTGCACTCTAAAGCAGCTTTAGGGGCGCAGCTAGACTAGTTGGTTAAACCTCTTGGTACGATCAATGTTTCTGTTGTCATCCTATTTCTTTTTTATCTAGGTCTTTTCTTTATCATATCTTCTAGAAGAAGGGGGAAATGGAGGTTGAGCGTACATGCATACTAATCCATTTGTGGCCTATTTTGTTGGAATGAGTATGCCCTTTTATATCTGTGTCCTTTGCTGGTATTAGATCTTATAACACTTCTTCATGCATCGGTTAATTTCTATTTCTTACCTGGGGCTTCCTTCATCAGGTCTATGCTGAGGGACCTGCTCGGCCCACTGGAGGAGCGGCTGCAATTGCAATGCTTATAGGGCCTGATGCTCCTATTGCATTTGAAAGCAAATTCAGGGCAAGTCATATGTCTCATGCATATGACTTTTACAAGCCCAATCTTGCAAGTGAATATCCGGTAAACCTACCTAACCCTAACCCCTTTACTTGTCATGTTCATGTTTCACAATCATACTCAATACTTCGTGTTTATTTTTTTCAAGTTACTTTGACGTTGGTCTTGAGGCAAATTGAAAAATGCATCTGAACTTTAGCTGTTCAGCTTTGTATTCTATATAATTCCAATCAACAAATTGCAAATATTGATGCAGGGGGGACAATTGATATAAAATGAACTAAGACGAATATGTAGAAATTGATATAAGCATGATGAAGTGAAAAGCAAGAACAGATGCAAACTTTCCTGGAATAATATTTTTTACTTGGAATTATCTTACTTGCATTGATGCAAGCTGTGTGGCAGCAGTCAAGCTGAAGCTATGTTTTTAGAGTCTTGGAGACTCTAAGCTTTTCAAGTTTTAAATTTATACTAAATGCCTTAGTAAAATTTTTATACTAAATGCCTTGGTAAATATCAAAATATTGAAAAATATGTGGATTTTCTTGTTAAATATCATGCCATACTTTGACAATAATTGTTTTCCGTATTGTACTTTTAGAACTCATTTGTTAATGATTAATTATATCTATTAGGTTGTTGATGGGAAGCTCTCACAAACTTGTTATCTTATGGCACTCGATTCTTGCTATAAACGCTATTGTCACAAGTAAGCTGCTATTTAAATAGTAGATACACTTGCTTTGTTTTACTTTGGACTTTAGTGAAATCTTGCATAGTTGTACTATGCAAATGCCTTACCATCTTACTGATTATAGGTATGAGAAATTGGAGGGCAAACAATTTTCTATGGCTGATGCCGACTATTTTGTATTTCATTCTCCATATAACAAGGTTGTTTATCTACTGAAGTTTTGACCTTGCAAATGATTTAATAGTTTTTTCTATTGAAATTGTCAAATGCTTTATCTGAATTTTCACATGAACTTTGCAGCTTGTACAGAAGAGTTTTGCTCGGTTAACATTTAATGATTTCTTGAGGAATGCAAGGTGGTTATTAACTTTTCAAATTTAGAAATTAATATCCCTGTGCTGCAGAGTTGTTATTCATATCTGCTGTTATTTGCAGTTCTATTGATGAGAGTGCTAAGGAAAAGCTGGCACCATTTTCAACTCTAACTGGTGATGAAAGCTATGCTAGCCGTGATCTTGAAAAGGTGAGCTTAGTTCGGATATGTATTCACCCATGTTTCATGTGGTTTGAGGCCTATATGTAATACCACCGCTCTCCCTTATTCATATACTTTTCCTTGTTTATTTCCCCGTAAGCTTGAGTATTTTAGTAATTTAATGATAGATCATATATAGGCAATACAATCCCAAGTTAGCTGGATATGCAAAGAAATTATGTTTTTAAATTATGTAAATGCTGGTATTAAAAAATCTAAAGTAGCTGATGAGCTTCTGGCTATGCAACTACAGGCGACCCAGCAGGTTGCGAAGCCCCAGTTCGATGCAAAGGTTCTACCAACTACTTTGATACCAAAACAAGTTGGCAACATGTACACTGCATCTCTATATGCGGCATTTGCTTCCCTTATTCACAATAAGCATAGCTCACTGGTACATGCTTAACCAATTTTGGGTTTCACAGTTTGGCCTGTTGTTTTCTAACAATTCTCTTCTAAGGGGATATTTGTTTAGAACTTAATGTATATGAATTCAGCCATTCAGTGCGTTTGTTTAGGACTGAATGGCTGAATCGGTCAGATTTTCGGACTGAATGGCTAAGTTTAATTTTTTTTGCTGAATGGTTAAGTTCCGGCTGAATGAAGTAAAAAAAAATATTAAATATTATATTAAGTAATATTAAATAAATTTATAATAATTTTGAATTTTTTCAGATAGATAAAATAATAAAAATATGTTATTCAGATATGTCACTTATCAAATAACTTTTTTCATTCAGTATTCAAAAATCTACTTCATTCAAATTATTTAAGCATTTAGAATTATTTCAATCAATTTTTATCAAACACCCCCTAAATCTCTATTTCCCTTTATCACTCTCAGGAAGGCAATCGAGTAATAATGTTCTCATATGGGAGTGGTTTAACTGCCACAATGTTTTCATTCCATCTTCGTGAAGGTCAACATCCTTTTAGCTTGTCCAACATTGCGAATGTGATGAATGTTGAAGAGAAGTTGGAGTCAAGGCACGAGGTATACTTCATTTTCAGTTGCAAAATTACCTCCTGACATGCCTTTCCAGGCTTTACATTTTTTACTTGCTTTTGTTTGAGAGAGAAAACCCTTTTCATATTCAGCTTAATTTTGTCTCTGGAACATATTCTGATAGATGTGCTTTCTTTCTTGCAGTTCCCTCCAGAAAAATTTGTCGAAATAATGAAACTGATGGAGCATAGATATGGGGCTAAGGACATTGTGACGAGCAAGGACTGTAGCCTCCTATCTCCGGGTACCTACTATCTCACGGAAGTTGATTCAATGTACCGAAGATTCTATGCAAAGAAGGCAGTGGAGAAAACCACCAGCACCAAGAACGGATACTTGGCCAACGGTCACTGATAATCAACTAAGGCTATGTTTGTTTGTAAAGGGATTAAACTATTTGTTTTAATTTAATATTACGTCAGACTATTTGATCTCATGATGAGGGATTATTAATTCCTTAAGATTGGACTATTAATCCCATAAATATATTTAATAGCTTAGAATGAGATGAACTATTAATCTTAAATTCATCATGAGATTATATTATCCCTCATAAATAGTATTAGGAATGATAAAAAAAAATAGTTGAAGGATTATTTAAATTTCCTATCATGGGATAATATAGTCTAAAATAGTATAAAATTAATACAAATAGTTTAATCTTAAAAATATTTTTTTATAAATAAATATAGTCTAAAGGTATTGTATGCCATGAAGGTGCCTCGAGTGTCTTGTTAGATGATGTCAGCATATAAAGGAATAACTATGCTCCATAAGCTTGTTACATACTAGAAAAAAGTTTGGTTTAGCAGAATGTATTATCAATTTATAGAATTCCTTATTTCTTGTGCTTTTTCATTTAAATGAGGATTGATTGATGATGATAAGAGTGTTCATTATATTCTAGTTTCTGTTAAAAATCAATGGAGAAAGTTTAGTGATGTCTAGCTTTATTGTTACTAGTTACCTTGTGTGTAAATTAATAAGGAAAATTAAATTTAGTGGGCAATGACTGCAATGAGCGAGAGAAATTAGGAGGTGATGGATGATGGGTAGAAGTGAAGAAATAAAAAAAAATAAAAAAAGGGATAAAACAGGTGAAAATAATATTTGAAACCGTTTCTCTTGCTCTCCCGTACAATAATATCAAAAAGTCTAGGGGACATGAAAATTGAACCGGGAGCGGCGAGCGGTTTAATTTTATTTTTTTTTCTATTAACTCTCAAAAATAAATATTATAGAATATTTTAGAGTCTAAAAAAAAATAAAAAAAATTGGCCGCTACGGGTCCAAATTCCCTGTCCCCCGGGAGAATTCCAATAATATACGTAGATGATTGTGCTTCAACTGAATTAGTTCTCAGAGTAATAATTTAGTGGCCCGCATGATATGGTAGATGGGGGCAGAGCAAGGTAAATCCATAAATGCTCCCATCTGTCCACATGGCGTGTGTGGCCACTCTATACCAATAGCTCTAATGGAAAAAGGCCAGCTAACTTTCCCCAAAGTTGTACCATGAGCCATTATATTTTCATTGCACATTGGATCTAGAAGTACATTTAAAAGAGTATATTAACCTTTTTTAAAATTCCTCAAGGTCCAGTTTGCAACGAAATTTCTTTTTTAAGGTTGGCTCTGAGCTGAGCCAATCCTCGTTTAAACACGGCCAGTTCATTTAATATTCCAGATTCCAAGGAGAATTTTGAGAACGCTCGTATAATCTACCATAGTGAGTAAGAATATAAATGAATCGAGTCGAATATTAAGTTGCTCATATTTGGTTTATAAATTTTATCAAGTATGAAATAAAATTTGATTGAAGTTCGTTTAGTTATCGAGTCGAAGACGATCTCGAATCAAGTCTGAATAATTTAAATTTTTCGAGCGAATATGATCCAAGTATCAATAGAAAATTACAATTCGAAGATATTCGAGTAATTTATTGAATTTTAAACTTTA